>JARPRG010000272.1:691478-826858 GCA_031001745.1 Hartigia nigra
CCGCCGCCACCGCCGCCACCTTTACCAACTTTTTGGCCGTATTGAGAGAGTTCGGCCGACCTACTGATTGACCGACTGACCGACCGACCGACTAACGAATTTAATGACCACACGAATGATTGACCTGCCTATTTGTATTTTGTGCCCACTTATTGGCGATCGATCGAGCGGCCGTTTCCCGTATCTGTAAGCGACACACAACGCAGCTAACACGCTACAAGGACCAACTCGTTTCGAGATACAAGAACTTGAGAGTATGATCGAACATGAATCAATGATGATAGGGCTCCAAAGGAATGAAGGATACAGACACACTCACTACACATTATTGATATACAAGAATCGAGGTTCCCTATATATCTCCTATTTTTTGGTGCAGTCCGCCGTTCCTTCTATTTCTTACCTTTGTATCGCCTATCAACTTTCCCTTATACTTTCAATCTTTTCAACGTTCGATTCCTCAGTTCGGTTCATTCATTTCTCCGTATCCTCGCTCGATTTGTATCCTCGGTAATATAAAGAAGGCAGTAACGGGCTGGCAAATAGCGAATATATGTATTAATGGAATAATGATCCGTGGTAGGAGAGCGTCAGAGTAGGTCAAGACTGTTTTGAAGCAATCTGAAAGTTTAGAAAGCATACAATTAAACATACACTAACTTACACTTGACACGGAGTTATTCACTCCAAACGCACCATCTGAAGTTAGCATGTCCAGTTGTTGTCTATGGTAGAACCACCTTCAGGTGGTGCTTTTTTTGTGAATTAATCTATATACATAGATGCACACACGTGCACAACCATATTATATATATGGTGCGTATTAAAAAAAAATTATTATACACGAACCATGATCGTATATTACCGCCACAGCTTTTTACCGCATATACATTGTATTATTCTATCGCGATTTTGTAAACGTGACCCATCGCTTTTTATCGGAGTTCTCGGCTCGACGCACGCACGGGAACTCCGAGGATATAAACTCTGCACCTCCTGCACTCTTTTTTGCGAGTGCACTCTCCTATTTATCAGATAACACTTTTACGCGTTCCGCACGTATGGCAGTGTAAGGAATTTTTCTTATGGCATTCCGTATCGTCTCTTTCGCATTTCGTGACGTGCGCAGCATCGATTGGTCCTCCTCCGTGAGCACTCACCGAATACATATCAATATTTGGAAGTGAAAACGATCCATGCAAGTTAAACGCTGGACGTATTCCTTTAGAAATTTTATTGTGAAACGATATCGTCCGATTCGCTTCCTTGGTTCCTAAAAAAAAAATAAGAAGCGCATCTTAAACCAGAGACGATCCTACATTTTTTTTTTTTTGAAGAGCGTGACTGACTTTTTGAGGTGTACTCTCAATCGATGCTGATCACGCACTTGGGCGTGAGTACGGACAGTTACAGAAAAGGCAACACGAGTGTTTCACTTGAAAAGAAATACGCTCTGGTATCTTATGAGATTTGTAAATATAATTCTTGTCACGTTTGTTTCTGCCTCGGGTGAAGACGCTCGGTACGCGATGGGCTTTAAGCTTACGACAAATCCATCGCGTGTAGGCTCTTTGCTCCGTCAAATATTTTGCAAGAGTACAAATTTGAAGTTCTTCAGAGTTCGAGGACACCTTTCTTCTTCGCGAAAACATTGACGGAGCACAGTGCCCAAGAGCGATTCAGACGATTGCGTTGTTTTTAACATATTATTTTGTTTATTTTGTTAAAATATTTTAGATAAATTATGGCCAGAAAGACGTGACTCTTTTCGAATGTAGATACTAAAAGCTGATTTACATCGGTCTCTGCTATACGTGATGTTAGTAAAAGTTGTGTATCGATAATAGCATGTAACTATTATCCCCCTTCGTACGAATTCCAAGATGGAAAAATAGGATGGAGAAATTTATTTAACTCCTTTCCGCTTGCCCTAATGTCGAAAAAAAAAAAAAATCCCAAAGCTGTAGTGTTCAGATTGCGACGACTCGGTATTCCGCTTACGTGAAGTGAAGTAGTCGAAATTTGTATTCGTGCTGTACGGATTAAGAACTGTGAATTGAATTTTATATATATGATATAACGAAGAGGTTATAAGAAGAAAAAAAAACACGAGTAACACGTGCGTAATAATGAGATGAGCTAAGAGGGGAAAAAAGTAAATAAAATAAAAAAAAGTACAGCGACGTCGACGACACAATATATTAGTGTCCCTCGGCAATATTTTGTCGAGCCGAGGGATGTTTTTATAAGTAAAAATGGTTTTAGATCTCCGTGAAAAAAAAATTTTTTGAAGCGAACCAAATGACTACTAATAAATATAGACTTGATGACTACTCGGCCATACGTAACGTAAGATAATAAAGGGCGAGGGCTCGCCCTTTTAAAGGGGGCGCGTTAGTGAGACGAGGATATTCCGCCATTTTTGTCCATTAATCAGGAGGAGAGACCTAACAAATGAAGTATAACTTAAATAAGGAAAAAAAAAAATGTTTATATTCGAGGCAATATTTGTTACAATACAACTAGAGGATAAGTTGTACACTGTTTTAGAGGAATGGACTCACAATGTTATTCATACGAGACATGCAAATGGATCCCCCAATTGCCAATTCCCGAATGTGACACGTGTATTCTAATAATACGAAATATGAGAGAGACACGTGCACAAAAGAATTCTCTACATATTTACACATGCACACATACACACAGCACTTAACGTCACTTTTTGTTTCGATAGAGTAACAATTAATTGCAATTCTAGACGATAATGTCGTTTAACTGAAATGCCGAGTAGTAGAAGAGAAAACACAAAAAGTTAGCCTAAGAAAGTGACGCGGATGCGGCGATTGTTTTTTTAATCGATCACCATATCGTTTAATTCGTTTCGTTGTTTTATTTTTAATAAGATAGACAATGTCGTTTCGACTCCTGTTCACTATATTCTGTATTTTCTGTTCCACGGATTAAATGATCCAAATTTTTTCTTTTTTTTTTTTACTTGGAACTCCTCGTGGAACATTCTGCGCCTATTTTCGTTTCTTTCTCATTTTTAATAAAAACAATGGGCCCAAATGTCAAAAGGTAATATACTGAAGTGAAGAAATAGGGTGGGGAGGAGGGAGACTGTATTTTTACGTGACATTCTCAATACTACTATTATTTATGTAATTAATTACGACATTAAGTTTGTATCGTTTTCTTCGTATTCATTTGTAAAAATGAACAAGAAAAAAAAAAGAAAAGAGGTGTGAAAAGGCATGGAAATAAGAAACGCCCGTTAAATCGTCGCTTAGTGAGCAGGTCTTAACGTAAGATACACAACGTAGCGTGTAAGCAATTAGAATGCGTTAACCATATCATACAGTTTTGTAGATATATTATTACATGTGATGGCAAGGCGGGGTTCGATTGACGATCATATCGCGAGGACATCGCTATATGACGTGTTGTAATTTCATGCAATGAATGAGAGGAAAACGTATTAATCATTTTATCAGTACTAAAAGTTTTTTTTTGTTTTTTTTTGTCTTCTTCAATATTTCTTATAAATTTTATCGGTCGACAAGACCACTGTCCATTCTTCTGAGAATGCACAAAAATTATCTAGTCCGTTTACCAGCGTCACCAAGGGACGCAATATCTAATTCAAACAAGAAGAACGGGAATGGCATTAGATGCGATTTTCAAAACCTTCGAAACTTTTATTCCTTTGACGAGTATTTAAAAGAAAAATGAATGATATCGGGTGCAGAGAGGATTTCCTCGCGATCCAAGATCGCAACCCCAAAATGTGATGTGCGTTAGGTACATATTATATAATAAAACGCGCGTACGTATCTCTGTGAAAGATGGCAAGGATACAGAACCGTTAGAGACACGAGGAATGGCACAATGCATGTCAGACTGTCACTTATTTTCCGATACTTTACTGCGACGCGTGTTGCTGTAATAGTGCAGCGAGGTAAAATAAAGTAAATGGTGCAAAATATGAGAAAATAACGGCATATACGATGATCGCATTCTAAAGATGTTATAAATACGTTATCACCACTTTTACAACGAACACTCTTCACGACAGAATACACTATAGGGCAGTAATTGCGGTATCCCCTTTGCGACACACACCTTGGACTGTATTTTCGGCTGAAGCGGCAAAAGCAGCGAAATACCCAATTTCGCACAAAAAAAGAAATGGCAGGAAAAGGTAATAAGAGAAAGAAACGTGAATTACATTAAATATAAAAAAAATACATGAGCGACATGTGACAAAGAGGACACGGAGGAAGTGAAAAGTTAAAGTAAGAAGGGATGAAAAATTTTCAATAAAAACAAAAAGTAACAAGAAACCACGTATGTACGTAAAATACGTAATTCTTGAGAGAAAACGCAATATATATGTATATATTATCTTACATAATATATATGTATATATATGTATATATATATACATCTTCTTATCGGTGACTAAATCTTTATATTTAACCCTTTGTGCGCAACGCCTAACGCGTGATACGTCCTTAGAGAATAAGCGTCCGAAATTCCTTTTAGCGAGTCCGAGAATATTAAGGAATGCGCGACTATTCGCATAGTAGAACGTGTCAGAGCTACCCTTAGACAAATTGTACTGGGATATTACAGATGCTTTCTTATAGAGGATATACAAAAAGAGATACGTATAACAAAAATACACGTATATACAGAAACAGAGAAAGAGAGAGAGAGAGCAAATAACATATCGGAAATACCTAACACGTAGGAAGATGATTATTTAAAATGGGGAACAAGGTACCAAGGGAGATATGTACTTATCGTTTAGAAGAGTAGCGTTTACTTGAGCGTGTTTTAGCAATGGCGTCGTGTCTGGGCCACGCTGAACTTTTTTGAAATTGCAAAAGGGTTAAATTATAAAGTCATTGATAACACAACATTGTATCGAGCGAACGTGCCATGCACCAGAAGACGCGAGAGGTTATTATTATTAATTATGAGTTATTGTTGTTATTAACGCATAAGGATTCTCATGGCCGCATTTTTTTCGACTATTATGAAAAAGAAAACACTGCAACTGTAATTTGTTACGTTAATGAGTTACTCGTAAAGTATCTGAATATGCACGTGGTACTGTGAGATTGATGTACCTCGAGGTAAGATATTGTACACTCGGGTACGTATATGATTGAACCGATCGATTAAATAATTGTACGATCAGCTGTTCGAGAGATGCTCGTGTTCGTCGTAACGGGGCCAATCATAGACGAATGACAGGGAGAAGAAAGATTTTGAAAGAAATTGATGGGATAAAAGGTGTTCTCTTCTGGTGCATGGGCTTATATACCTATGTACAAAATTAAATATTAATCGTAGCAGGTAGAATCTGTAACAATATACAGTATTCCAGATGTAATGTAGCACTATTGCAAAAGGATGCAGGAGATAATGAAGGAGCGAGGAATTAACACAAGGACATTACAATACACACCAAACTCGAGGTTGTAAAGAAGGAACCTAATCTGTGTCGATAATTAATTATAAAGACGTGAAGAATTGAAAGATGGAGGGAGATGAAATTTGTTTAAATCTTACTAATACATATCCCATCTGTATGTATATATTTGCAAGCGCATGAGAATACGATTTATTAATTGATAATGTAATTATTATTCTTATTGTCATTATTATTTATGGTTTCAATTTTGAAAAAGTTGGAACGTACATATAGGTATATTGAATGGATATTGCGTTCAAGGCGTTAGGTTAATGTTTGTAGTTAGATAGGTAGACAGTAGGGTACATATCGTTAATATTATTATTAATTGTTAGTATTGCAAAATGGTATTACTGCAACTGCGACTCGATTCATTTTCCCCGTGAATTTCCTCGCGTTCGCGCCACGTCATTTTCCGTCGTTTTCACTATTTTCTCACTTCGCGTTAGCCTTGCCCGTTTTTACTCAAAACTTTATTGACTTTCTCGTCTCGCTTTCGCTCATTCCATTGATTTCTAGTTCAAGCTTAAAATCGTAGAATTGTATTTTTTTCAATTCTTTTCTTTATAAATAATCATGATATCCAATCATATTGTACATAAAATAAATTTTTTCGGATAGGATCCAGATTTCTCCTAACCGGAAGGACGGACGAACGAGTGAAATAACGAAAAGTCCGAATGTGGAAAATGGAGTGACGAAAGAAAATGGAAGCAAATAATACACGTGGAGGATGGAACGTTTTTCGAAGAATGAAAAAAAATATTAAAATCGATAACGGCAAAATGAAACGAAGCGCAGTCGCCTCTAGCAATCCCAAGTATTACCGGTGACATACCTGCTCCACATATCAGGTCGTAGGCATCCCATGCACCATGTGTCATATCAATGTTTCTAGCATAATTCCCACTCTCCATCCTTACATATCCTGTTATCCTATACTTAGCTTCCCTCCCAGACCTCCTGACCTCAATTTTTTTTCCCTCCTCCATCCCTCCTTAGATCCCCTTTTCGAGCCCCGTACTTGGATGACGTGTATAGAATGTTGTAAGTCGTCCCTTTATTATTATTATTATTTTTATTATTATTCCTCGATCCGAGTACCAGACAAAACTCCAGTGTTGTATACACTTGGGCCGGAAGGGTCTCTATGCTCTGTCTTCCCATCGCTGCGTCAAAAGACAAATTAGATGTAATAAGATTTGTTGACTGTATACATTTGTACACACACCGAAGAGAAAAATAAGAACAGGAACAATAACACTTCACAAGGTGTACTGCTGCGTCAGTACGGACGGTCCAACGAATTTGACAAACACCAATTTCACTCGTGTTGCCTCGTTGGCGAATCAAACTATTTGCCACCGATTGTTCGATCAATGGCCATTGTTGATGCTGTTGGTTCTCATTACTCTGATGAGACTGGAGCATGATGCACGATGATGATCGTCATTGTTTTTGGTATCCCTCGTGTTCGTGACGAACCGTAATGACGCAGCTCGCGACCGACAACCCTAAATGTATTTTAACGATATATATATATAGAAAGAGCTATCTAGCGCACCAACATAATAACACACGGTTCACCAAAAAGACACACAGATGAACACAGACACTATCACATTATTATGATTACTCGAAAAAAATGTAATATGTATATTATACTGTATGTCGTACGCTCTAACGTTGTTTGAAGAGTTATTTGCGAGTCAATTATCTGTGCCTAGCAGCCCTGCGCACTACAACCAAATGTACCACCATTCAGATGAAAATTAAAGTGAAGAAGAAAAATAACGAAGTCAAAACGAAAGATAAGAGAGAGAGAGAGAGAGAAAGAATGCGTGAGTGAAAGAGAGGAAGAGAGAAAGAGCGAAAGAACGTGATACAAGAGTCAAGCATATAAAAACACAAGGGAAAAAATAAAAAGAACGTGTGTTTCACAAATTGCACCCTCTATACATAGTTCGCACAATGATCTGTTCCTGCATTGGAATGAGTTTTTTCGGATTTGCCAAGAATAATGTATATCTATTGATAGTGAAAAAAAAAAATGACAAACCAAATATGAAATATAAGTATTGAAATCGATTGTCGGAATTGTTAAAACAAAAAATCATCAACAGCAGCAGCAGCAAACCCTTGACCGATTAACTGTATATTTCTGTAATATTCGTCACTGTTCATCCATCGAACAAAAATGATACAATGTTTGCTCTCGTTGATTAGCTCAAAATTTTTTTATCGTGGGACAAAGTGGTTCACAGGCCATGTCTCTCTCTGGAGTGCGATAATTAAAGATCCAAGCGAAAGGAGACTGGTAACAAGATAAAAATATCCTTGTGAACTCCGAGAACTGTTTTACAATCTACGAAAAATACATGCGTGTTCTTCTCCCCTTTTATAACGAGTGATTTCTGGGCTCGTTATCTCGCGACTCAATGACTTACGGAATTTTTTCAGGGTGCAATCTTAATGTATACCGATTCGAATAATTCAGGGTCACCGAGCGTGATAACGACTAATAACGATACATGCAACGTTCAAAGAAATGGCTGGGAACAATCATCGTGATAAACCTGCAATCCTGTGTCTCGATAGAATTCATTATGATCCAAGAGTCAAGCGATCACGTTTTCTATGATTCGGTGTCAAATCGTTTAATTGACTGTGTTCGATTGATGCATAGGAAACAATGGAAAAAGAGAAGAAAATTTTAAAATGACCTTTTTTTTCGATTCACACTGTTTTCCCATTCGCATAATAAACGTTCGAATTAGTCGATATTGTAGCTTTACGTATTACAATATCCGTCACACACTGAACACGACAGCACAATTCTCACGTAATCCACAACAAAAACAATAATCTTCACACCAGCAGTTATACACCATACTATAATAACCTATTACTCGTAATCTCTAAACTCAAATAATATACACATTGTACACACGCGTCACACAACTCTAGTATTTACTATGAAAGCTTGTATACATATCGGTCTGTTTGTCTTTTTGTCTGTCTGTATTATCCGCCTGAGAATTTTGCGTTATTGCAAGTTACATAATATCTGACGAAAAAATTTAATTGATTATCAGATATTTTAATTCCATCTATCGAATCATTCGTTAGAAGTTCATACGTACATACGCGTATCGCTATATTAGAATTTCAAGATTTATTATTTTCCGTGTATAATCGATAATGAAATTCACACGGGATCAAGTTGCTATGCTAATCTACACGCTATGGTGGATTAATTGGTAAAAATTTTATTTAAAAATCTTTCATGAACATGTAAAGGCAAAATGATAAATTATGGATATGAACGATAAGAAAGGCAGACGGGTATATTCCGCTACACGGGAATGTGGACTCGATGAACAAAAGTAGGACAGTTAATTTTGAGGAAATGGAGAGTAACGAAGTAGTAGAAATAAAGAAAAAGAAAAAAATTACATACCTACATTTCTCACCGAGCGCTGCTAGTAAAAGACATTGATAGGATTATTTGCTATAGTCGCTAGCTATAGTGATGTAGTTTATTCTTTAGATTTATTTTAAGTTCTTAATGATAACGAGTATACTTATAGATTTACTACGGTAAAAATCACATACACACTGTAACACTTCTATTATAATAACAATATTTACTTGTGCATATTGACATTTTATGGAGTCACATCATTAAACATACTACTCAATATATTCAACGTCATCGACTCGATTCATTGACACCCACACCATATAAACCATGCAAACTCTATTTACTTACTATCTACCCACTGTCAAATGACTGGCATTATTTTCTTATCAGTCACAGGAAAATGACACCAGTCACTTGACAATGACTCTATCTCTACTCAACAGCATACTACCTTCATATGTCAGTGAAATAGAAGAAAAAAATACTTTACTCTGTCGCGATGCTCGGTACACTATAATTTTAATGTTTATCTACTTCACTTGATTCACTCTTCATTCTTTTTAGGTTCTTGTTGCTTACCTTCTTGTGCTCGTTATACTTTATTATTTCATCATTATAAATCGTTCTTGGCTATAAGTCTGTATGCATTTTCTTTGAATTGGTCATGTCGTTATTTGTCCAGTGAACATATGAATTTAACGTTCTTTGAAGATCGTCAAGCATAATAAGAATGTCGTTTTGGGATAGAAATGAAAAAGGATGAATTTAAAACGGACAGGTAAAGAAAAATATGGCGGAGACGTCGTTGGAAGTAAAAAGTAACGTATTCCGTTATATATTTTTCGTTTCGTATAATTTACATCTAACGTAAGTATAAGGTACTCGCGCCATATTGGATACATATATATAGATACGTTCTTGCGTGTCTCTCTGTAAAAATAGGAAGTGCAGGACCTTTCGAGGCTCGAGATTTTTATCGAGTAGCAAAAGCGTTAAAAAATTCAATACGAAATTGTTGACAATACTTTTCAAGCTCTGATAACGAGTATAACGCGTGTGGACCTCTTTCGTGATCCTCGTGAAGAGAGGGTAAAATTCGTTAGAGGTCGGCCATATTGGAAGGATCAAATAAAACTAAGAGAAAGCAAAGGCCATACGTAGACGCAATGCATTTCTCGAGAACGTTTCCGCGTTAGATGCTTTCACTGAAAGCAATTTCTAGAATCCTCGAGAGAATTCGTTGCCATTTTATTATTCAAGTTTACCGTGCTCTCTCCATGCCACGCAACGCTTGACTGGGCACACCTGGTGGCAAGGCAGCAGGCTCACCAGCCCTGGCCTCAGGGTCGGCACTAGCAGCTTCTGAATCACGGAATCGTTTATATTTTCCTAAAAAAAAAAATAATCATTATATTACACGTTATATTGATTATATTATTAGGTAAGAATTATTTTACCGTAGAATTCATGAATAATAGGTAAGGATTACTTACGAGCTAACCGAACCATTGTCACGCCCCACCAGATACTCCAACCCCAACCAACCAGACAGAATAATACGGTAAACAGTTGACCAACTCCCACAACCAGATTAACTATAAATGCACCAAATCTCGCCTTAGGACCAGCCACGGCTGAGAATCTCGGTTGACCCACGCATAAGTTGAATAATCCACTCCAAAATGTACCTATAATTCAAAAGTTGAATGTTTTTCTTATTTCAAAAAGAATGTAATTTTTGGATCCGTACCAGTTCCTGGTAATAGAACATTCCAAACGAGGCAAAACCATGCGACGGGTACAGGAAGACAGGGAATGGCCCCACGCATTAAGGAATTATGTTCCACTAAAACTTCTGGAATTTTCGCTTTGGGTTCCTACAACAGGATATGAATCAAATTTAATATATTATGCCGTTTAATAACTATAGATTTTATATATATATAATGTATCAGTATACATTGATCATGATGAGTTGAAAAACAAATGGTACCTCTGAAACAGGTGGCGGAGCGACGCTCGTCAAACTCTGTTTAGCTCTAATACTTCGAGTGCGCTCGACGTCGGGACGATTGCAGTTGCACCTGGCAAATAATCTACGACATAATGCGCCACATCTTCTTTCAGGTGGACAGCAAACGTTACTCTCCGCAGGTGCGACTCTCGAGCCTTTTGCAAAGCATTTACTTCGTGGCCATTGTGGACATCTAAATTGAAAATGATAAGCAAGTGGTAATAAATCATAACTAATAAATCTGATCTCAATTTTTCATACTTGCAAGCCGACGTCAACTTTTTCAAACATCCAGGTGCTTTTTCAGTCTCCGTATTGGACGCAGTATTGCCTGCAGTTGCAGCCGCAGCAGTAGCAGCAGGTACAGATCGTCCCAACCAAGCCTTAGCTTTTGGTCCTCTTCGACAAGCCAAACACCTCATATTCGAGCAGCAAGCTGAATATCGCGCGAGATGCTTCCTCCAGCGGCTGAACTCAGTCTGATGATCCTGGTTGTCCTGACTGTCAGAGGCCACCACACTTGATAAGAAAAGGTGTGCCAAAGCTGTTACTATGATTAAACTGGTCTAACCAGTAAGTTGAATATCCATCGATCACAGATTTACGATAAAAGGGTTGGCTGATTTCGCGCGTGAAAGATGATCGTATACGTGTGAAGGTATCATAAATTGGAGAAGCAAAATGCTCTTTCACTGCTAACCACCACTGGAGGAAATAAGATCTGACTTCATCGGACGTATTCAGGCTCTGTCTATTCTATTCAATAAATAATATCTACTTTCCGTAATTCGCTTAGATCAATTTCAAATTTTTTTACTTACGTGCTCGTGATTCAGTTTCTCCTCGCGAGATACTCAAGCAGTACGTGTCTACTATCTATCGGCGCGAAATAAGTGATAAGGTCTTGTTCGCGTAAGAAGTCGAATCGTTATCGAGATGAAAGATGTTATACTCTTCAGTCTCATAGAAAACTTTTCGTTAGCACGAAGAGAAAGCTCTCCTTGTCTGAGGAATGAATGATCCGAAGTACGAATGACCAAGTGACCATCGCCTTCTAGCCTGGTCTTAAAGATTGCAGGGCACCCAGGTTGCCGGTTGGTCAGTCTTAGGGGACGCAGGGAGACTCAGAGGTTTGGTCACGCAAAGATTTACCCTCACTGTGGATATATGTATTTCGAAATCGATACCACGAGTTCTTTACCTTCGAACGAACACACTTAGACTCGTTGTAGGCGCGTAAATCGCCTTCTGGCTATCGTAGGACATTCGAGTGCACCAACCCACTTGGAAATTCCTATGAATACATCAGGCATTTTTCTCCTACGTGTACTAATGAAAGATCAATAAAAGACTTTCTCGCGTCTTCTTGCAATGCACTTTTGTATGGATGCAACCAAGAGTCAGAATTACACGTTCATAGCTTATTGTCCCATTAAGGAGGAACTTAGGATGACAAACTATAAAATCTGTAATGCGAAACAAGAGAGAGAGAAAAACTGAACAAAGTTCAGGTTATGTTGTGACCGCAGGTGGCATCGATTCCTTTTGCCGAGAGTGAATTCGAGAAGGGTATTTTTCCAATAAGGCCAGTAGTTTTTTACTAGCTCTAAGGTTCTCCCTTCTTCCCTCCTTTTCGCACCGACCAAAGGAACTGAGAAAACAGGGAGAATAGGTCACGCATGCGGAATTTCTTATGAAGCGTTAATAAGCATTGCGTCGTATATATCTATACGCAGCTTTCGAGGCCAAAGTGGCACAACCAGCAGTGACGACCATTACGACTACTACGACGACGACGTTCCGACTCCTGGCCAAATGGCACTATAAAGCATTACGGACTAAATGATGAGAACCAGGGTGCTTTTGCTTTGGTATAAGGAGAAGCACGAGTTCTGCCAAGGAGATATGCTAGAGTGTCGTGACGTGACCTTGGCCGCACGCAAAGTGACTTCAGTCGCTCTTGGAGCTCCTGACTACGTCGATTTTTGGTTATGTCCAATAGACCAGTCTGCCAAGCGATCTGTTATTACCTACACGACCGGATCTTAGTCATTAGATTTCTAGCCGATCGTACTTCAGAGTTTAGGTCGATATGCGAAAGAATTTTGTAATTCCCATATCCCTCTACGAGATTAACCAGTGACGCTTTGTTGTTCTTTAATTAATTTCACCATTGGGATAATCAGTTATCCGACAAAGACTTTTGTCACTTTAGTATCTTATTCCTCCGTGCATTAATCCTTAACTGTGCTGCGATTTCTATCGATTTATAGCTGTCTTACTTCTCGCTTTGAATTCTAATTTATTAACCCCTTAAGCGTTAGCAGGCGTCGATGCAAATCTACCCTGGGATCGATAAACCCACTCGCTTCTTAGTCCATAGGTAGAGGTTTATAACTATCAGGGGTTAAGAAACTCTGGACCTTACACAAGTTGCCTGTTAATAGCTAAGCCAGTAGAACTACTCTGCACTGGACTATTCACTTTGATCACAGCTTATCCTCATATCCTTATAAACGACACGTGCACTTACGCGGGTTCTCCATTTTGCTCGAGATGCATTACGTTCCAGCTAAGAGTCTCGATCTCCTGTGGCTTCTTCACTGTGTGCATTCCTTTTTTCTCCCGTGCCGAAGACACACCCCGCACTGTATTCACGCTCACCCCAGTGTCAGTCGATCTAACGCTACTCGCTGAACCCGTTGATATTTCAGTGGATGACTTAACAGAAGTGTTACTACCGTGATCCCGAATTTTTGTCCCACCGTTCACTTTTGATACGCTTACAGCAGTTGTGGAACTTTTTATTGTACTGCTGGTACTGTTTGCAGTTGAGACATTTGTTAGTTTTCCCGTCTGAGAAGAATCGTTACTTTTACTATCTGATTTGTTATAACCTGCATGAACAGTCGCTTGAACTGAATTATTATTATTTTTTAAATGTTGATTCTGATTGGTGATGGATTGATCCCCTGTACTTGTCTTACCGGATCCGTTGTTTTGCGACTGATTGTGATTTCTCGTGTCGCCATCGTTACTGGTATTTTCATATTTTTCCAGGATTTTTTTATCGTTTGATTTTGCACTCGCGTGCTCCTCGTTAATTGCACCTTGGCCTTTGTTACTATTGTTCACTTGATTACCGGAAACGTTCTCAATGCCACTAAAGCCACCTGGCTTGTTAAAACTCTTCACTGATTGACTCAAACTAGCTGTTTTCGAGTGTCCCCCATTTCCTGTATTCATCATATCGTTAATGGATCCATTCTTGGCATCGTTATTGATCTGTATCGAATCTTCGTTAATTGGTCTATTGATATTTCCTGCTATTGCATTAGTATCATTTCCCTGTTGACTTTTCTCTTGTCCATTCTGTCCAGATTGTAACGAAACCTGACCAGAAGTTCTTTCTTGCGCTGTTTTTGACTTCGTTGAAACATTCTGCATTGCTTCTTCATGATTTGTCTGACTCTCGTCGTCCTTTGTGGATTTTCCGGTGACATCCATATCCTTTAGTATCACTGTAGCATCGATTTGTAATGGCTGCACTGCTGTAGTCGTTGTAGTATTCACCATACTGGAAGTTCCAGTAGCACCGGAGGACTGCTTAAGAAGATCTATCAAACCCAAACCTTCATCTACATTCAGTTTACTTCCTTTATGCAAAGTATCAGTTTTAAGATTACTTTGAGTCGGTTCACTTTGTTCCTTTTGCGAATCTTCCTGTGAACCAGCTTCATTAGCAACCTTTGCTTTCTTTCCATTGTTCATCTTCTTAACTGAATCATCGTTTATGAATCGCTTACTTTGACTCTCACCTGATTTCAAAGATTTCGTGACGGATGAACGTCTGTTCAATTGTGTCTGCACTGAGCCACCTTTCTTCGTGATCGATCCTCTCTTTAGAGGAATCTTTGATGGCGACATGGGCGTTTCCTTTTTTGGTGATTTATCGCGACTGGATCTTCTCGAACTTGAAACACTTTTCGGTGGTAGTAGTGAATTCCTTCTGGACTTCATCGGCGACACCCTCTTATCCTGGGTCGATTCTTTTCCATTAAAACTGCTCTTCCTCTCGGCTGGAGGTCTTGTTGGCGTTCCTTGAATCGGAGATAATCCTGGTGGCTTCAAAGACCCTCTTCTATTAGAAATCAACGTTGATGAAACACTTAGTTGATTTTTGGAATTGGTCCGGCGTCCATATTTCAATGAGATCCGATGATCCTCGTCATTGCTCAAAGATATTGATCTACGTCGCGTTGGCTGCGGTATAAGACTGCGTTTTGGACTGTTCTGCTGGGAGACTGGTGCTAGAATCAAAAGTAACTTATTCACTTCCAAAAACCTATACATTTTAACAGCATATTTCTATTCATAAAAATGTACTTAAGACCTACCCCGCCTGCCACTTCTACTGAGTTTTTTAGACTCCTGATGATCTGGAGTTTGTGGCCTGGACTGTGCATGTGGCAGAGGACCCTTGAATCCTCTTCCTCGAAAAGGTGACACACGCCCTGTAGCCAAGGTTGGCGACGAACTCCTGGAATTTGGCGTAACAGGCCGTGTCTCAGCTATTATCACAAAGCTAGAACGTCTGTGAGCCCTATTCGAGGAAGTTACTGCAGGTGTTATCTTGTACGGCTCCGGAGCCCTTGGAGGTGGTGGCGGTGATGAAGCTGGATAACAAGGACCCACCGTTCCCAGGACTCTAAACGGTGGGACTTTCTCCGTTCTCGGTGCATGGTTGTCGAATTCCTGACGTCTCATTCTGTCTCTTCGGATCTCTTCTCTCACCTAAAGCTGGTCGAAATTCAAAGTTAAATAAATATTAAAAATGTTACAAGAAATTTCTTAAATAAAATTTCCCTTATATTCCTCCTATAATATCTGCTGTTATTACGTCAATAACGCTCCATGCATAAAATTCAACTAATTAACAATTAATTATCAAAATTACTCACTGACTAAGTACCGGTCCCACTGTACTGATCTTTCCACGCATAAAACGCATGTTATTCACGCTCTCATACCCGAGAGCAGTTCATCAGACTCGGACCATGTATTCTTATGTGTACCGCTATGCACAGTATGGACTACATTTTTAACAGTCTCTTTGTTTCTAGCATCCTTCCGTAGTATCGCGTGTCATTCCTGCGATTTCTACAAGCAGACAACGATGTTGTGTTATTACATTACGAGCTCCTCCATTAGTGTTGTACTTTTTTTTGTAACCGTGTATTATGCAATTATAATCCCAATTGGAATGTCTTCAGAAATCTAGAAATATTGCCGTAACGCTATCCGCAACTGTAACAACTCCGCTATCAGATATAATTATAAAACCCACGTACTTCACCTATGTACACATAATGTCGAGTTAACGAATGCAGACCGACATTATACTTTCTTTATGAGTGGTAACAGAAGAGCCTAATGTACTAATGCAGAGCATAAAAGTATTTCTTAGTAGTTACCAGGTACAAAGGCGAGTTTGTCGCTATGAAAAATTGTCGTGCCATGAAGTGGGTAATTCTTCAGTGGTAAAACTACAGAAGGTATTATTCATACATACCTTTGTAGAAAAAAGGTGTACTTTCCATTGAAAATTACACGTGGTCTTACATTAGAGACTACATACTCAAATGACCTCGGACTTAGGGGATAATCCAGTGTATTGCTGGTTCTAGCAACTTGGCCTGATTTACGACTACCGTTTGCTACGAATTAATGTATTGGACTAGAATACATACACGAATATTCTCTGAGCATAGGATTTCTGGAACTTGAATTTAATATGGGATAGTATATTACTGTACGAAGTATAGTATGGCGTGTATATTATCTACTGACAATTTCGTTGTTCAAAATAGTTCAATAGTTCAACACTTTCATTTAACTGCCAGCCAAAAGAAGTCTAAATTCAAACGTCGAAACTTCCGTTTTCTCAATTGACTTCTTCTCTTTTCCTTGTCTATTTGTCCTCGCAAGGCCGGGGAGTTTGAGTCGCGTAGTCGTACTAGTGTTTACCTCCTGTCATGATCCTAGACTTGATTCGATAATGACTAGAAAATTAACAAGTTTTCTGTAGGTGACGAGTAAAAGTCTGTGTTAAAAATCTATTATCGAAATTGCCACGGCGGATGTCTTGCAGCTGGCTGATGTTCAGTCTCTTTGGATTTGATGGAGGAAAAAAAGTCGTAATAGTTTATCGCCATCCGGTAACCTTGACATTGAATCACATGAGGATATTCCTGGAAGACACGTAGTTGAAGGGTGAATAAAGGAACTATTTTTGCGTTGATCTGATATTCATTTTTTTTTATTACCAATAAATTTCGAGATTTCACCAGTCGAGGAAGAGCTCGCGTCTACGTAATTGCATAATTAATATCTTGTATAATACTCTAATTAACGAATAGAAGTCATGTTGATTCGCTTTCGAAACGCAATTGAAGCTTTCTTTTTCAACTTAATGATCCGCCGTTTCGCAACACGCCTTATATCCTTCGCGAATAAATTAGATTACATCCATTTGGACTCGGTGTAACTAATCGAAATACGATATCCCAGTTTCGTCCCATGATACACTGACTATAAATACATACCTAGGTATATGCATATGTCTAGAAGAAATGACATTTGATATTATGAAAGTTACATGTTAAGAGATACATCAGATTTAAATCCTCGATACGAAAACAGTACCATATCCTGTTACTTATATATCTCTACCTTTAAAACTATAATTTTATACTGATATTTTTGATATATTCAAGTTATCAAATGAACCGAGAAAAGAATTTGTTTGTCCATGATATTGTATACATCAATTCTTTTTAATGGTCCAAAAGGTTCATGTAAAAACAAAAATCATAATAATTAATACTCAGAGCAACAAAATTTTAATATTCAGGACACAGCATGAGATGTAATATAAAATCTTCAAAAAAACCCTTGGGACTTAGATGTAGGTCTGTTTTCAATCGAATATTTCTATTAACGTTTCTATTATCACGAACTTGATCAACAGCTTACCTGATTACAACGCGAATTCGCGATTTCTTGATCTTTCACTATCAAAGTACATTTACACAATGGTATAAACTCAATCGACAGGGTGCTACGAAACGTTATTAGTCGTGTAGTAACGTCTTCCCTTGTCCGCGAACGCTTTCTTACTGAGTTCGCTGGGCACCTCCACTTTTCTCACCACGATATGGTCATCGCGCCCGCGCCGATGTCCACGCACCGTTGAACTCCTTTCACAGAGTTTCTTGAAAAATTCGACAATTCTTCTTCATTAGGATCCCACTGTGAAAATTTGAATTATGCCTATCGAATATTAATAATCATTTCATACTATTTGAAATTGGACAGTTTACGTACAGAATTATTGTCCTTTGAGTTCTTAATGAAATTTTAACGACATTGTTAACGACCGACACTTTTTTAAAATTAAATAAATCTTTTGTGTATAATATCCATCCGATTGCTTATTTACAACAATTATAAAAGTGTATAAATTAAGCATGAAATACTTAAACGAAGATTTAAACAATGATGATCGAGCGATTCTTCGTGCAAATTAATTAGTGTCGTGCCAAATGAGCTAAAATATCCTCGAAATGGGATCTAGGTCGTGGAAAAGTACCTGCGTATCTTGGTCCTACATCACCTCCTCGCAAATAACTTAGTTTCAAGTAACCCACCCGCTAGCTTTTTAATTTACTTCAAAAGATTTCTTCCTGCTTTTTCTCTTCGGCGTGCTGTCGTGATTACTGGGTATTTCGTGGAAAAATAACGTAATTATATATATAGATAAACTAATGTACAGCCATCCCGCGTAGACACATTACATCGCCTTTCGAAGTACCGTTGAACATATGTAACACTGTGAAAATTAACTTTTCATCGTAACACTGCTGCGTTGTTGACAGAACACCAGGTAAACTAGTAATATTTTTCGGTGACACAGCTTAATCGAATCTCTCCAAGAAATCATTAATGAGGATGAAAAAAAAGTCTATGCAAATTCCCTGACATAATTGAAAGGTCAACTAGAATGAGCGAGAGGTTTTCAGCGCAAGTAAAAGTCACGCACGTTAAAAATGTATTGCTTCTTGCACGCTTATCCCCATTACGAAATAAATAACGAACTATTTGCTTCTAATATTAATCTCATCAAAATACTTTGTGGGATGTCTTACGGCTATTAAAAAAAAAAAGATTACAAAATTTGCATTTACCCCGTGGCCGATTACCAGTAAAAAGTGTGTACGTGATACGTCCAAAATTATTAGCAAGGGTGATGATAATTCAGTAGGGGGGGTTGATTCGCAAAGAAAGTGTTACGGAAAGGCACGCAAGAACTCCAAGGGGTGTTGGACGATTCATGAGGAGCTTACTTACCTCCGACAGTATTAGATCCAGGTCAAAAAGATAAGCCAAAGTCGCCATTGGCCCACCAACAATACTAAAGTATATACTGTACACACTCGACACCCTGCCTAATTTGTAAACATAAAATATTCCCATGCTAATGAGCCAATAGTGTCGCCATGACAATCAGGGCGTTCTTAAGACTATCGCATTTTGTATTATACCTTTTTAGCATACTATATGGACCAGTCTCAAGGCCATATGATTACTCTTATGAACACGACCGTCCGGTGTATATCGATACCAGTATTGAAACTTGCTGGATACTCGAGTCTTATGTTTTCTCGATGAAGAACGCTTCCAGGCGAGGCCATTATATTCATTCATTAAGTCGTTGAAGGTTACTGGCTCCGAATTATTGGAACATTAGCCTGATTGAACTGAACTGGGCTCGGCCTAACTCACAGTAAGTACTTGTTACGTGGGTTCGATATTTTAATGTGCATACAGAATCAGAGCACCGAAATTACATGCTTGAAGTATCGAGCTTGTACATATTTGCTATATAAATTTGATACACGTATAACATGTATTTTAATTAATTAAATTAATAGTACTTTGAGCCGCACTAGACTGTATACATTTATAAAATCTAAGACTGGTAGGATAACAGAGCTTTCAATTGAAAAATAACTTTCGATACATTTGACAGTATTTTGATGCAATATTTATTGTGTCAATATACTTTAACAACGATACAGTAGTAGTATAATACGTTTTGAAGTAACAATGTTTTTTTTTTAATATCATTTTTAATTCATTTCGAATCGTTACGTTTAAACAATCGCCAGTTTTCTGTAACGTAACCTCACAGTAATACAGGGACGTGCATACACAACTGGCTAGTTACAATAAATATCAAAGATCATATAAACTTATTAAACGGTGGTCTGATAAAAATGATTCTTCGAAGAATCAACAGAGGGATGAGAACGTATGATAAAAATAAAAAGAAATGAATAAGAAAAGAGAAATAGAAAGTAAATCAATTATCGTACGGATTTTATAATAATCATTCTCAGATCTAAATTGAAAGACACGATACAAACAAGTAGACGAGCGATTGACGATATCAATATAATGAGAGGTATCGCTATTTCACATCAGTCGTTAACATTAAAAAAAAAAATATCGTCAATGAATCATCGATCATCAACTCGAACCATTAATCATTAAATCGGTGAGGGTGTCAATGGACGATGAACAATTCATTTAACTACCCTAGGTTCTTTGTAAACAGTTATATTTACAATTATTATATGCAAGCCTTAAGATCTCCTAGTCAATTTACAATATCTATATATGTTTATAAAAAATAAACGCGCTCGTGTCACGCTATGAGGAAAGCACAGATAAATCGAATTCGTATCAATCATCATTATCAATGATCGTGACCTTTACACAAATTTCATAATTTCGACCACATCCTTATCACTTTTTTTCTTTTGTCGATTTTTTTCCCCCTTAAAAAGTACGTGGCTAACAGTGACGTTTTTTAATTTTGCGCTCAATGTGTACCTATAGCATTGTCGAGGTCTAGAAATACAATCTAATTGCATGTCCCTTGTAGATTGTTTCCTTGTTTTCCCTTCATAATGCCCACGTACCAAATAATAATATCGTCACGCGTTTTTTTTTATTAAATCTAGCGGTAAAAAAATATATAGCTTCATCTCAGATAAGGTCCGACGTCACCGCTGTGACGTTTACATTATTTAACGTTGTAAAGAGACAGGAAGGCACTACTGTAAAATGCATTTTTCATTCGTTCTATGTCGCTGCATCTTATTACAAACGTTACTGTATTGTGAGCATGGGTAACGGGATTCTGCTTGCCCAAGAGAAGCTCGTCGAGTACGTGTTACGATAAAAATACAAAGAGATAAAATCTAAAAGTAAGAAGATATAAAAAAGAGTAGAGAAAAAGTCTAGGATATAATTGGCCTCTCGCCCTAAAAGTCTGTATCCCAATATAACGCGATTGATGGGTGCATTTGTTTCTTTGGTTGGGCACTTAATTTACAATAATTAATGGACATACATACATATTTCATTAAACTGTTAATAAATACCTAAGGGAACATTATTCAACGATAGCCAGAGTATCACGCCCTAACGAGATAATAGTACAAACTTCTGTAAAGACTAATTAAGATCACCTGAACATTTACAGATTCGCTTTAATGTTATTATAATAAGTATAGCGAGAGGCATGTAATCATCCTCAACAGTAATGATAAGCAGTATGGTAAAATCGCGTGCTTATCACTACTATTGGGAACAACGCCATGCCTCTTACTGTACTAAAGTCTTATAGAATATCTGTATCGAAGACCATGCTTAACTTGTATTTACCCTCATTGTCACTTGGATTCATCAAAATATTTATTCAAGGCAGAATACAGCACGTTACTCGTTCTTCCCATAGGTTTTTCATGGAAACAATCATTCCAGGAATATTCCAGTAATAGACCTTTAATTGTTCAATGAATTTACTATTAGTTCTATAAATGGACGATATTCTGTATGATCCGTTACATTTACTAAGGTCAGTATTCCTTCGATATCATTAGAGCCTAGTTCGATTTATATAAGAAATATTTTGAATGAATGTTGAACAACGCAGGGATCCATTCTATAATTTAGCACGTCTCTTTTTTGCTTGTCGTTCGTTTCTTTATTTTTCATATTATATACCTAATTGCGTACTCACTTTCGACGCACCGTCGGCTGTGTAAAAAAAGGTCGACCTAGTGATGAATTTACGTTACTAGAGTCTAGTGGTGTCGATTTTTAGATGAACAGCAATTCAGCGAAATGGAAAATCGTGTTTTCCTACGTTTTTTAGGGAGCGCACCGCTCTCGTGTAATTTCGATTTTTGACCGCGCAGGGCGCCCTCATCGATCGGTCGAATACTTATTTGGTCGAGCGTGAGATTACTCTATAATGAATTGCAAGAAAGTTTTTACTAATTGTCGCCTCGTAAACTACCAGCAAGCAAACGCTTTGCAATGTGCATTTTTTTTCTAAATTTAATTATTTGTTTTTTAATTTTGGAACACGCGCAAGGCACAACATTTTCAAGCTATCACACGTGTTAGGGCGAATTAACACTTTTTCTTTCAATAATTAGATCATTAATACACAGAGTTAGCACCAGTCTAATTTTGTTAAAACGTCCCAAAGATACTACTAGTATATCTCTGCATAGTGAGCAATTACCGTCTATAAAGTAATTGTCGCCGCGATAAAAGCGTACGAAATCTATTTTTTCATTATTTCTTTTTTTTCATCCTTCATTAAAGGTTGCTCTTTCAGCTTTGTTTTATTTTTTTGCAGCAAAACAATTATGATCACTGGTTATATAAACGTTCAACGATTCTCAAAACGGAGGCCAGTCTGATGTCACTTTGTTGGTGTATGTTACACACACCTTATAGACAATGTATTGTATGGGATTTGTGAGAGCAAGACGAGTTTTTATTTACATTGAATGTTCTCCTCGGGAAACGAGTTAATCGCGTGATAAAATCATCACTGACTTCACTCGAAATCACCAGAATATCCCAAAGAAAAAATCGTCGAGGACCATTTACATAATAAAGAATGGTCGAATGTTCGAGAAAGAAAAGGAAACAAACATAAAATTAAAAAGTAGTCAGTGTGAACCACCGGCATAATTAATTTTCATAAGGAATCGCGTAATGGAATATCGCAAAATTTAATTGAAATTCTACGCAATACAATTAACGGTGTGATCTTCCGTTCGATAATAATTACTAATTAAAAAAAAAAAGCTTAATCTCTATATGTATTTACATATAGAAGTATATTACTCACGAAGCGATTGGTAATATATTGTACAAAAAAATGTGTCGTTCGTAATGTCTCGTACAATAATTTTTGTCGCCTTTCTTTACGCGTAAAAAAGAAGAAAGAATATCTAAAAACTAATAAATAAAAAAAATCAATGAGTTCGATTTAATATGATCGATACCCATTATACGTATAACTAAGATCTACGAAAATTAGTCGACTTTTTGGAAAGTTGCTCGATTTCATTTTTCGGCTATTATCTTCTTGTATTGTCTCGCGTCTTTACGTTATCTATGCAGTACCTGCTGTTATTCCCCGAGGCTCTTGAAAGCTTTGCTCGTTGAAGTTATGTAAGAGTGAAACATTAGCGTTAGTACCCACACAAGGAGGGAGATGTCGTTAATTTCTTTTGTTGCAACACACAAATAAATGAAAAGCTGCTGTTATTGGATTAAGTGTTGTCTTTTTTCTTTTATATATTCATGTCGTATAGGTGGGAGGGTGCACCTACCACAGAGGGCATTTGGCATCCGCGTCGTACCAGAAGACGTACGGAAGGTCCTCCATTACGAATAATCTCAATGGCCTCCGTATGCGTCATGTTCTTCGTGTTGATACCATTTATTTCGATTATTTGATCACCCACCTGAAAAGAAAACATAAGGGCTTGAGTCAACCACGACAATCCATAGAGGAAACGAACCGGAATAA
This sequence comes from Hartigia nigra, assembly GCA_031001745.1. Taxonomy (NCBI): domain Eukaryota; kingdom Metazoa; phylum Arthropoda; class Insecta; order Hymenoptera; family Cephidae; genus Hartigia; species Hartigia nigra. The sequence continues at coordinate 715,369 of JARPRG010000272.1, forward strand.
TTGCACAATTGCATCAATCCAATAAGAATTGCGCTCTACTTACTCGCAGCCGATTGTCGACAGACGCGGGGCCATTTTCAGCTATTTGCAAGACAAAGAGAGGCATGTTCTGGAACTCACGACCACCACGAATACTGAAGCCAAAGCCACGAGTGCCCCGTGTCAGTTCGACCGCGTGATACTGTCCACCGTCCCCATCGCCTGTTGGTTCGTCCTGAAATAAAAAGAAACTCTGATTTATCGTCAACGTCTCGAACGCGCCATGTGGCGGCAAGGCTACTGAGATAAAAACGTAAAGTACCTTCTGAGACAAAGATGCGTTGCTACAGCAATCGTCGAGCGGATAGCCAATTGTCAGTGTGACGGAATAACCCGAGTCTTTGATCAAATTGACTATATCCTTGTGGCAGACGTTCGTAATATCGACATGATTCACTGCGAGAATATGGTCGCCAACATTCAATCGGCCGCACCTTTCCGCTGGGGATCCTTCGATTATTCTGCCAATGGTGGAACCGGCTTTATTCACCGAAGATATAATAACGAAGCCAAATCCCTCGTTTTCCATTCGTGTTACAGTCACGTCATAAGGATATTGTATATTCATATGCCGAGAATACGAAGACTGTAGATTCTCCTGTAGATGTTCTTGTGTATTGATACGGCGACGAATGCCCAGAGTGACTCTACCATTTTGAGCAGCGGCTATCATCAGTTGTACAACGTGATGGTGCGAGGAATTCATAACGCTCTCCCCATCTACTGACATAATTAAGTCGCCAGTGTTCAAACGACTGTCCAGATCAGCCGCACCTCCAGGAACAATGTGTCCAACGGAAACCTGCTGACCATCGTAGGATTAATGGTCTCATTTCTCAAGAGTGTTCTGAGAACAGGAATAACAAGGAAAATAGAAGCTTTCAAAGAATAACCAACCTGTGATCCTTCCTCGGTGCCACCGACTATCCTAAAGCCAAAGCCTGTATCCTGCCTGACCAGTGTAACCAGGGTCTCGATCCATTCTATGTCAGGAATAGTAGGGCAGACCAATTCGCCACTGTACTGTGGATACCTTGACATAACGGAGAGTATTACAGTTAGTTTATTTTTAACGTCAAAAACCGTTGTCGATTTTTCTACCAGATCGCATCTATTTACGCGTATGCATGTATATCATATAAATTTACAATGTTAATTATCATCATGAATTCCGGAGCAGTGTTAATTTCTCTAACGTTTACTACGACCTACTTACGCGATCTATGGAATTACGTACCGTGTTACAGAACTGGAATGTGGCTGCTCATGCTCAAAGCTGGTCGTTTCTTTTCGCTTGTCCCAAATTTCTCCAGTATCGACGTTTTGTTCTTGACCAATGGTGTACGTATTGTAATCTGGCTCGCTGTATTGAGAGTGCGATTGCACCGCATAGAGATCCTTGTAGTAATCGGAATGTATGCTACCATTTTGCTTCAATATATTGTTATGGTGCGACACGTCAATCGAATACATATCGCTACTTAAACTCAATTTGTCATTTGTCGCCCAGTCCCTCTTCGGGATATTTCTTATAGAATCGTCATCCAAGTTTGTCATAGTGACAAAATTCTCAGACAGATTGCCTACGTTAACTTTGTACGGATCTGTGTAGTACATTGCATGATTATAATCAGGATACTTGTATCGATTATCCAAAGGATTCATTTCGTTTTCATTCTGAATCTCGTTCCAATTAGATCTGGAAGAGTCGTTTGGTGTTTTCGGTCGATTTCGGGTATCTACCAATGGCGTCTTGGGTCGACTTGGTACCACAGTTTTCGATTGCGTGCTGTAAATGTCTGCGGTTGGCGTCTTGCTTCTGAAGAAATCCTGCGAACCCTTCTCCTTCTTTTCTTTTGCTTTCATCGTCGTTCTCTGAACGTGTATTAGTGCTTCCTGATTGCGCGGACAGTCTTTCAACACTTGGACTACTTCCGAGTGGCACATATTGCGAACGTTTATGTCATTTATGTTCACCAGAATATCACCTTCCATCAGATTCTTACAACGCTGCCTATCCAGGATCTTTTTAACCTTCTGACCATGTGCGGAATCAGCTATAGTAAAGCCAAATCCTATAGTACCTTTGACTATGGAGATACTAAGGAATTCCGGTTTACTGGGTATGGGAGAGTCCTTACGATCATTATTCATGTTTCCACTCTCAGTTAACAATATGTCTGTACTGCTCGGTCGTTTGATCGTGTTAATCTTGTCAGATATACAAAGATCAGGCATAGAATTAACGGAAGCCGTTGCGAGATTCTCTCCGTTTTGAAGACTATGGACCGGTAAGAATGTCGAATCCAAGAAATTGAAACGTGCATCGTTTTGCAGACTTGGATCGAGATCCATATACATCCCCTGCTCCTCTGTTAAAATGTCTCCAAGAAACGAGTTCCCTCTACGCCGATTCTCGTCGTCCCGACCGATTTCAATCTCACCTGGTGCACTGACTGCAATAGTCGTTACGACCTCGGTGTTCGGATCGTTTGGATCGAAAGGTAGTGGATAGCCACGACATACTTCTAACGTAACAGTCTCTCCACTACCTATAGATTTAAAGACATTTACCATTTCGTTATGAGTGAATCCAAGTACGCACGTATCGTTCACGTAAACCAAGACGTCTCCTGAAAACCGTAGACCAGTGAATGCCATTTATCTTACTCTAGAGAGAAACATGGAAAATATTTATACATATGGGACATAGTGCATGCATGCTACTTAGTATCTTAGAATTCTAGCTTTTTTCTATCATCAAAGGGAACGTCTACAGTGTAATTATTTAACATTGACATTACGACGTTCCTTACCGGTCTGCAATTTTCCATCTAACCACGCAGGCCCATTAGGTACCACGCTCTTTATCTGCAAGAACTCCTCAACGGAATCGTCTCCGCCGACTATGGTGAAACCAAGACCGCGCGAGCTCTTGAGTAGAGTTGTGCTTATCCTTTGACCCTTGAGCTTATCAGGATTCCTAGTGAAATTGGGACTCTTCCTCTCGGAGTGACCCTGCTGTGCCCGTTTGGCTTGTAACACAGGATTCTCATATTGGGTTTTGCGATTTACGTGATCGATGAAATAAGTCCCGTAAAGAATATCGTCGATTTTCTCCCAACCGTAAGGCAATTCGTCATCAAGGCATTCCTCGAGGGAACGCTTTTGAAATTTTGATAATCTCGGATCCAACCAATGAGAAGTACCAGTATTATGACTGAAACAATATTAAATTTATCACGACTCGTGTTAGATTTTACTCTTGGGCAATTAATCAGCTAGGAGATGAACTGCGAATAAGACCTCGTCCTTAAACTCACTCTATAAAATAAACTTCTCCTGTATCTGTGTATGCCTTCTCCCAATTTGGAGGTAATGGACCCAATTGGTCTTCCGTAGCTTGATTGCGATTCTGGCCATTTCTGTACTGCTCGGAATTGCCGGTTCCCTGTTCCGAACCCGTATTGTATAGGTACGTAGGAGGAACACGATGGCCAGAGCCATCCGTTCCACTGATCGTCAATATTTCCTTGTCCACGCTACTTCCTTTATATGATAGAAATATCACGAAAAAAAGAAGAAAAAAATTAAAGTGGCTACGCTCCAAAAAAAAAAAGAAAAAAACCAAAATGTAACGCGTGAGCTTTATCTAACAAACTGTTATAGTACCATCGTTGGGATTGTCGATTGACACGGTATCCTCGGTTTTGCTCGCCATATCATCAGGTCTTTACTCCACTTCAGTGTCCTGTTCCAGGAAAATGAAAATAGAAAGTTTTGTTGATCGTATTTCCACTAAAGAAGCAACAACGGATGATTACTCAAAGCAGAAGATGCTACCGCTATTTTTTCCACTACCCTTAAATTTATAGTCAGAAATTGTTTCATTAGCAATCAGTGGCAATAAGTTTATTAATTCTGGTTAATGTGTATATAATACATACATTAAATTTTGCTGATGCGCACTGTACAATGATAAATTCGAAATGACTTAATGAAAGAAAGCGCATGGCGAACGGCTCTACTTTCAAAACGTTATGTTATGTTCCAAGAAGTATAACTTAGTAAACAAATTTTTCTTTGAAATCTATTAAAATCTGATTTTGGATCTGTTAAATGCATGCATGCCAATGGCGCTAGAAAGTTTGACAGTTGGTTCGTGCGAGCCAGGTGCACACCCAACCTGAGTAACGGCATTTGTTGACAATGACATTGATCACTAGTGAACAACGAAATTCTGTAGTTGATCGTCAGCCATATAGGTACAGGTGTTGCGATGAAAGGAAGCAAAGAGTGCTGCGAGTTTGTAGAATAGGAGCGCCGACTGGAGGGGAGCAGCGTACGTCGAGCTTAAATGCATTCTTAGAAATGCATTCACCCGTTCGTGCGTAGCCCACATATTACAGATCATTGAATGGCACTTTCTACAAGATGTGAGCGAATGGGCGTGCGGGATAGTAAGTGGTTCCAAGCCGTCCCAATGGTTCAGATATTTATCTCAAAGGTTTGCCCAAGTCCCAAAACTCCAGAGAACACCAAAGCACAGTAACCTGATTGTATGTTGTTGATAAGAGAACTCTTGGATAGTCTAACGTCCTAGATGATGGTTTAGAGTCTATAAGAAACCTATACTCTGTTCACAATGAAGTACAGTACTTTATACTTACTCTGGACAAGGCTTCCCTCGCTTTGATGATCACTTTTCTGCGCTACCATCCTGCTTGGCCTGTATGTACAAACGAACAAGAATATTTCGGCACTGAATCACTCGCGAACTGCGGAAAGACTCATCATTTCGAAACGATTGTGGGACGAAATATACTCGCACGATACACACACGACATCCTCACACTCACCACGGCATATTACCACCACTGACCATTCTGTTGCTCTTCACGGCAACTTATGCACTCGGTATGAAGACTCGAAGACCTAATCACATACGACCGTTGGATCATGTCCCGTTCACATGTGAATCACTTTGTCTTCATTGAAAGGATGTGATGCTTAAGCAAGCAGCATGTTTGTTTCAAGTAAGACTTCGAGATATTGTTTATATTTATTTAATGTATGCGATATATACAAAAATATATTTTAATTGAATTTGTTGAGACTGTAGTTATTTGATTTGATAAATAGAAATTTGTACCTAAAGTGAGGTTGCGTAGGGGGCACCACCATAGCAGTAGGTATAACGTCATATAGCGGCGTCCTTTATTTACTGCATATTTAGTGGCTGGGTATGCGAGTGCAGCTCGGAAAAGAAATCAGAAATGGTGGCGACGCCTTGTAGGCCGTTGTACCGTTCGTGGCGTTGCAATTTTGACAACTGTGCGTGCTTCGATTATGAGTGAATTATACCGAATGCTGAAAAAATAAAAAATGCTTACCTTAAAAGGTTCCTTATGATGCTGATGTGGGGATCAGTTATACTGGAAAGAACGGAATATAATTTTATACTGTTTTTCCTCGTTTCTAGGTAAGTCCAGTAAATCGAGTAAAACACCGTGCCGTCCTGAATTCGATACAGCGCATTATATATTTTCAAACATTGTGGATCTAAGGGTTTTCACGTTTCTATCGTATTTTGAAATTCATACTTCGTGCTGTAATTATAATTCTGTTATCACCCTCTGATGGAAATTGCCGATTATATGTTTCACTCTATATATTACCCTCTCGCACACTAGTAATGAAGCACTGGAGTATTCTAGGCAAGAGGTGACTTCGACCTACAAATACTACTGCTTTGCAGATTATTCATCCCTCTGTATACTGTATTTCTATATTGAATGGAATGGCTCATAATATACCCTGTTTAATATTGTTTTGCATACCTATCATCTATGTTATTTAATATATGATATTGAAAGTGGTTATCTGTGAGAATATTGAAAATTTATATTTACTTCACCATTGAAATAAATGCATATATTTAAATTATATACCAGATACAACAATTTTTTTTTACTATGTAAATATCTTAATAATCTGTTAACAATAGGTTAATTCTTATTTATTATTGATAACATTAGAATAATAATTATATTGTATCGTTAAATATTGTATTTTTGGTTACAGCTGAAAATGACAACTGAATATAGTAGGGCTGTTTTGAGAATGGTCGTGGCACAGATTTGCCAGACTATTGGTTGGCATTCTATTAATTCTACTCCTTTAGAGTTTATGGTCGATCTTATGCACGAATATCTTTTGCGTGTATCGAAACTCACCCATCAGTATTCAGAAGTTTGTAAGTATCGATAGCACAGTATTATATTGATGGACTGTTTTTAGACATCTTTCAAACAAATTATTGTTATGGTTTTACAGTAGGAAGAACAGAAGCAAATCTTGATGATTTAGGTCTGGCATTTCAACATATGAATATTGACATACAAGAATTATCTGAATATGTAAAAAATGTAGATTCGGTGGCATGTGCCATTGAAGTGCCAAAATTTCCAGTTCATCGGGATAATCACTTAAATTTTCTAAAGCCAGGCAGTCGAGAAGTTGTGACCAGACCCGTACATGTCCATGAACATTTGCCTGCTATGTATCCGGATACAGAAGGTAAGATTATACGATCTCTTTTCAATTGTACTATAGCTATTGTCAAATCGCTGACGAACATACAAGAAAGTCATAAATGATATTTTAACATGAAAATTGTCTTGCAAGAAGAATGTTCCTATTTCAGAAGAGTACACATCCGAAAGAGCTGAAAGTTTAACAAACGGTACATCGGAAGTAGTTTCTACAAATGGAACACCATCAGGAGGATCTGTTAATGTGTCTCCACAGAGGCTATCGCCACAGGTAGTTTTCAAACGTCCAGGGGATCCAGTATCTTTTGAAAGTCCAATAGCTAAACGGGCCAAAGTAATGGAGGAAGGAAGACCACTACGTGAAATACACAGTGTCATGATGACAACATCTGGATTTTTATCACCTGCGCGAGAGGGGAAATTACCGGAAGCCAGAACTCCGCATCAAGCTCGCTCAGATTCTCCACCACCCAGTTCCTATCCAATGGTTCCACCCGAACTCAAGTGCGAAAAGAAATCAAAGAAAATAGTGAAAAAGGCACCGGAGGATCGTAAATTAGACAAGGAAAACAAAAAGAAAAATCGCGCCAAGGAGCTATTTAAACCAGATAAAATAGATGACAGTAAAGTGAAGAAATTGGCCGGTATGAAGGAGTTGGCAAAACTGAAACCTTTAAAACCTGGAGGTGGTAAAGCGCAAGGTGCTGCAGCGGGTCCCTCGAGTAGACCTGCTACTCCAAAATTAATACCACCTAAAGCAGTAGGCAGTCCCAAATTAACAAAATCTTCGCAACCTAAAGTCAAAAATGAAAAAGTGATAGATCTAACGAGTAGTCCCCCTTTACCCGACAGAAAGGAAGACAATATCGATAAGCTTCCATCTGAACCAGACAAACAGAAGTTGAATATATTTAAGAAGATCTCGAAGCCCCGGGAAGATAAGGAGAAGGAAGCACCAGAGCAGCACAAGTACAAAGAGCTTGACTCCCGGGAGAGTTCGCCCGGTTTGATAATCGATGAGAATATCGATAAATATTCTCACCGCAATGACGTCGATGGAAAACGGGAAGAAAAGAAAACGCCTCATACACCAGATGTTCATGTTCAACATGATAGTGATTTAGGTGCCTTGCAGAGTCCCTCTTCAGACGTTTATATGTTTGACGACATGTCACCTCCAGGAACACCGAGCACACCAAAGACACCTGAGCTCAATGTACCTACACCTGTTGATCAGAAGAAGAAGCGAAAAGAGAAGAGTAGCAAAAAGAAGGAACCAAAACTTAAGAGTCCTAAGCATTGTGTCAGTCCAAAGAAGGTAGCACATAATATATATTATATTATTCCTTGAATGTTTCTAAAATGTTTAACTAATAAGTATATTATGTTCTATCTGTTCTTAGACAAAAGTATCAAGCGATATTGTAGAACCGGATATACTGGATCGGCCGAAGACGCCACAGGCTCCAGAACCACCTATGCCAAGAGAAACGAATCTTCCACCTACGATTCCATTTCCGTTCTTTTCTACCTTTCCACCAGCACCGGGACTCATTCCGCATCCGATGTTTCCAAGGTTCCCTCTACCTATGGGAAGAGGTGGTCCTGGACCTCATCCAGCAATGCCAAATTTACCCTTACCGCGGTTTCTTAATCCTGCTGCAAAATCTGACGAGTTTCCACTAACGAAGATGAAACTTTCCGAACGAGAGAAACCTGCAACTGCCTTACCAACAGCTATGGTACCACCATTGATCAAAACCGATAAGTCGGGAAAAGAAAAGCCAGAGAAAATTGGGAAGTCCTTAAATAGTGAAAAAGATATTTCTCTTCAATCACTACCACCTAACAGCCCACCGCCAGCGATCCCCCCTATTCCTGCACCCATTACGCCATCGTTACTGCCGAAGAGTCCCAAAATCGAGAAAGCTGAGAAAAATGAGAAGGTAACAAGAATATATCTTGAATTTTTTAAAAACTTCATGGAATTTATACTATTTTCGTGAACTGAATGAATGATTGTTAGTTGCTGTTGCAGAAGTCAAAGGAGCATAAGAAGGAGAAGAAGGATAAGTTGAAAAAGAAAAAAGAGAAAAAAGAGAAACACAAGGAGAAAGGTGAAAAAGTGAAAGAGAAGAAGGAAAAAACCGAAAAGAAAGAGAAAACGGAGAAAATTAAAGAGAAAAAAGAAAAGAAGGAAAAGCGCAAAGACAAAGAAGTAAGTGCAAAGAACATTTTATTTAATTATTTTATTACAGCTTCAATGTTATGTACATTCTTGAAAATTCTCAACTTCAACTGTTTCACTATTGACACAGTATATCTTTATTCAGAAGGATGAAAAAGTGACAGAAGGAGTTCCCAAAATCACTTTCAAGTTGGGTCCAGCATCGCCAAGACCACCTACGCCAGATAACGCTCCCATGAAAAAAATGTAAGTTATTCTTTCAATTTCAATGAATTTTACAAACAGGCAGAACAGTATTCCATTAACTTGTCATTGACATTGTTGCTATTTACTTAAAAATCATACGATCTGCGCAGTACAATCAAACCCCTGGTGAAGAAGCCAGATGAAGATGTGAACAGGGAGCCAAGTCCAGAATTGGCGAAGATCTCTGCGTTGGTAACGCGGCCGCCGAAGCAGAAGTCAGCAAGTAAGAAATACGACGAGGGGACATTAGACGCAAGCCCTGCTCTTCCTTCAGACACTTCTTTTTCAACCAATCACACTAGCGTGCCACTCGCATCAATCCCTCGAGCCAAGAAGGCTCTCTTCAAAACTCAACCTCTAAGAGAACCATCCCCTCCGATTCACTATGATCCTCCCTCGAAATCCTCGAGCCCCGCAATACCGCAGCAGCAAGCAGCGTTTTACTATGTAAGTTCGTTTGCTATTTTTACCTAGTCGCAACAAAATGGCTTCTTTTATTCTGCGTTCTTAAACGTTGGAATTAAGAGTCATTTAGTTGCTGCTCATGATATCGTGATAGTCCTCGGAGCATTGGATTTATTTAAAAAACGAGATATTTTTATACTTCGAATGATCATTAAGATATTCTTGTTTTTTTCATACGATCTAATGACTCTGTCCTATCACGAAATCTAATACTTTCTACGATCTCTGGTAATGATCAATGAAGATTTCATTATACTCAATTGATCACAATCGGATCGCAGAAGTATCAAATTATACGAAGGTCAGCCCAATCCATCCAGTAAAGAGTGGCCATTGACTCAAACCTCACCTTAAACAATCCAATCCTTCATTTATACTCTTACTATCTACTATCTATGCATCTAAAAATTGTGGTGACGGTATAAGTTTTTTTTTTCTTTCTTTTTTATTCTTATTTTAGCCAAAGCTTCGATATGTTGTCAAGATTATGAAAGTAGTGACTTATAGTATCTTTCTAGAAGTATCTAGTCGTGTTGTGTGATCATTATCATTTCACCTTCGTTTGCACTGTTTCCTTTCATTTTCGAGGTGATTAGACTATCCGGAATTCGAGAAATGAATCTCAATGAAATTCAGATCTAGTCAAATCATAATCCACCTTTGATACGTGTATCCAGCATCGTAATCATATACGTTATATCCCCTTTCACATTCCACTCGAACATCTTTATTTATCGTCTCTATAGGGTACATCTCGTGATTTGGCTTGGCGTATACTATACTTGTCTCTTCTTACTTTAAACTTAGCTTTTCTACTTGAACGGTTAGTTACGAGCGATTTCTGTGTGTAAATACGAAACGAGTTGATAGCAGGATTATTGCATGGACGGTGTATGCTTTGGTGTTTGCTAGCCGAGCCATTGGTAAATGTCGAAAAATGTATTTCAGGGCACAAATATGTGCTAATATACAATATTAGGCTTAGCTTATTATATAAAAATAAAGAAGTAATACGAGCTTCTGGAGAGCCAATTCATGGATGGAGATATTGTGCTGGTACTGTATCCATGAATGCCGCTATTTAAACGCTCTGCAAGTTATTCTTGTAATTTTTTAATAGCACGTTCGCAGATATTCTTTTGCAGCGTTCTTATTATTATTATTTTTTATATCTTTTATGTAAACAAATTCTCAACTAGTAGACCAGACGGCACTGTATTGTGCAAAACTTTTTCTCAACGCTTTTATTAAGATACGAATAATTCCTTCTGGAGAAACTTAACACATGTGCCTTTGCCTTTAAAACAATTCTAATTCGTTAGTTACACGTTGAGTACACTCAATTGTGAATTAAGTTTCTCCGTTTAGAAGGTACTGGTACGTTTCTTGGATGTGTTTCGTATACCTATCTGTTTATAGATATTCATAGAGCATGCACGATTACGTGTTATATTGTACAAGTATGCGCGTGACTATTCAAAATATCATTGAATTGAGTAATCAATCGAATCTCTCGTTGCACTCGTATGAAACCATTTTCGCGAGTCTAACATTCAAGTAAATGTCATTATAGAAATACAAGAGATTAAAAGATAATAAGATTTCGTATCACTGCATGCGAGGTGCATGTTGTGATTAGATATAGTACGTACGGTCGTCCAGGAATATAACCAACGGTTTTGACGGCACAGAGTCGAGGACAGATGCTGTTACTAAAAAGGATGACGCTAAAGAAGATAAGGAAAACGGAGGGAACACTCTGGCCATCACACCTGCCACAACCGTGGTGAGTACACTCCCAAACGTTTGAAATAAACAGGCAAGAATTATCTCTAGTTGCGCTACGCGATATTAAACGCCAATGCGGCTCTGAATGATGGCTAGGCGATGGGTAGGTACCAAGACGGATGTTCAATTATTTCTTTCTTCACGGAAAACAGAAAAGAACAATATGCGTGTAAACATAATATTTGGAGAACTCGTTTAGGAAAGAATCCGTGCGTACTTACGCTTCGAGTTATTCTGCGCTTTTTTGTTACACAAAATAATGCTAAAACTTTATACAATAATATCAATTGTGGTTTGGTAACAGTAAGGAAGAAGAGACAAGTTTATTTTAAGATTCGTTACTCTCCATCTCATTCGTATCATCAATTCGTCGTTATCGGACATATTCATTTATTCATTCGTTCGACAACACATACAACACGCAAGGCACATGCTAGAACCAAGTTTTCATTGCACCGTCACTGTTACGTCAATGATTATCCATTCAGAATCAGTTGATTCAAAATCTCGCAGTATAGGTAAAGTACAAAACTGAGATGCCCTAAGAAATCATTGCTCTCTCTCTCTATACTTGTATATAATCTAGGTCGAGCCACCATATGAATCTTAAGAGAGATGGTTTGGGTTGTCCTCGTTTGCGCTTTGTTACTGTGCAGATATTGTCATGCGATGAGTGTTACAGGATCAGGTTGGAAAGCAAATTTGGATATGTCCTGCCTGCGGAAACCAGGATGACGGATCGGCTATGATAGGATGCGATGATTGTGATGCCTGGTACCATTGGTGAGTGGACTTTGAAGTTTTTTAATGACTTATGATTGGACAGCATGTAGATGCGTTTGCATTCATTAAAGTTATCATTTGATAGACGTTACTTTAGGATAATAGAATGAACAGAGGAAAATTTGTCGAATTTTGCAGGGTTTGCGTGGGTATACAAGTGGCACCGGATACAAACGAAAACTGGTATTGCCGTGTCTGTATCGCTAAGAAGCAAGCGCTTTATCACGACAAGAAGAAGAAGAAGCGTAAGAAGAAAGTTAAAGCGACAGCCTAGTACAAGCTAACCGGGCCCAACATGCGGCCCGGTATGTCGAGTCAGCCTGTCGCCAAAGTCAAATTAAAGAGCAGTAAAATGGGTATGAAGGGTGTAAAAGGTAAGAAGGTTTCCAAGAAGGAGCTTAAGATTCAAATGAAGGCGCTTAAGGGGAAACCTGTAAAAGCCAAAGGAAAGGGTAAGAAAAGCGTGATTAATATAAAGGGCACTAAGAAGAATAAGAAGTTTAAGGACATTACGGCCGTGTAAATTAACAGCGAAGACATTTTTCGTCTCGTCTCGTCTCTCCTTTTTATACTAAGGATATTTGCGTTGCCTGGTGGATTTTGTCTAATAATAGTTTTACCATTTTTTTTCACAAAAATAGTTTCCTCGTGGATGCTGGACATTCGTTATTGTCTATGAGAATATTTTTATCGACAAAACTGTGGCTAAGTTCGTTGCATAGAATTTTTTGTCTAAGCGTCTTGGTAAGAAGAGGATTGTTTGGTCTAGACGACTACACATTTTTTGCATTGCGAATTCGCAATAAACTCTTTAAAGTATTGGCACGTATCAAGTCTGTTACAAAAATAATAGAATCTGTATAACGAATCATTGTACTTTCCATTAAAAAATAGGAAAAAAGAAACGAGAAAAAAGATTCTTCAGGGATACACGGGATCTTTACGATCGCTAGTAATAAAGAGCATTTCTTTTGTGTAGGTCGAAGCATCTTTGTTGTTCTGTTTTGGATAGTTTAAAGGGAGAGCACGTGTATTTACATGAAAAATAATTTGAAAAACCATGCAAGATCATTATGAAGAATTCGCTGTATTATGTAAATTAAAGAAAACAAGTTGTTGAGCGTACGGCGGGCATCAAATTGCAATTTTGCTGTATGAAAATCTACTCCTTATTTCGCAATACGTATCATGTTCAAGTATTCACCTATATATATATATACTCATATATATACACTATTACAGATAAAATATTTATCTTATTTATCAGTGCATTCTTCTTCTTTAAAATCTTCATCGATCTACCAATTATTTCTTCACTATTCTTGAACATTTTACGCGGCGAATCAATGAAATATGGAATCTGTAAGTAATATAGGAATCATGATTAGGAATGAGTCGATATCTGTCTAAATCCGATATCCGAATGTAATGTGTTACGTGGATAAACTTATTGGATAATTTTCCTAAGAAATAGATCAAGTTATGAAACGATACAAGAAATGTACTTTAACGGAGAATATTTCTCCTGCTAGTCATACGAAACTGAAGTTTGACTATACATCTGAATCATTGGGAATGTATCTTTCTTTCTATGTCTTCTCATTTTCCATTTTTTAATTATTTTTCATCGCCCAAAATATGACTGATCAAAAGTACATTGGCATCACTGGCTCGTCTGTAAGAGGAGGAAGCCAAAAGGAAAGGAAAACGAAGAACATTGTCATCAGGTTTTTACAGGTATCGACTCAATGCTAATTTTTACACCTGTAATTATTATATAATATAAATTTTTTACCTAGACTACCATAATGTAATAATCGCGTCTCGATCAATAAACTTTCACTTCTTTCGACAAACCATTAGGGTTTAGAATAAAATGATACTCTATACTTGATTCAATCCTATTCTCAGTTGTCGCATGATAGTCACGGGGACACGAAAGTTTATTGATCGATAACAAATATTATTATAGGTGTGTACATACTATAATAAATAAGTAATTCGAAGGGAAATGTTAATTTGAAAAAGTGTAAGTAATTGCAACACTTATTTACACATAGATTTCTAAGAAGCAAAAAAACATAATATGGTATCAAGACGTTGCACTGTAAATGTTTAGTTTAATTAAAAAACAGATTAACTTCACACATTTTTTGACTATCCATATAAATTCTTAATCTACATCATGATGTGTAATGTATCAAAGGTTTCATGTACAGCCGAAAGAATTTTACATGCAGCGTCTGCCAGATTGTATGTTATACCACGATTGTTAGTCATTCAGGAACGGAATTTCGGTTGCTGAGAAGGGAGAGAGAGAAAGAGAAAAGTATTTCTTGCTAAAAGGAGTATCGTTATTTACACATTCACGCGTTTATGTGGGCGGAATCATTTCTGAAATAATGTGTTCGTGTGGTTTCATCAAATGAAACATGAATATACGCATGATGTATAAACATAAGAATTGACACGAAGAAGTGGAAGCGTCAGTGAATAATAACGTTAAGGTTGTGGGAATGCTGAGAGCTCATGAACATTGTATGATATAAAATTTGACAATGAAAAACTTTCCACGTGTTTTATTTTGTTACTGCCCGCTGAAATTATCGTTGTATCTGTAATTAATTATTATGAGGATTATAACAGAAAGATATCAATGAAACAATCTTTTATTTTTCAATTCATGTATATCATTTCGCAAGACTTATAACTCTGCAAGACCATTCGCGCTTGTTTTTTGTTTTACAAAATCACATTATATACGTATTCTTGGAAGTACTGCTAAATTACATATTTACAATAATGTTTCTTGCTTACATTAGATATTAAGCAGCTCAGGTATGGTTGGTTTCCAGAAAAGATATATCGTATATACAATGTATTAGATTTACGGGAGAACAGGTTTTTTTTTGTAATTATTTTACATTTTGCACAGTTGGATGAGATTTGGACGCCATTTAATTAATACATTACATGTATCATTAATTTAATTGCTATTGTCATATACTCTCAATGGTAAAAATTAATTTAATCGCCATAACATCAATACAAAATTGTAATTCAAATATTCGTGTATGTATTTTGAAATAGATTTTCAAATGCGGAATCTAGGAAACGTACAGAAATCTTGGAGTGGCACATATTTTGTGTGTGATGTTTCAAAGAAAACGTTAACTAGAAAATACTCTTCAAAAATTCCATACACAAAACACTATTATATCATCCAATTATAATCACTTTTATTAATTTCGATCTATTTTACAAAATATTATAAATAAGCTGATTTTTATTCGGAAGTAATTGTGCAGCATCAACGGACCACGTTATTATGGTATTCGTTAACACATGTCTATTTTGTTTTTGGTCGGGGGCCCATTGAGTCCACCAATATCACCAGATTCCAGTTGCTTTAGAAGGCGGAATAGTGCAGCCGCTTCTCTTATTCGACTAAACTCAATACAGAATGCTTGTACTTCTATAAACAGCTCTTGTACGTTGATAATTTTGTTTCTGATTAGAGACTGTAAAAATACACATACCAGACGTACCAAGCGATTTTGCATATATCGATCCTTGATGGTTTCACATGTGGATATACAATTGCTAATGTACAAGTGTACAAATTCTGTGGGTAAATCAACAGTGGTTGTCAAACGATTAACAACTTCCATCGAATGAAGAGACATTTCCATATTGACCAAAACGCTGAAGTACTCAGTAATTTGACTGGATTGCATGAGTTTCAGAAGTACTTCGATGGCGATAAGTGGATTGTTTTCAACTAAATCTGGGAGCTTCCCAGGGGTCAGCCCAATATGGTATACTAGTTTAGGATCCCTGTCCAATTCCGTTACTAAGTGTTGCTGCTGTTGAAGTGATAGTACGCTCTTGAATGCTTTTCCCATTAATCTGCGAGCTTCAGCTCCGGCACAGTTTGAAACACACATGCTAGCATCATATTCCACTGTAAACTGACCTGGTTCTGTAACGTTCATCCAGGTCAGCTCATTAGCAGAGTGATATAATGGTGGTGCTAGTCGTAAGAACTCTGGTTTGTAACTTTGACTACACAGTGGAGGATCACCGACGATTAAACTTTCAGCTATAGTCCTACCAGTGGTCTTGTCAATTTCAGCCATTTTAGAGCGATCCATGTCTGGTAAAATTATAGGATTGCCACATTTAGCCACAGAAGGAAGCTCCGAGTGGCGCTCAGCCAATTGCAATTGTAGATTGGTCAAATCAATTGGAGGAGTAGGGGCAAAATAGAGCTCATCTATAATTTGTCTTGCAGACTTCTTCATAGTCTCTTTGGCATTGTAACTTAATAGATGAGCTAGCAAGTTCTTTTCGCATTGAGACAATACTGGGATATGCCCCACAAAATTTGGTCTAGGTGCTCCATTAGTGGTTTCTTCAGAAGCTTTGAGTACTTGAACGAATACAGTAGCAAATGGTGTTTGTGCTAATGGCTCTCCCCTATAGAGATCGAAGAGAAGTGCCACTGCCATTACTCGCTGTACATGATTTGGTAAAAGATCGATGTGCTGTAATAGCAGTAATAATGTAGTTCCTACTTTAAAGTTATCCTCCTTTGGAAAGGCTTGATGTAGTTGGTTAGATAAGTTTTCCAAACTGATATCTAAGTTCTCGTCATCGAGAATATCGAGCAGCTTGGCTAAATCTTTTGGTGCCAAAGTCATTTTGTCTGCTTAAAGCAATGATACAAACTGAAGTTGAATATTCTTCCTTTTCGATAATTCTGACATACCTCCTTGGCAACACTTGACATCAATAATACACGTACAGCAGTTTATGTAATTCATCAAAAATATTGTATCAGAACGTGTCGCAGATCATTGAGTTCATACTTGTGTTAATCTATTAAGTGGCATAATCCTAAAACTTATTTATGATTACTTTAATATAGAAAATACAATCGTTCGTAAGTCCTGAAGAAAATTATACATCGAGTATACTTGTCAACACACGAACACACAACAAACTTTGCGACCATAATCTAATAATAAACCATCAGCCAAATAGCATACAAAGATAGTTAGTTATCTCGCAGTATTATTCTGCACTATCCACGTAATATACAGTTCACAGTGAATAGAAGATATTCACGTTGTAATAATAAAATCGATCATTTTACTTCCGGCTGATCTCTATTGGTTTTATCCAACAATAGGTGGGAGCCCATTGGTTGTTCCACAGGAAGTAATATTATAAAGGAAGCCAAACTTCATATACTTAGGCTCGATTGGGCTCGATTCTTCGAACTTAGGGCAGGTTCTACAAACACAGGTATCTCAACTACGTTGTAAGATAAACAGATTAATGCTTCTTGGCCACGTTTTACGCATGAAGATTCTATTCACATATGGATATCATACCGTGTGGTCTACGTGCTTCACTAGTGCTACTAGTGGAATTTTTTGGAAACACCTCAATAACATCAAAAACTGTTCCATACCGTGGGATAAATCCCTAGAGGGATTTTATTCTGTGGCAGTAGCTGGCGCAGTTTAGTAGAACTATATCTGCCCGGCAGAAAATCTAAATTGTCAGATTTTTATATGTAACGTGAAACGAAGCAAGATAAGGAGATTACAATTGGCAAAAGGGTGGCTCGGTGAAAGCCTCCGTTTAGGATTAGGAAATGGACGGCAAAGTGGATGAGGAAGGCCACCGGAGCATTAACGATGGCGACTGGATATGCCCGGATTCTCAGTGCGTACCGCAATATATAAACGTTCGTCTCCGGCCCAAAGGATCACCGAATTCATCGATCCACCTATCTCCTTTAGTCCGCTGTACGTCCTTATATTTCCCATCCTTTCCATTCTATCTGCTGGAAATAAGTCTTTATGATTTGTTCTGATTATCTCGTTTTTGTTTATCGTTGTATTAATTATATGTTTATGTTTACTAGCTTGTCATTCATTCTTTTTGTGACTATTCTATTACCTGCTATTTTTATTGCAGATGTGGCAATGTCAATTTTGCCAGACGAAACTCTTGCAACCGCTGTGGTAAAGGTATGTATTTTAAGGATTTTGTTCATATGTATGTAAAAAGGAGAGAAGAAAGTTATCGTTACCAATCCACTTTCTGTGTTATCCATTAGGCTTTCTATATTTTCCATTTTTTTAAATATATTATGTTATACAAGTATATTTTTACTGCAATCAGAAAATATATATATAACAGGTCCCAATACTTGTTATCAGTGCCAAAGAATATAGTTATATACATATAATTTATATAAGTGATTATATTGTCTTTTCATTAGAAATAATTAATACAGATAGAGGAGAATGTCCAAAGAAAAAGAAGCTTGGTCAAGAAATAGGAAAAGCTGCCGCAGAAAAAAGTAGAGGCTTGTTTAGGTAAATATATATCTAGAAATTAGTTATACCAGAACTCGTTTATCTTCAGGTAATAATATTTCATTTTCAGTGCGGATGATTGGCAGTGTAGCAAATGTGGAAATGTAAATTGGGCTCGTCGACAACAATGTAACATGTGTAATGCACCAAAGTTTGGTGAGGTCGAAGAACGAACGGGTTATGGAGGGGGTTACAACGACCGAGGGGTGGTTGAGTACAAAGAACGAAAGGATGACGATGATGACGAATACGATGAATTTGGGCGACGGAGAAAGAAACGAAAATTAGATAATCGATCCGATGACGATTCCAAAGATTCGAGGTATAACAGTCCACCCCGCAATTCATCCAAAGAAGAAATAGAGAAGGAAGAAGTAGTAAAAGAACTTGTAAGATTCTCAAATATTATTTATATCTGTCACGATCAATGCAATTAAAATTGATTATTACTTGATTCATTTTAGGCAGAAGAAGAGGAGGAAGAGGAGGAAGATGAAGAAGAGGATGATGGTGATCTGTCAAAGTACGATCTTAGCGAATGGGATGATTTTGTTCCAGTGAAAAAGAGGTAAGGAATACCAATAATTTTTGTATAAAAAGTATCTCTCCATTATTATCAAAATTACTTCTTTTTTTTTAGTGCAAATGGCGATACAGTTGGCTTGGAAGGGCAGCGGTCAAGGTAAACACGGTACGATGAAATCTAAATGATACAGTCATTTTGAATTATGCAGTAGCAAGCTTTTTAAACAGCAATAATTTCGTAAACCTGATAAGATTCAGAATGACTATGAAAATCAGGCCTAGCAAATAATACATTTATTTTATTCTCGTTACAGAAACGGAGGAAATTGGCGCGACTCAGGCACATCCAGCCAATGAATGGCTGGACAGGACAGGTTTGGTTTGGGTTTTGGGTAGAAAATTGATTAAAATGACGTGTCATTAATGAATATTAAATCCGGACGTTTGCTGAATGTCTCAATTAGATCGAATGAATGTCACAGACTGCCACAAATAATTTATAGAGTCGTAATTAATCGAATTGTGAATGAATCTGATGTAAGCAAATGTGTTTATAGTGTCTCATATTCGGTAAACGTCCAAAAAATAATAAATTCATGTATTACTAATTCATCTCCCTTGCAGGTCGATAGAAGTCAGAAGAGTGGAACAAAGTTAAACGACAGAAACACCCAACGCAACAAATCTTTAGGAATTTAGAAAGCACCTTTAAATAATATAAAGAATATTACATGACTATCTTATCACGGGTAATCATTTACGATAGATTACGTTTGTGAAGGGACTCGATGATTCGCTGTACCTAAAGATACGGACATAAATGACAGTAGAAAATTTGGCAATCTAGGTAAACAACACAAAGATACTGACGCCTAAATCCAGATATAGAAAATGCTGTAAAACAATTCGCGTGGGTACTCCTTTAGTCGTTCTACGAATTGCTTCAAATTGCAATAATGTAACTTTCTAGAGAAGATAAATACGTAGTCCGTTTTTGCGGGTGTTCAAAAAGAGAAAGCTTTAAAAATACAATTACTAGAAATTCGGAAGAAGCTTACATTCTCAAATATTCGCCTAGCTCAGAGATTCTGAAGTACAAGTATCAACTGCTACCATTTGCTTTAACTTCAAACAATGTTAAATACTTCCATGAAAAAGATTCGTTATCCACTTTTCTTCGGTCTTGCGGAGATAACAAAGTAGCACATAATAATAATTTGTAAATAATACATAAATATCATGTTATCGCGACTTCATTTTCATCGGTAAAAAATTTTATATAACTAAACTTGTTTCGATCGCAGCTGCATTGAAAAGATACTTTTTTTTTTCTGTTTCGCCATACAATTACAAAGTATATGCAGTGTCAATGAAACACTATGTAATAATCTGTCTCATTACGTATCATACGGTGGGTACGTACGTTCAGTGTTTAATCTATATAGGAACTGTGATTGTTGGACTATCAAGAAATTATTGATTCTTGTATCGACTTCTTGTAAATATCTTTATTTTATTTTTCATTTATAATAAAAATCATTCGTCAACAACATAATTGTTCTTAGTCAATTATTCTTATATCATTATACGCTACGTGGGGTCATGATTATGCACAGAGTTGGTCACGAAGGATTGGTGGGGCGATATTATAAGAGTTGTATCAGGTATATATATCGTATATATGTACAATTATCAATTTGAGCTTGCTTGACTGTGTTAAGTATTTAGTGATAAGGAAGGATAAATTATTGCCGACTCCGTATCCAACTATTTCTTTTTTTTTGTTCCTTACTTTTTCTTATTCCCCCCCCCCCCCCTAGGTTCTTCCGCGCGAATGCCGTTTCTATACGAATTCCTTACCTTGAGCAACACGAAGAGTAACGTCCAAAGATAAATAACTTTCGTTCATTCAGGAGTCTCAATTGTCGTACATGAACCCGAATTGTATTACCGGCTGAAGAAAGAAATAATAAAACAACCGGTTTCACGGAAAACCAAACTTTACACTTATTTACAATACTGCTAAACGCACTCCCGGATTTGTAACAGTTGGAATTTACACAATTGTCCTCTAAGTGTCCTTGAAGACGGTAGTTAGGTAATGTTTACCTAATTAAACACATTGGGCTGATCGTCACGGTTATAAATTTCGCGTGCTCCTACCTCCATGTCCACGATTTGATACATCACACCCCGATATACAAGACCACGAAGATATCGACGTCGGCAACGATATTGGACATCGACGTCGAGGTCGATACCGACGTTAAATAACAATGACGATTAGATACTCATTATGGTTCGGCGAACTATCAAAAAATTAGAGTACCAAATAAATGCAATGAATTCAGAGACGAAAGCCCGTTGCGGGTGTGTCAGAATAGGCGAATAAAGAGTACATAAAGTATAATGATGTATGGGTGTATCTGGTCTCGTATGTGCCATCGGACGAGACTAAATTTGGCTAAGTCTTGGAAAATCGCGCACCCCTCTTAGTAAAACTCTCATATAAGAAGCGGAACGACGCCAATGTTGAAGGGAGCGGAGTAGGATGATGGAAGTTATCACGTCTCATAGACAGAAGTGAGATGTGTGTATTACTTGGGCATGAAAAACTGTTGATGAGAATGCGAATTAGGTGGCGGATGCAGATTCGGATGCGGCGGTCCGCTGCCTCTCGTACCAGTCGCATAAAGTTGCTGCTGGAAATTGTGAAATTGTTGGGCGTAGTTCGGGTCGGACATACTGGGTCCACCAGCGACGAAGGGACTGTTCTTAAAATTACTGCCACCACCGCCCATACTTGGTGGTAGAGGCTGAGAGGCGTCGGGAGGTCCCAATCCCATGGGACTGGCCTTACTGCCGGGCACGTACATGCCAGGATTCGGTTGATTGGGGACTTGAGGTACCATGTCAGGAGGGAAGACTTTATCAGGGTCCATTGGATTGCCAGGGAACACACCGCCGCCGACCATGTGCTGCATGCGCATTATGTTAGGCTGCGGTCGCATATTGCCAACAGGCCTCATAGAGGGATGAATGCCTACGGAAGTATTCATAGGTTGACCATCCATCCTGGGTGAACCACCCATACCAGGTAGGCCACTCATGTTTGGCATACCGGAGTGCGGACCCATATTGTTCGGCACGCAGCCATTTGGGAAGTACTGAAGATTCACCGAGGGCGACGGCATCTTTGATTCAAGATTAGAGAGCGGGTTCGTGAAGCGCTGAAGGAAGTCGAGGCTCGGTGGTCCTCTCGGCGTGTGACCCACATTAGGCCTAGCTGGTAAGTACTGAATGGTGTTCGGTGCACTGGGCTTAACTTGTACGTTGGCTCCGTTATAAGGACTCGGTCCCGATACGTGACCCATGAGTCTTGGAGGTCCGTGAGGTTCACCAGGATATCCACCTGCCGAATGCATCATTCCATGGCCCATCATAGAATGTCCAATTTTGTTGGGAACACCAGGACTACCTGTATGAGGCGTTGGACTGTAGCTTGTCGGTGGTCCGCCGAGTCCAATGCACATCCCACTCACGTCACCGGGTTCATTAACATTGCCGGATCCACCAGGCATGTGGCACCCATTCATCTCTCCCATCTGCATCATGTGCATTCCGTGAGGATTGAACGGCATCATTCCTGAGTTACCCGAATGCATTGGACCATCGTTTCCGAGTGCATTACTCGCAGCTGTATTCGTCAGCTGTTGACTCATCTGAGCCAGGGAAGTTATAGGATCAAAATGATTTGCGCCCATTCCACCCAGATTCCCAAGCCGGCCATTACCTCCACCACCGCCGCCAATGTTATTGGGATTTAAAGGTACGTTGTCCGACGGTTGACTGACATTTGGTGACGGCCTGCTACATGGAAACGATGGACCCAAAACTGAACCGGCTTGGGGTTGATTATTGGGATTTCCAACTGGTGGCTGTTGGGGATCTTTTGTTGATGGTGGAGATGTATCTGCTTTCATATTAGGCGACGCTGGAACTGTCCTAGGAGGTCCCATACTATCAGGTATACTGCTGTTATGAGGTGCAGGACTACTTTGCGCGCTAGCAGTCGTCTTGCCCGTAGACTTGGTTGGATCCGCTGGTGTATGGGGTGCTGCACTTCCCGGAGTATGTGGAGTATGAGGCGTATGTGGA
The DNA here is from genome assembly GCA_031001745.1 of Hartigia nigra. Taxonomy (NCBI): domain Eukaryota; kingdom Metazoa; phylum Arthropoda; class Insecta; order Hymenoptera; family Cephidae; genus Hartigia; species Hartigia nigra. The sequence continues at coordinate 738,510 of JARPRG010000272.1, forward strand.
CTATGTAAAGGACCAGCAAATCCTCGGTTCATACTATCCATAGACGGACTTGCACCTTCGGATCTAGCAGGGTATTGATTTCCACTCTCCATGTTTCCTGGCAAGATTCGATTCGGCATCTCTGTATTGTTGCCCGTGCTCCTGCATGACAAACAAATGTTATTACATAAGATTTGAGTTTTCACGATATATTCTTTTCAATGAATGTGTATTTATGAAAACTTACGTAAGTAAGCTCCCATCCTTGAGGCTTGTATTAGGCTGCTTCTGTATGGTGAGTTCTTGACCCTCGAAAGCATTGAGATATTGTATTTGCTGTGGGCTAGGTACCGGCATTAAATTTGCCTCCTTGACACCAGCGGCGTTTACCGTACCACCGTGTTGTTGTTTTTGTTGAGCTAAAGATTGCAGCGTCCGGCAGAACATACCATCCACTGATCAAGAAAAATGTGGAGCTCAATAGAGTTGTTTTAATCTTACCAATAGCGTCTCTTTATGTACTTGATATACTGCAGCTTCCATGTTTGTCAAAAAAAAAAGGAAATGGTTTTTAATGCAAAACAAAAACTTACCACTTGGAGGTTGATTTGTTGGGAAGTCAAGGGATGAATCCTTTTGTGGCGTCGTTCCACTGGGACTGAGGGCAGCGAGATGGGAATGAGACACAGGTGTTCCAGGATTACTGTGATTTAATCGCGTGGCTGAAGGTGCCGTTGCTGTACCAACTGCAGGATTTGGCGAGTCCTGACTAGTTGGACTCTGGCCTGGCAAGTGACCTCCTGGTCTTTGGTTACCAAGTTGAAATTGCCGATTGCAATCTGCAGGGGAATTTAGGGCCGAACTTGCTCGCGGCGACGGCAGCGATAGATTGCTCGTCGGATTGTTTGGCGAGGAAGGATTCGGACTCTGGATGGCAATAGGTACACTCGCCGACCTCGTCGTTTGATGATATGGAGGAGGTGGTCCTTGACCACGAGGTACACCTGCCATACCTGCTCCGCGTAGGGGGACTGTACCAGGACTGCCAACTCCAACCTTTAACGTAGCAAATTATATGTTTTTTCCTCTTATGTCTAATGGACTAATTTGAGAAAAAGGTAATAATGAGTCCGAGATTCTTACTTTATTTTTTCCATCGAGAAATTGGCCAATGCCAACGGATTTGTGCCAATCGACAACTGGAGGACATTGACCCTGAGGCCCTGTAGAGGGAACATTCGTCGGCGGTCCGGAAGTTACTGGTGTTCCCTGGGCAGGATCTAGAGGGCCACCCGCCTCATCCTTGCATTCGCGGAATAGTATTTCTTGCATTTTTCTTATAGTCGCCAGTTGCACCTCCCGATGTTGACGTTGTTGTGGCGTCAGCTGTTCATCGGGAACCTTCACACCTTGCAGAGATGGTTGTAGGCCGCCAGGGCCAGGACTGGTGTTGCCTCCTAATAAGTTAGGACTATGACCCATGGCGACATTGGTAGACGGAGGTTGCGGATTAGCTAGAATTGTAAATTGTTATAGATTAGAAATTGCTTTATACAGATAAAAGTTATTTAAGAATATATAATTAAAGTTTGAAAAGATCATTGCAGTATTACTATAAATCGTTTTTCATTCTTTCTGTTTACACAGACTCATACGTACCTGGATTATTAGGGGAGTTCGGCACGAGGCAAGGCACATCTATATTTGTATCATCCAACGATGACTCCGGGTTACCCAAGGAGTTCCCACCGTTAACGTTTCGGAGATTAGGTTGCTCATTCCAAAATGGTGGAGCGTTTGGATCCAATGCAGACAATTCTGGGGGCTGTTCTGTAGGGAATCCACTATTTGGCGCGCCTTGTTGCCCTTTCTGTTTCATCATTGCAAGGTTATTTAACCATTGAGCAGGATTTTGACGAAACTGATTGACTTTATTTGGATGTTTCTGAAATAATATAAATTATTGCTTATTAGATAAAGATTTGAAGGTTTTACAAGAATTTATAACAAAATATTACCTCTAAGTATTTCTTGGTGCCTGGTTGAGCACAATGATAAGCAATGATAGATGGGAATTGTCCCTGTAGCACTGCATCTGCACCTTTATTTGCAAGCGTTGTTGAAAATACAAAGATCTGACTTTGTTGTTGCATGTATTGTGCCTCGCCACTACCTGCTCCAGTTCCCATTTGCTTTCCAAGTACATTACTCACCAGTGGTTGAATACCATCTGGCGCAAGGCCCACATTACCTCCACAATCTATAACAAAAGTGACACCGTTACAAATATTCTTTAGACTAAGGTAATAAATTTTGGTATAAAAATTTTAACACTATGGTCTACGTGAACACATAATTTTCTCTAACTTACTTTTCTCAGAATGTTGTAAAATGTAAATCATCTTAGACTTTTCTAATCGAGAACTCTAGAATAATTGTTATATGTGGATAATATACAATAAATAGCTTGGATAATTAAAAAATCACAACAATATTTCTTTTCAAGACTCGTTACGATTTCATTCGAATGTAATCATGAAATTGTTCAATTTTCTCTAAAAGAATGTTGAGCACAGTAGAAATCAAACTTCCACATTGCAAAAACAGTCTAACTAAATAAATTAAAGTTTTGTTTATGTACGATCTTCTAACCTGCTAACTTACCACCAGGTAATTCTTCAGTTGGGTTTGTAGGATCATTTTCTTGTTTAACAGAGTTCAAGATTGGTTGATTACCACCAGGACCATTCTGATTATCTCCAGACATCGTGCTCTCCCCGTTAGCTGAATCGAGATTAGAGTCTCTAGCACACTCGGTGGCATCGTCGCCAGTAGCATCGTCGTTATTGCCAGCCGTACCTTCCTCCTTAATCTTGACAGAGTCTGTATCTGGTTCTTCCTTAACCACCGTAGTGGGAACGCAGCTTGGCTCACTTGGTTTCTTCTCCGTTTTCATGTTCGCAGGCTCGAGGATGAGCTTTTCAGCGTCAGACTATGACGGACGTCTCAGAATCCAATATCATGGCTACGTCCTTACTGTACCGTTGTGCGTGATCTTCAGAAACGACCTGAGTCGTAGAGGTTAACCAGAAACTGTGTCCACGGCTAAGCTGTCTAAGCGTTACGTGGAATCAAGCCGTTTCACCAAGTGCATCCGATCAGAGTAGTATTCTCGTGGCCGGCATGATTCTGGAGTAATGTATATATCCTAAGACGATGCGCGCGTGCTGGGCATCTACGAATATCTCCGTACATTTAACCGGTTGCCAAGGATGTTCCTGATCCTGACTTACATGAGTCTCGTTACTTGGCGAATACTTCCTGCCAAGAGTTTCTACGATCGAGATAAAAATCCTCAGGTGCACAAAACTTGAAGATGCCGAAATGTCAGCAGCCTCAGCTCGGCGCCGAGCGCATAGCCCTCTTCTTCGGCTGGTGCTGCTGCTGTTATTGCTGCTGGTTACTGCTGCTGCTGCTGCTGCTGCTGCTGGGTACTTGCTCAATGTATCAGGAAGGATCACGTTTCTCTCGAGAAGGAAGATAGGTGCCCTAGGAGTCACACACGCACGCACTTGGGGCCAATGCACGCCGCACTTAAATTTCTCTTCGTCTTACGAGCATTGTTCTCCTCAACTTTATTTGTCACTTCATGGTCGCTTTGATTATTTATTTCTTTTACGCACGGCTGCCAACTGCCAGTCGAAAGTTGGGCACCGTTTTAATACGCTTTGAACAAGGACGCCTGCATAGAGGCCGCGTCGACAGAGCAGGATAAACAGAGCACAGCCATAGCTAACTCGTTCCTCCACTTGATCACACGCAGGTTACTATTTTGGTCTTTCTTTCGTTGAATTTCCACCCTCTTTCCAAGCTTAGTAGCGCTCACCTCCCATCGATACGTAAGACTCCTACGTTATACGAGCAGCTCAGAACTTAATTGACCTGCGAATAAAACACGCTAATTTATATACACACTTAAAGTTCGTGCGAAATAAAATTTGTAATATATAAACCCAGGGTCGGATCTAGCGACACGAGCACCTGCGTTATTTTGTGTTCCTTCCAAGGGTTGCTGGGTTCATCCCCGCTTTGGCGCGGTACTTTCAAAGTCACTCACATTCTTTTCGATTATCAATTCTCAACTAGTCACTTTTTATTATCTGTTGCTCAACCTATGTAAATCCGATGTCTTTCAACTTGTCTCCATCGCAGATAAGAATTTAGAACCAGTTGCTACTCACCGTTTTTATTTCACGTTCTAACCACGATACAACCGTAACGTGCATTTATTATTGTCCATAGAGAATTCAGAGATATGCAATTACAGAATGCAACTACGCGAAAGGCTCCATTAGTACTTATTGCAATGATTTGTAGTAGGGGCAGTTACATGTTGTACGTGCGTAAACAATCGTACGAAATTCTTAGATAATACCGGTCGTTGTCTGCCAAGATAATAAGAAGGAATCTTCATTTATTACACTGCAGCATGTTATATCATCTAGATAATTTACTAAGAGTAGTTTGTATTAAGCTAGGCTATACATATATAAGGATATGAGTGCACCTGCTACCTGACTAGAAAGTGCATCGTGAAAAAAGCATTAACTTATATTGTGAATTCGTAATATATTCATAGTCTTTATTATGTTATTGTTCTATGCTTAATCGTTGATTATTTCGTCAGCAATAAAAAGAATTCTTTAGCATACGAATAAATTATTACGTATCTTTCGAAGTATTGATACTTTTATGTGAAATTATCGATTTTTTGAAAGCCTGTAGACGTTTAATAGTTTTTGAAAATTGAATGATTATTATTAAAAGGGTAAGTTGTTTATGAAACTTCTTAGATAAGCATCGGCTTGTTTAATTTTGTTTAAGCAATTACTTCAGGACATTGCAATAATGTATAACCTCTGCTGGAGGTTATTGTTGAAAGACATTGTTAATCTTTCTATGGTTCAATTTTATTGTTAGTAATTATTTATAGCGCTGAAATAGCGGTATAATAAATAGGATGTGTTTTGGAGCAAGTATAAATACTTGTTTATGCAATAATGTTTACTATATCTTGTTCAATTGTAGTTGATGACTAATGAGTATTTTATTGATTATTTCACAGGTAGAGTAAATCATGTCTCAACTAGATTTGGATCCACAGTTTACGCAAGGTTTACGACTTTTACATTCAACAAATAAAGATTCTGTGGAACAATTGCGCGTCCTTTTGGACGAGGCCATTAGACAAAAATGTGGACCTACAAAAATGCTTTGCAATGTTTTGCACAAGAAGGTATTGTACTTGATATACATTACTGAATATAATGCAAATTCTTACACTAATGTATTTTCCAGTACACGATGGAGGAGCCAGTATTAAGTGACCACAGTAGCAATAGTAGTAAGAAAAGTAAAGGCTCAAGTTCCTCTTCCAAACATTCAAGCAAATCTAGCAAGAACAGTTCTCCAGTTAATTTACCCACTCGGGACACACCACCGGATGTTCTACAATCAGACGATACATTAGCTTTAGAAATTTTGGAAGATGACTTGACGTGTGTCATCTGTAAAGGAATGGACGTTGGAGCAAGAAACAGACTCGTTGAGTGTGTTGAATGCCATTCATTGTATCATCAAGAGTGTCATACTCCACATATTCAGGATTCTCAAATAGATGTTCCTAAATTAGTGTGGTATTGCTCAAACTGCTCAAAATCACAACTGGTGTGTGTATTCATACACATTTTATTATATATGTTTTCTAACGTAGGATTGAGATTTGATATATTATAATGTTCCTGTGTGTCGTTTCCATTATCATTGCAGGCTGCCAAAGAAAGGGCCTCACCAAAACCTGTAACTGAAAACAAACCTAAGGAACAGAAAAAATCAACTAGTTCTAGTAAGTACAAAGTTTCAATGTAATATGTATTTGTATATAATTAACTATTGTGATAAATAATTCATTAAATCCGACAATATCTTATTATACAGGCTCAAAGCACACTGATAAGTACAAGTCATCAAGTAATGTAAATCAATCGCAATCCAACAATAGTGGTGGTTCTACAACAAATTTAAGTACAGGACCAAAAGTAACACCGAACATTCATATCATCAGTGCTGACAAGAGATTGAAGGACATGATGAAGAAGGCTAAACAGGATAAACGTAGCACAAGCAATACGGCCAACGGTACTAGTAAGCATTCATCATCAAATTCATCAGTTTCTTCGACAACAAAAAACACTCAAGAAAAGTCACTCCTGTATAAAGTAAAACCAGGTTCCGAATAGAATACTTAAGTTCTTCAACTAGGTCATTGACATTTCTTATACTGTTTTCCAGCACTTATGTATGTATATTCTTGCTTTGTACAGCATATTACACCATTTGACATAAAGTAAAACTGTATAATAATACAGAATTCAGTTTATTATGTCATTAACGAAACCAAACTGTGCTATTTAAAAATATTTTGACATTAGATGGAAATTGACAGAACGTATGCAAACTTCATGTATACTATATACTATTATATTGTATATAACACGTTTTATACAATACATTGTTACCAAGCTCCCCATTGTACAGAACTGATATTATCAGTAGTTTTACTTTGTATGACGTCATCCAGAATGACATTCATCGTTAACGTAAAAATTGAATCTATAAAACAAAAATGTCAATCATTAAAATAAGTATGCAATTTAGCACTTTGGGGTCGCCATATAACATACCGATGACGCTTAGTATTCTGATATTTGTGAAAATTTTGTTTTCTCTTTTTTAGTGTAAATGAATGATATAGTTAATAATTTTTTACAAAAGAAAAAGTCTAAGAATTACCACGATAATACTTGAACACCATTATTAATATTATAAAATGATATATTACTTGCTCTATTCTGTAATATTCTCATTATTTTGATAATAAAGTAAATGTGAAAAATATTATATGTACTCAATCATTCGTTAAAAGTACAGCAATAGTCAAGACTAATTTCTTTGAAGCACATTTTCTTCATCCATCGATATCTTACAATTGAGTAAATAGACTTAAATACAAGCCCCTATGAATTTGTCCCGAGCAGCGCTAACAGTCGAGTATATAAAAAAGATGTATTATTCTATTAAAAAATATAAAGTACTCTCTACCTTCAAAAGTAGACTAGGAGAAGGAAATGCGTACGGAGTTTGCGTGGGATGACACAGATTTATAATAAAAACAGATATTGTTTATAATACCAATATATTTTTGCGATTTCTCAAATGTTTAGTTGCTTGTCCCTACGTCCCATTGAAAATTTGGCAAGAGTCATTTCGTTTTCGAGTGTGACTTATAATCTAGGCGGGTGCGGGATGGGTGGATATTATATACATGGGGTTTCATGGGGTTACACTGGCATGCGCACACATATACACCCTTTCATTTTGTTCACGTAATAATAAAATATGCTCGTTGCCTATATTATAGAAATGTATTCACTTATATTGCCCCAAGAGGTTCCTGAATCTAGACAAGGAACCCGTCCGAAGCATCCCCGTATGAATGACAGTACATAGCAACGAAGTTACTCTAATAATTTACAGTGAGCGGTCGATATCCGCTATATCCTAGAAAAAATGGTGTCGATTATCTACTGTGGTTGGAATTGCAAGAGTTCTAAAATACAATATCTTATAGAGAAAAGTGATAAGACCTTGAAATGGATGGAGTCAACAATTGTCAGTCTACTTAACTACATTTTCTTTGCATGGAATTTCATTTTTTTTCTTTTTTTTTTTTCTTTTGAGATTACCAGTCCGAAATTCACAATGGTATAAACACGCGAATGAGATTTAGTCGTGCTTCTTTCCTTACAATGAAAAAATGTTAGTTCCTGGATGGCAAAGAGGAGATGATAATTAACATACGTGGAATATGCTTTTTTAGGGGAACCTTGCAGTTCGTAATTGCAATTCTACTATATAGGTATGTATAACAATGTGTGCGCATGTACGTGTACGTCAATCTGTACATAATTGCAGTACTGAGATTCGCGAGACACGCTTACGATTATAAAGTAATTTCACAAGAGTTTCTTTTATCTTGGCATATAGAGATTGAGACGTCAGTTTTAATTTGCGTAATTCTTGTATTTCAACTGAAAGAGATTATAGTCGATGGTATCCTGTATGTCGAGTGGGCCGTAGCTATCGAATGAATCAGTCCTTTTTTTTGCATATCGTGAATGATATTATTCGTGATTATTCACACTGGGCGATAGTGAAAAGCTTTTACAGAAGAAAAGTGAAAATTAATTATTACCATAATAAGAGAAACAACAACAAAATTACCGGAATCAGGAAGACCATGATACGCACCAGTCAGGTACGATACCAACGAGATACATACTAGATAACTCAAAGCCTGACGCGCGAAAATCAAAATTGCCAAAATACAAGTAATTCAGATTGACGTACATTCTTACAGTACTAGCTTCTTCATAGTATAAATAAATACAATACATATAGAGAGATACATAGGTTAGGGCCCTTAGAAGAGGGGCAGTCTGGGGACCTGGATTAAATGTTGTATTACATGCGAGTATTAATTAAGTACAAGGATGAGCACGCCCCCAGCCTCCCTGGGCCATTCGTTAATGAATAATACATTCTTATAGATTCGATCGGACGTAACGGATCTAATGGCTCGTCATTAGATCGGTTCTCGATTAATTGTTTGTAGAAGCGCATAAGTAGCCTTGGCAGTGCGCGCTGAGTTTAGCTGTAATAAAAGATGACCTCTCGTTCAAGAGGTTCCACCGAAAGTGCATCGTCAGACGATGCAACGAAGCAACCTAATACGATTTCGACAGTCTCAAGAGAACTTAACATAAACGCAAGAGAGCTGCAGTCAATGCAATATAATCATATCAGAAAAAAAAAAAGAAAAGAAAAATGCCTTCAAGGATGAAAATACTGTTATAAGGAGTATTGTTATCACTACGTACGACAAGTGTGTTCGATGCGCCCAATAATCTTAGCAATATGAAAGACGCGCGCCTCATCAGATGGATGGCCATGAGTATCACTGTATAAAATTTTTTTTTTAACATGATCAGAGCCCTGGACACTTTCGCGCCCCACACTGGTATAAAATTCGCCTTACCTCGCTGAGTCCCTATGCTTAGTATGCTTAACAATTACTGATAAATCAATTAAATGATAATACCAATAATAATATACGTATTATATAATAGTCCACAATAATTCGTACGCGTAATTCATAAGTGTAATATAGATTATTTCACAAGTCGATCATTGCAAAATGATAGTAGAGATGGCGTGCATTGCTACCGCATAAGGATATGAACTAAATAAAAAAAAAATAATAAAAAACAAACGTAAAAAAAAGATCGTACAAAAAATTAATTACGTACTCAATATACGTAGCTAGGCCTAGAGTAGACTGAGCTGCTCTTATAACTCTTAACTTCTTAACTTCTCGTAACGTTATCGTTAATTACCTTAGAATTTATAATTATTTCTTATTCTGTCTCTTAACAGAGCGCTTTATCCGCAAATATATATATATATATGTGTGTTGTGTATTTATATATATATATATATATATTTATTATACATACATATATAGTCCCACTCTAGCTAGCTCACTACAGTCCGTGGAGGTGTGTAATGTGTTCTATTTGCTTTCATACGCATATATATATATTTATATATCATATATATATATATATCTATATATACAACACATATGTTGCACTTATATACACTATATGAAAGCAAATGTATATGTTATACGCGGGATGGCCGGAAGGACGTAATAATACACGAAGAAAGAATTGACCAGACATTAAAGATACCTTTGAGAAACTAATATTGATTAAAGGTATCATATCCGACTCAATGTAGTCGGATTGATATTAATTAATTGCAGCAATCAATTACTTTAAGCGAACTGTCAGAATGTTCTGAATTATACAAGTGACTAATATAGTGTTGTATGATCTATGAGCACGTACCGGTGCTATCTGTTAGATGACGCAATTCTTATCAAAGATCTCGCTTGAATTTTAATATCTGCTCTAATGTTCGAGTAAGAGTCGTCGCCGATCCATCCGGTATACATATAATATAATGTATATAACATAGCAATAATTATACCGTAATGAAGATAGTAGGCATAGCCACGCGTGCTCAGATCACAGACTACTTGCTGTTGTACATCTTCTTGTACAAACAGTCTGGTGGACACTATGGCGTTCTCACTTACTTTTTTATAACGTTGTGTTGTGTTTCGTATGTTGCGGGCGTGCGGACGAGAATGCGGAATCCGAAGGGGTCGCGCGCTTCCATACTCCGCAACGAACTGTGCCTTTGACCTTTTTCCTTTCTTCCCTTTTTCCTCTTTAAGCAACGTCCTACTTAACGCGAGCTCCGAACTGTACTGCGATTATGAAAACTTCATTGTCCCCGCCCGAATAATCACATGCTACTCGCTAAATGCTATACGCTACACACTACACGCTACACGACACACGCCACACGTCACACGCAGTCACGACGCTGTCCTTGATTAAGGAGTATTACATAGAGATAACCGAGTTGCCCCCCTTTTCACTCGTCGCATCCTTTAGAATCCTGACATTCTTCTTTTTTTTTTTGTTTAATGAGTTACGTTACTGTCTTCCTTGTTCTGCTTCCTCGAGTACTTGATGAAGAATGTTATGACGATGCTCCTCTATGTTGCCACAGCGAAACGGTAGGGGTTATGCACTGTTTGGTAAATGCATGATGTGTATGTTTGTACATGTAATGAGGTGTATGTGGTGCGTGAAGTGGAGGCACTAGTCAGTGTTTTTTGGGAGGTCGACGGGTTCAGGGATGGAGGTCGAAAGGTTATGTCAGCAGGCACTGGTCTCTTCACCCTCGAGCGTGCACGCCACGTTCTCCAGCCTGTGGGCTAGGTGTAACTTGCGGCAGCCCGCATCTGTCTCCAAGGCCTCTAGGATCTGAAATTATTAAAGTTATATTATATGCTATCAAGGCTAATTGGTAATACGATTGATTGATAAATCAAGTATCATTGTCAATGTCAAGGTTAAATAAGGATGATAAATACTAACTTGTTCATAATATTTGCTGACGTAAATATAGAGCTCTTTCAGCGCGGCTATTACGTCAAATTCATTAACATGGGATGCGCTGAGCTGTTGCATGGCACTAGACATTTCCTGATCAGTGATCTGTGGTAATCTTTGTACGTCGGTATAAAATCGGCCGACTTTTTCCCGATAGTGAGGAATATCCTTGGCGAAGAGTAATTTATTAGATGGTGAATCCTTGCCTAGCCTGTGCTCGGTTGTCGAACAAGAATCCATGAATGTTTGAGCTATTACAGAGAGGCTCGAGTCCACCGTTGTTGATTTATTTATGTCGAACATAAAATCTGGATTCTTTATGAAGTTCACCCAAAACCTGAGCGGTAGACTGTTTGATTTCCAAGCATGAGGTACTTCAGGATCAATTATACCGTGTCTCTTCGCTGCTTCATCCAGCAGGTCGAACAACCATTTGACTGCACTGGGTAAAGCTTCGTTTGCTGTAAGTATCGTGTTCAGAAAATCATCCACGAACTTTTGCACGGTTCCTTTAGTCGACAAGAGTCTCGTGAGAAATATTTCCGGAATGGCTTTATGCATGCGCTCTGGATGCGGATGTTTGCTACCAGCAAGTCCTATTCCAGGTGGGTAATGCCCTTCCTCAATGGGCCTCACCAAATGGTATAGTCTTTGATTTCCACCGTGACCACTTTCAATGTCTCCGTTTGCCGTTATAATAGGCGGCGAGTGTTGGGAGTTGAAGTAAATACCGCTTGGAGGATGAGAATACATAATTGGACTGATCATCGCATGATTCGGCGTGGATGGAAGATGTGCGGACGAACAGTGATTCGCATGATGATGATGCGACGGTTTGCAGTTGTGACAAGGTGGTTTACATGTAACGGAGAAACCATCATTCTGACGTGGGATTAAAGACATTACGGCTGATTCCTTGACGCCGTAATGAGCTAAGGTATTTATCTTCTTCCAGTCGCTGTTGCACTTGGTCGTAAGGTCTTCATCTTGAAGTGTAAGATGTCCACCTCTACCGTGCCTCCACTCTAAATCCACTTCATGAATAGAGGGCCTCAGAGAGAATGGAGTATTTTTATAAAGAGCATCGAGTATTTTTGATTTCACTTGACTTATCGTATCACAATCTAAAACTTTGCATTGAATTTTCTCATCGAGGTCATCCTGAACCACGTGCAGGGTTACCACGCTGTGTTCTATTTGTTCACGAAGAAGTCTCTCTTCCGAAAGGGAGTATCTAGCGTCATGGGTTATCACGTCAACGGGCCCCTTTTCTATCTGATGCTTGATCGCTTTAAATAGCAAGAACAAGGAAGAACCTGCGTAATCCTTTAAATAGTTGTACATGCAAAGAGCCATCCAATTTGTAAGCATCTTTTCTACCACGGATTCAGTTCGCCTCAGCATAAGCTGAGGATGTTTCGTATCGACGGATTTGTCGATTAGCCTGAGTAAAAGATTCATAAGTATGTCAGTAGCATACTCCATTTTTCCCATTAGTACAACCATTAAGAGAGACGCTACATTAACCTTGTCTCGAATATTAAAGTCTTTTTGCGCTTCTAAAGTCTCGATGAACGTTAAAATAAAACACTTGTTATTGATGAGCTGTTCGAACTGTATCATCGCCGCGTCATAGTTAGTCCTAGATGTGTTACTGCGAACTCTGGGATCATTTAATATCGGATGATCTATTACACCAGGGAAGAAAACTTTCATGATATAATTCTTGTGGTCCAAAGTTGGAATTCCAGATGATTCAAGATCCGCAGTTAAATCCGTCATGTCTGTTTGTAATTCGGCAAATGCTTGCTTGCATTCCATTCTAACGTTACTTTCAAGCGTATCCATTTGGATTTGTATTCTTTTATATTCCCGTTCTGCCTGTGTGCTCTTTCTTCGGTACACGACTAAAACCAGCACGAACAGAAATACCAAACCAAAAGTTCCTGCAGCTATTCCAGCAATTGCTTCCGGTGGTATTGGATAAGACTTGATGACATCATAATGCAAATATCCTATGCGAAATCGAAGACTCTGACCAACTCGTACAACAACCAAAGGAAGACCCTGCTCTGTTTTAACACCAAGTTCATCAGTATCAGCAGGTTGTTGATCTGGTGGAGTACAGACTAGTTGTGTTAAGGCAAGTGACGTTATATTACAAGGCATAATGCCTACAGTGACATTCACGTCAGATTCATCACTCGCATAATTTAGATTTTCTCCCTCGATAACCAATGGGTCGCCCTTATAGAGTTTCACGTTACCTGGAAAGGCAAAGAATTTTGGATCCTCGACGTACAGCAATTGATTTCTCAAATTTTGAAAATGCTTCTCCAAGTCTCGTACACTTTCCACGTGATCCATAACGAAGCCGATCTTTAGAGCTAGTTGATGTTCTTTAATTTTTAATGCTTGAGAACCGTGTTTATGTAAAGAACGTTTGCTACGTTGAAGTGATCTAAATCTTTCTGCTACACTAGGGCTCGGACATTCCATTTGCGTCGGATTGAGCACAGAGCAGATGGTTTTATTGACTGGTAAAAGTTCGTTGTCGAAGTATACTTCCATTTCTGGCTTTTGAATAGTGTCCAGGTTGGTACCATGAACAGTGATCATACGTCCACCAGAAGCGAAGCTTCTTAATGGTTTAATTTCCATGATCGTTGGATCTTGCGTATAGTTGTAAGGATTGCCTACCAAGGTACGATTAGCCCCGTCGATGCTGAGAGTTAGTCGCCGAATACGTCGCACTTGACCAGCTTTGCTCGTTATACAAGTTAATCTTGTACTGCTGGCTTGCGTTGCGTTCACGTGACAGGGTAGCTCATCCAGGTACGCAGAGATGGTGCTACCGATATTTAAATACATGCCGGAGATGGCGAGCTGTGTTCCACCGCTTTGGGGTCCCATGGAAGGATAAACGCCAGAGAGCTGTATGTCCTTGTAATTAAAGAGGACAGCACTATCTGTATAACCAGCGTCATTGCCAACAACGACCGACGCCGTATCCGTAGCTTCGTGGCGCCCGGTGCGACAAACAATACGGATGGAAACTTCATAATCGACGAGAGTGCACGGAGTGTTCCCAATGTGTATCTTGCCTTCGACGTCGCTTTCCTTGAGACCCAAATTACTTCCCTCGATAGTGACCAAGGTACCACCTTCGATGGGACCGCTTAAAGGTTTTATCATGTCTATTCTGGGTTTTGGACACTCCGTGAAAGGTGATTGTAGGCAGGAATGTCTGTAGACGCAACTGTTACCGCACCAGGTACATTCAAATCGTGGATCCCTCGTTACACAGAGAGAGCAGTCCGCATGTTCACGATGAGATCCTAACACTTTACACTTGTATAGCACAATTGTCGTTTGATCGACGTGGTGATTCGTATTCCAAACGACTGTCACCGCTGCTGAATATTCCCCAGTCATTGCCTCGTAAGAGTAGATAGTCTTGTCACAGACTATAAATCGGCTGGAGTCGACCCGTGCTTGAACGCGCAGGTTCGCCCCTTCTATAGTAACGATACACTGGAATCCAGTGTGTCCCACTTGAGGATGCGGCAGATTCTCTACCTCCAGCACTATTTCCTTAGGTACATTATTCGGGAGCATCAAAGGTTCCTTACGTTTTACAAATCTTGGGCAATACTGAGCACCGTGAGCTGCCAAATTGGCTTGATTCTGTAACAGATAAGAAATAATGCATTAATGGTTGATGCGCAAAAAGAACAAAGATATTCACTCTTTTTGGTTATATTAGCAAAAATATCTTACATTTTCACCAGATATGATGTTGCCTTGACATCCACTGGTATTGTGCGTACATTTATTCTCATAGACACACCAGCTACAGGCCCATTGGGACTTAACACAGTCAGAACAGACTGTATGTCTTGAACAATCAAAGTATGCAAAATTGCGTGATACGAAATCCTTGTTTGTTTCGCTGGATCGTACAGATAGGGGTACTAGAACGTGATCAGCATCTTCGGGAATGCTAGGTCTACCAAAGACAGGTGGTGTAGGACAAGACAATCCGTAACCAGTCATTTGGGCATCGATGGGTTCAGCCTTGCCAAAGACACACTTGTACTTGGCACCGGTTGGCAGCTCAGGTAAAGTTCTGATACTTAATTGAACAGTAGTCATCTGATTAATCGGTATACGATCAGGAAGTACCTGTTCGAAATCGATGCATTGTTGTCCTGTGCCCAAGGATAACCATCTTGGACTACTGTGACTTGCTTTCTGACAAGCCCGTCTAACAGTACACCTAAAAAAGAAGTATTTCATATGAAAATCTCGAGCGATATGGCGCGACATTATAAATAGCCAAGAGACATGATGCCTGAGCACGCAAGGAATTTTTTTCAGTTCGGATTTCATCGACTCTCCGTTACTCCTCTTCTAAGAAATGTGTGGAATAAAAATACGGTGCGCGTTTGAGCCGAACTATCTGCGGTTTACATCCCTATCAAAACAGCTGAGAATAGAAGGTTTACTGAACAAACACAACAAAGAAATACGGGCCTTCTGAAGCTGGATGTAAGATAGATTGTGCATAATTAAGTGCTCGTATCTTTCAAAGAGGAAGTCGATTTTCCGGCTGATTTTTGTAAAGGCGGATGTTCATGAATCAGGATTGCCATTCTGAGCAACTCACCGCTTTTCAAGGGAGCACCAACCGCAATATGGGTCTTTAGCATCCAAACAACTGCTACAGTTCGTATAGCCACTGCAATGTTCAACTTTAACCTTAGAGATCTTCGACGTGGACAGTACATAGATGTACTCTGCACCAGGTGCAATGGCAGTGTCGGGCAGCAACTTTTGTCCCTTGTCGATAACGATGCTCTCGTATATGGAAGCTTCGGTTCCAGAGAGCAAAACCTTCTTAAGAGAACCGTCGTGAGTACCCAGGAATGCAACAGTGTGACTCTCCGTATTTGTAACAGTTATGGACGTTACATATGCATTTGGAAAGTGTAACACGGCTTGGCCAACTATCGGAGATACTCCGGATATCTTCAGGCCGACTTCGCAAAAATCCAAAATATTCCCTGTCGTCTGTAATGAAAATTCAGTTGAGTGTAAGCAAAATAAAAGATTGAATACTGGAAAGACTATCTTTCCTTTTAGATGTCTTTGTGTACTTACTCCCGCCGTGGGACATTTTCCATCCTGAATCGGACCACTGACGTATCCCATATTCCTATACTTGATGCTACCGTTAAAACACATGTGTATGTTCTCGTTGAACTTCGTTTCGATGTCTTGTAAACTATAAACGCACACTGCCGAACGTGGAAGAGGTTCGTTGGTGATACCTTTACTTGGCGAAAAAACTGAAACGAAGACGGGATCGCCAACTGCGATTCCCAGTTGCATAGCTAAATCAGCACCAGCTGCAGCAACTTTAGCATCCTGTACCAAATTATAGAGATGTTGTCTACCATCACCAAGATCAACGCTGCACTGTAACGTCACTTCGGTATAACTGTCATAGTTTGGATCGCTTATACAACTTCGAGCCAGCCTTGAAATGTAGCCCAGCTCTTCCTGTTCAGGAAGATAGGACTGTTTCTGGACAAGTACAAAGTATGCGTAGTCACTTGCATTGAAGCCATACACGTATTTGACTAAGAAGTGATCCCGATATTTGACATCGATGTGTAAAATTGACTGCTTATTGAATGTGTATTCAGCAAACTCTAAAGTGTAGAGATTTCGACTGGAAATGGCAGGAACATCGTGCCGATACTCTCCGTTATTTGTGAAAGTGGTGCCCACATAGAGGATATTAGTTTTTCCCCAAGGATTATATCTTTCTGGACCGATGTACGCGTAAGTAGAAGAATGCTCGTCGTTAGCTGCCACGCTAGTAGGAATGAAATCTGGCTTAAGGGATATGTTTGCCATTTTGTACTTTTCACAAGCGCCTTGGAGAAGAGAGCCGCAGGCAATCAGAGTTCGAGATTCGAGGTCAGCGATAAGCAGCTTATTAACGTTATCCATAAGGGATGTAGTCATGTCCCTGGATGGGCAACCAGTCGCATGGCACTGCGGGTTGTCCAGCCGAGGTCCTGTAGAGATAAAATTCAAATTAATCAAGTAAAAGAAAGTTGATATCGAGTAATTATAGTTAACATGCTAAACTCTATAATATACCTGTCGAAACAAGTTCTTCGAGTCGAAGATTAGAGTCTAATTGCAGAAGTCTATTAACGGCTCCTGCATAAAGTCGACCAGTGGAAGGATCTATGGTCAGATGATTGAAGCGCAGTGCTCCTTCTCTCGTTGTGTTTGGATCCAAAGGATAAAATTCGTATCGCTGCCCTCCTGGGAGCGGAAATTGTGCTACTACGTGAGGTGACTGATTCTCTGACGATGGAGGGACCGAGCTGGCTGGCACATCCATAGCGGCAGTTACCAGGGCGACCAAGAGCCACGCTGCGATGGATGCGGACGAAAATGATGCTAAGCGAATGGACGGCAGTGGCAACCGGGGCGGCGGTGGCACAGGTGGCGAAACGGGAAAAGGTTTCAGTCCAAGGAGTCTCATGGTGTGCTAACGACAGTGGTAACTCACTTGTGTACAGGACAAGGAAGGGAAGGTTACGAGGTGTGATTGGAATATGTGCCCCGCCGGTAGTTAGCCAGTTTCGGGACGGCACTACCAGCTATGTCTGCAAACAAGCACCAGCATGATGCTCACTGTCTTCTCCTGAAATAAGATAATTCACAGATGTTTACTTCAAATTTTATATTAAACATAATTAATAAATTGTTATTCATTTTTAAATGAAATCTTTGTAAAATGTTTGTCAGTTGCCCAATGGCAAAGACTGCTTCTCCGATAAACAACTTGAAATCACTATATTCATTGGCCGTAACACTAGTTAGTAGGCTTCTGTTTTACACAGTAAAATTCTGAAGAGGGAATTGTAATACTGAATGCCTATTTAAGAGATCATTGTTGGAAAGAGAATGAATTGATTTAAGGAGGAGAGTATTAAGCAAATGTTATATAGTAAAGAACCATCGGTGCACATCTATTGTTTCCAACCTCCATTATGAATGGATCTAATTACTATGCCATCAATTTAACAAGGACTGTTATACAAGACATTTTCAACGAGCACATGCATTAATGCAAACCTAAAGTATAGCACATAATGTGATGGATAATAGGAAGAAAACACATTTGAGAATTAAAGAGTATTAGCCTGTTATGTATGTATGAATCATATATGATTTAATGCACTATTACCCTTCCATGTTTGAAATGTATAATATTTTCTTAAACAAATAATTACGTCTGTTACAAATGTATGACATCAATATTTCAGTTTAAAAAAATGAATAAATATATTTTGCAATAATGTTATTATCTCGAAACATACATAATTATTAGCCCACTAAGTCTATTTTAATATAAATGTAATATATCCTCAAAAAATAAACCAAGTTAAAAAGGATAAAACGTTATTAAAATAAAGAAGTTGAATGAAGAAATTTCGAAATTTCTAAAAAGACCTTTTCAACGCAAAAGACATTCGTAAGAAGCGAGTGTTTAAGTACAGGCAAGCTAGGTTATTAGTTTATCTAAAATAAAAAGTGAGCCGTCAAAAATGACATGCGAGAAAGTATTTAACGTCAAGATACACAAAAATTAATAAAATTTGACATAAGATAGCACAACTACGATTAGAGCGTGCGACAAATACACCGAAACGAGATGAGAGATAGCGTCACATTAATTCGTAAAGAATATCGCGAGCGGCAAAAGAGTAAGAAAATATTGTATCATAAAAAAAATCGCTGATAAGGATAGAAAGAAGCTGGGGCAGATGGCTCCACATTTCCAGAGTGCAGCCTTTGGTTACACACCGCCCTTCAGACGCATAGACGAGGACTGATGACGACACTAGGTGCACTTGACAGCTAAGGCCACCGTGTCTTCGCGCACAAAGGCAATTTTGTCTTAGCAGGTTTGCAAGGAGCGGCTCCCATTCGGAGTAAAGGAATATATATTAGGTCTCTCAGATCGTTGACTTTTAGTCAGTATAGATGACGATACCGCAGAGAGGAAGATACGTCGAGGTTCAGAGACAAAAGAAAAAGAACTTCGACAAGGAGAGACGAGAGACGTGAGGCGACGGGAGTTTCCACGAACTACAAGGTGGAATTCATGGATGAGAACTAAAAGGATCTTTATGGAAAGGTGTCTTTTATCGAAGATAATAAAATATAATTCATGAATGGTCGCTCGGTTACCTTGTTTGCGAAGGAGTGAAGGTATCGTAGGGAGTGAAGGTACTCGCACTCTGAAACGCTCTCGCGTTAGAGTCGCTAGGGCACATCGCTCGTGTCCACCATAACTCTGTAAGGTAATCGCGCGTCCTAATGAGCTCTTGCAAACTACACTCCAGCACGATACATCCGCTAGTGAGATGTTTTAACGCGTATTCTTAGCCGGAGGCACACACGGTAGCACCGTGCCGTCCGTCAATTCACAATAACACTACGCGGGGAGTTGGAGTCGGCCGCCATTAAAATTCGACTGACGATGGGCTGCATGGGGTTGGTTGGGGGCTCTGGCTACAGCGTGTACTCCATAGTGCGTTCAGCGCTCCAACCACCTCCTCTCTTTCTCGGCTCTTCTCCTCTCTCGCTCATCGTACTCATCTCACCTCACCATCCATCGGCTTCTTCCCCACTCTTCTGCTTCACCACTCTTTCTCTCTCGTCCTTCTACTATTTACTCTCCCTCTTTAAATCGCTCTTTCTCTCTCGCTCTCTCAACGGCACGCATCCTCCACTCGTTGGAGGCAGCATTTAACGCGGATGCTGCGTCCTCCTGCGGAAAAAGGACGAATACATCTTCTACCCTGACACGTAGCTCCCTCTGCCATTCGAAAAACGGGTTACGATACGACGACACGTAAAATGGCGGCAATTACACTTCCGTTTAAAATCACGTCGCGGTATATTCAAATATTTTTTTTTTTTTATTGATATCCTTTAGACTGATATGTATGTATATAAAACCAATTACTGTAATCGCAATGAGTTTTTATATACTGATATAAACGAGTACGATTCTAAAAGAGGTTATGCAGGATTTATGCTGTTCTCCGATTGTTGAACATTAATTAGAGTTTGTTGGTTTCATCAATTTTTTTATTAAGAGAATGCTATATAATATACTCGTTAGTACATTTTTATACCACTAGCATATCTTTTACAGTCTATTCGAAAGATTTGTCCCTGTCGTATCATGAAATACTATTATATTTCCCCTTGGCCGAGTCAACGTTCTTAGTCGAAGAAGCGTGAGCCTTATTAGCACGGCTTCACCAAAGAACTGGTGAACACTCTATCTATAATATAAACGCCGCGTGTGTCATTCGACGCAAACGTATTGCAAGAATACCGATATTATGGATTTTTTTACTAGTTCAGTGTTTCTTATCACGATGCGTTTCAAGCAGTACCGGACAATCGATTGAATTGATTCAACTCAATTTGGCTAGACTTGTCACAATTTATTTTTGTAAATATTGTTATTTACACATATACCTAAGTTCTTTTCTCATCAAATGTTATCGTAACATCTTTTCTTTAGAGAGGATAGTGAATTTTCAGCAGGTTTATTTCAATGTATAACAAACATAGTACATAATTAATATAGCGGCTCATAATCCAAAAAAAAAATATGACGAACGATGCATAAGTATAACGTATCGTACTGAATTTACTTGTCTGGCTGACCTCATTTAGTTTACCTCACTTGGCTCTCCTCGAGTCTGTCATACAAATGTAAAGCTGTGTTGGTGTTGAGTGTGGGGTGACTTAATCGTTAACTTATCACGGACTGGTTATATCATCGAAAGCAAAAGTTCCTATATAGTATTTCTATATAAGCCAAATTTAGCACAATAGCTAACTAGACGTTTCCAGGATTCCAAATATTCCTTATATAGAAATACACTCTTTAATAGAAGTCCCGTAGTTTTTATACACGGCGCGCAATCGCCGAATGCATAGAGAGGAAGGCTTCCCTGAACACCGTATAAAAATTATAAAACAGAAAGGGTGTTTAAAATTTACGCCTAAAGAAGTATTATACACATGTCCTTACGTATCGGTGCTGTGTCGAGCCTCAATTAGGCCTTCGATATGGCGTTAAAATTAAAACCGAGGACACGAATTTATTTCAGATTCGCTTCGTGGTAAAACTTGTTACTGTCGACTCGCGCGCTATTAAGAGTACGTCTTTGTACTCTTGGAATACATGAAGAATATGTCATAGAGACCATCGAGGGTAATTAGCCGATCATTTCCGGTTTTTTATACCCAAATAGTCTTAAGTAATACTCCTCTGATTATTCCCGAATATACTCACTTGCAAATCTCATGAAATTGTCCTTCTTGTATTCATGTTGTTTGGCCATCGTGATGCTCGCGAAAGTACTTTTCCCGCTTGCTCTTAATTCGCCATCTCTGCGTATATCTTTCTCTCTAGACTAGTGCCTCTTACGAACTATAGCCGTACAGCTTTTCGCAAGTACAAAGGATCGTCGTTTCAGCTCTGCTGTGCTCGCCTCACGTAATACCGATGTGTCTAGGCTCGTGTCAGTGTTTATGTGTAATGGGTATGTGTCTGCAAAGGTGAATCGCATTATGCATTAATAGTATTCTAATGGATGTGGGACTGTTGATAGTTCTGGTAATAGCTTTAGTGATCGTAGTTGTGATTCTGGTGGCTGTTGTGGTGGTAAGTAGTGGGACTCTGTGCTCTCGACAGGACAGACTACCTATCCCAATGAAGGAAAATCATGCTCATCGTCAACCTTCGGAGCATTCTGACGTCCACGCGGTGACCTCTGTTCCGGTTGAACAGACTGCAGCTTGACCGCATCCTAAGCAACGACAAAAAAACGTGGATTAAATGTAACATAGATGTGTACAAAGAAAGAGACAAAAGAATAAGAGATACTTAAAATCGGTTGAAAGAAATACAATTTAAATGACTATATGATTCTTACGGGAGCTCCACGGTTATCGCCATCTCTGGAAGTGCCACGATTGCCGAATCCGCGACCATTGGCACGTTCCCCGCGAGCACCGCGGCCACCACGACCTCCGCGTCCTCCAGCTCCACGTCGAGAGTCACTGAACTGAATATCAATGCCCAAGACGCGTTTTTGCCTTCCAACGCGTTGAGGATACTCGGCTGCTGCGTCGTATTCCTCCTCCTCGTCCTCTTCTTCTTCAGCGCCCTCCTTCTTCTTCTCGAGAGCGTACATCTTCTTCCAGCGAGACAGATCCTCGCCCTCGCCTGCTTTGCGCAGATTGTACTGCGGCTTAGCGCGAGTGCTGCGTAGAGCTTTCCATTCGTCGAGGGTTAGCTCGCGTGACTCTTCCTCAGCAGGTTTCTCTTCCGTAGAGGTATCTGCAGCGTTTTCGCCTTCCTTAGCTTCGGCTGACGGCTGCGCAACGTCACCCTCAGGTTTTTCGGGAGACCAATCCTGGCTCTCCGGGTTCATACTTTCTCTGCAAAAAGATACGATATGACTTCTCCGCACCTGATTTTGTTAGGAGTTTTTAAAATTATTTTTTCAAATACTTACTCGATTTCGTCATTGTGAGTACCCCAGTTGTGGCTGCCAGCGCCGTCTTTCTTGTCCACTGGTTTCACTCCGCTGTAACCATGCCTGCTTTCATTAATAAGCGATATAATCACATAAAATTTATCGAGACAAACTGAAAATCACGGCACTTTCAAAGCTACTTTCAATTCATCAATTTTAACTTGATATAACTGAAAGTTTTGAAACGCCGAAAAAGAAAATTACCATTGAAATTAGGTAAAATAAGCGAACGACCAACACATGCAAAAACGTGAAGTACATGGCAAAAATCCTTACCTCGGTTGCCTGTTTACAGACATATGTAAAAGAATATTACAGGATATCAGTCACAGAAAACAAATAAAAAAAAAGCAATACATTTTAAGACAAATTCCAAAAACTTATACTTTTTGGAGTTTTACCTTAAAATCAGTATATTTGACACTACGCATTGAAACGTGTTTTTACCATGTTCGAAACGGATAAAATTTTTGTTAAAAAACATGAATAATATGGACAATTAACAATAAATCTAGGATATTACAAGCAAGTATCTATTTGATACAGTATAGCAAAGAAACCCCTTGGCCCAAGTTTTATCCGTATCCACGTTTGACAAACAGCAGCATAAAAAGTATATTTCGCATTAAAAAAAGAGTTTAGAAAAACAAGTACATACGTTTTGTCTGAACCGGACTGGCGATCAAATTCGCGTTTTCCGCGGTTGTCGAAGCCACCACGACCACCACGTGCTCCACCACGTCCTCGTCCACCAATTCCACGAGCTCCACCCCGGCCACGGCGTTCACCAAATTCTCCGCGAGGAGTATCACCGGAGCCGCGAAACTCGCGGTTATCACGACCTTCTCTAAAATTTACCATTTGTTTCTGGTTAATATTACAAAATAGATTTGTGCTTCCAGACTTCTAAGAAAAATTTGAAAAACAAAGGGATATCAAATACTTAATTAACAATATTTAATTAAAAATGATATCATACTAAATTGGAACTAACCCAGAAGGTCCACGTCTGATTTCTCCTTGTCCTTGGCCTTGTCCCTGTCCACGGGGAGGTTTCTCGCCATCTTCACGATTGCGCCTGTTGTTACGTTCTTCACGAGATTCGCCAGAGAACTTAACGTTGCGATCGCCGCCACTAGATCTTGGTTGAGAAGGTTTCTTCTCACCTAAACATAGCAATAGAAATTCTTGTAAAAATGTCTTTAAGAGAAATTTTAGAAAATAGCAATAAGTGTTCAGTAGCATTCTTTCTTTTGACATAAAATAAGTTTAACAAGGCACATTGTGAAACGGAGTAATGTTTGTCAGTGCATAACTGGATTATGCAGATATAGATGCCATTATTATCAGTTGTTCGCAGATAGTAGAATACCAGAAATTAAACGTATAAGTAATGAACCTTGCAGTAGAAAATAAGAAAATTGAGTAATTTTACGAATCAACGCAACACCAGAAATTGAATGTAAACTACCGAAGAAAATATATATTTCTATATAGACGTACAATGAAACAAATAGAATAAAAATTATTTGACAAAATATAGCGATGTTACACATTATTTCAATCCAAGTGTTTGAACATTGTTTCCTGTGTTTAAGGAAACCAAAAACTTGAAACATTTTCATGGAGGAATAATATTTTTATTGTCGGACTTCATAGTGGAAATGTATCATCCACCACATGTGCTCCATGTGTTTCTCATACAAAAAATCAATGTCCTCAATTTCACCAGTGATTGAACATTACGAATATTACTACAAAAATTGTTTAATTAAATTATTATAAATATTAATTAAGAGAAAAATCATAAAAACAATGAGTATTAAAAATAACCAAAATCACTAAAAACAGAACCGTGATAAATAAAATTTGTAGAAACGTGGTTGCTGAGGAGATTTCAAGAGAAAGTAATACGAACTGTACGAGAGAGAGAGAGGTGAACGAAAACGATCCCGGCAATGCTTAAGGATAACAGTCGACCTCGTGGTCAGCAAATGCGCCAAAATCTCTAGATATAACGAAAGTTTATTAATATTATCGAGCGATAAGTAGTAGCAGACATAGAAAGAAAAAAATGCTTTTCGATGTATAAGTGAAGCACTAGAAAGTATAAAAGTAAAGATAGAAATATACCGCAAAGTAAAAGCACATGTACAGCGCAAGCTGATACGACGGCCATCATAAGCGCGCACGAGGCCGATATGAAATCGAATGAAAAGCGGACTAACCTTGCTCCTTTTTAGGCTCCTGGACTTTCGAGGGTTGCTGCTGCGTCTCCTTTATCACGCGACTTTTCGGAGTCTTAACGCCAGCAGGTTTTTGGACCTCCGGTTGCTTGCTCTTATTCTCCTTTTCCGAAAGCTTCTCCTTCTTTTTCGCCTCCTTCTCTTGTTCACGAACCTTCAGTACTTCCAGCGGGTCTTCATCCTCGTCCAGAGCCAACATGAATTTGTTAGCGACGGCGATGCTGTACGTGTTCTCCATGGCGACTCGTATCCTCTTTTCGTCGAGGATTATGCGAAAATTTCACGGCTACTTTTGAGCCCTTGTGTAACAGAGACATCCAATATTCCAATATGGCCGAGTCAAAGATAGTTCACCACGAGGTTTGCACTCAGGGAGGGACCGCATTGTCATCTTGCACCCAGCGCACCTTTCCCCCACCAAAAAATACCATTTCTTATTTCTTGTCAACATTATTGTTATTATAACATTTCCAAAATTTGGTTTGTTACTTTTTTCATTGTTACATTACTAAATTGTTTGAGTTTCTCGAGATAAATGAAATATTAGTTAGTGTAGGATTCTCCAATGGCCGGGGCGACTGTGTTAGCAATTCCTTGCTCTTCCAGAAATTGAATATAATTCTGATGTTTTAGTTTGTCTCTGCAATTTATTGTTATTAGAGTATTCTGAGAACGATTGAAAGGATTTTTTGAAAAATTATTCTTTACTCCTGCACGTAAATAGTGTGCATTTTTCGAAAATATCGTGACTGCCGAAAACAGCGGTAGCTTTAAGTTACTATTCCAACGGATCGGACCAATCAGAGAGAGGAGCGTCTCGCGGGAAATTTTATATGTTATTGTTGATTCTATCGTATATCAACATTATGGTAAGTAAAAGATTTAAATAAAATTTTTAAATAGTTTTAAAACAAAATAATATAATTAATACAACAAATTCTACGTTAATATTTAAAAGTGTACTATTTATGAACTGTTTGCAGAAGATTTCTTGTTCCATGATGTTTGAGTTCGTAGTAATATTGTCCATGATAAATTATTAAGAATTACATTAATTATATCAACTCTAGAAGAATATTAATGCATATGACTTAGTCTTCATCCATGATTAAAATACTGAATTTAACTGAAAAGGCTACAATAAAACTTTACTTATACTTTCCAACAAGTCAGAACTAGTTGCGCGCGCGCGCGAAAATTCGCATTTTTACAGCATTGCCAGATGTATTTATCCTTTTGAATTTTAAATTCTTTTACATATGTATATATAAACAAAAATGAAGGAAAATATCTCTTCTATTTTTTTTATTCAAAAAGTAATTTGTTGTATTCATGAAAGATACTGCGAACTGTCTGACAAACATATAAAAATAAGTATCCGATCTTATTTCATCTCCGTAAATGTTCGTGATAATTCATTACGAAAAAGAATATATTAAAGAAATGAAAAATTGTAAGTACATTACAAATTGTATTCGAATACTACTAGCACTAGTTTTCCCACCAACTCTTTGTTACGGACGCTACTGTTACGAAGCTCATACATAATTTGTCGGTTATGTAAATCTATAACGAAATTCTGCTGTATACCACATTTCTGTTATAATATTCCAAACAAAATGTTAAAAAAAAATTAAATAGTTTGACCAGAATTTTCGGATACAATGGTTTAAGTAATATATAATTTCATCAAATATTAAATAGGGCGAAACTTTTAGGGCGGACTGTACGGGGAACATGCGGCATCGTTGCAAACGTGTTTTGGCGGTTAATCAGTTGCACGCGGTGGCTACAACGAGTAAGAGGTCACGTACGGTGTTTTGGTGAGTGTCGACACTGACGAGGGCGACAAAGAATAAGGAAATTAGTTACAATTTTAATACAGAAGAGTATTACGTTCACGACGTACCGAGGATAAAAAGAGGACCAAACGCTTAGGTGTACAGGAACCTGTGTAAAATGGAGTTGCACACTCCGAAACGGGAGTCCCGACCCTTGGCAGATGCATTGCCATCGAGTCCTCCAATGTGCGATACTATGCTCTATCCATGGAATTGGGGCGAGGAAGCAAGAAATGTTAACCTTAGTCCGGGTAGCTCATGTTCTTCACCGGAGTACAGGGAAAACGGCGTGGCCGCCATGCGGGCCGGTCCTGCTGGGCCACGTTCTGGAGGTTCTGAGAGCCATCGTCGGGGACGTCCACGAGCAGATGCCCTCTCGAATCTTATGATGCAGGGTAGCACTTCTCCTAGCAGTATCAAGTGTACTTATTGCAGCAGAGTATTTCCACGCGAAAAAAGTCTTCAGGCGCATTTGCGCACTCATACAGGTACGCCATTTGAATATATCAATAAAGTGGAATATTTACATGTTTTTTAATAGTGCAAATACTTAAGCTGTTAATTATGAGGTTGTTTTTGTAATTTATAGCTCTGAATAGTGTTTCGCGTCTTTTTTGAGCGGTCTCTAACGGTTACGATCACGCGTCCCGCCAACCGCCATGATATAGCTGCTTTAAATAATTAAATGGCTCCGGCGTGGCTAAGGCGTTTGTTATGTCAATCAATAAGAATTATACAAGATTCTAATTGTATGCCTATATCTAGAAAAGGTGTACTTGTTAAGATCCTTTAAAATTTGTTTTGCTTTATTCTGGTTCGGCTTGGTAATTCAGAGGTTAGCACGGCTTCCTTCTCGTGCAAACAAAATGTCCGTTGTTCTTTGTCTGAGAGCACAAAAGCTTCGTACCTCTGATTCTAACGTAGAAGACAACTTGTGTATGCTCGGAATAGTACAATATTTATCCCTTTTATGGATTTTAAGTAATGAAAATATTCATCAGTTGTTTGCTCTGTCATAAAATTGTGAAACTATGCCACGGATCTGCGTCTTTATTTCAGAATAGGTGGAAATGCACTCCGTTCGTCCATATAAAAAAATCTGAAATTGCGCGTGTCCGATCATTTGAACGGATTCAAATCGCAAAGAAACGATCCTAACTAAATAAAAGTAGACTGTATCTGAAAGAATTCATTATGCTTAAGAGGAAATTATTTGTTAACAATCTATATACTTTAGTATATAAAATTGAATTATTTTTTCAATACAGGTGTGGTGAAAAATTAGATAAATCAATTTTTTGTTATAGGCCAGTAATATTTTTTGTTGCATTGGTCTAAACATTGTAAAAGTTTGAATATTGTGATATCAGATTAAATAATAATATACATTTTTTATTTCTTTTTTTCTTAGGTGAAAGACCTTATCCGTGTGATTATCCAGGCTGCACGAAAGCTTTTACTCAATCTGGACAACTGAAAACTCATCAGCGTCTTCATACAGGAGAGAAGCCTTTTCTCTGTACTGAACCTGGGTGTGAAATGCGATTTACACATGCTAATAGGCATTGTCCAGATCATCCATATGCGACACTGACAAGATCTGATGACTTTGTATTAAAGCCTGTATCTGGGAATACTGAATTACCACATGATGTTACGCGTTGGTTGGAACGTTATAAAATGGCCAGAGAACGGGAGGATAGAACACCAACTGGAAAGAATGATCGGAAGAAGAAAACATGGAAAAGCAGTGCTGAAAATCACAAAAGAATCAAGTCTAGAAAAGGTTTAATGATGGATGCAGCTGGAGAGCAAGAGAATGTGGATCGTAAGCCACCCAACCAAAGGCTTTACTGTGGAGAGAGTCAGGATAGTCAAGAAGAGAGTCAAGATGAGGATCCAGCAGAAGCATGCGCTGTGCTACAAGTGTCCGAAGACGAGGAATCAACCACACTGAAGCTTCCAATAACACCAGTGCGACGACCTTTGGATCGATTACAACCAAAAAAGAGATGGCTGCGTGAAGCATGTCTTGAACAACAATTGGCCAAACCATTAAGATGGGACGTTCAATCAATGATTACACCAATATCATCGACTTATGAAGGTTCATCGCTGCAAAATATGACAACCACTTCAAAAGCTTCATCTCATTCAAAGTGGACTGTATCTGCTATTCTTCAAACTAATGAATCTGACAGCACATGTAATTCAAATGTAAATATCGATGAAACTGCTCTAGAGAAATCTGAAATAGAATCACCAAATTCAAAGGCCCCAGTTTCCTGGGATTTGAGCAGTACAGTTAGTACGTTGGATGTTCTAGAATCTAAAGATGCACAGAATACTATATTGTCATCATCACATTCCGTATTACAAGGAAACTGGGATAAGCTCCAAAAAAGTGAAAAAACATTAAACAACGATATAACATCCAACGACAGTGTAAACCTTCGTTTTGAACCTTCGAACTCTGATACAACGTCTTCCAATTTCTATTGGGATCAAGCACCTGCTAATAAAAATCTATGTCAACTCCAGGCAATACCAAATGAAATTCAATTTGTGTCTGATGCAGCAACAAACAAAATCCCCACAACATTACGCAACAGTGAAAATGAAACAAGGCCTACCGTATTGATGTTAGCTGGAAATTCTAATAGTTTGAATGGGAAGGAGATGAACACCCATAAAAATTTGCCCAACAGTGAAGACAGAACTGGCATCAAAGTTGTGGTAGTCAAGCAAGAGGATAGCGTGGTTAAGTTACCGTTGCCCGAGGATAGTCAAAAATGGCTTGGCGCTTTAGCTTTGATGGAATTGGCCAAAACGCAGGAAGAGGCTGCCCGTGCACTTGGGCTTACGAAAAGATTAGAATCACGTACTGTGCATTCGAGTCTTCAGTATACACATTTATAATAGACTGTGATTTCATAAAGCCGAGCAGGTATTATTGAAAACTCGACCATCCAGCAGAATGAATGAGAATTGTTTTTTTTTTTTGAATGTTAATTAATTGAACGACTATTACGAGTATTTTTAATTTATCTCAAATATGATCCTCTTCTCTTTATCTCTTTAATTTTCGACTCTTTACGAAACCAAGCGATTCGTTAAATGCCTTAACTCGCAGACAACTCGTGTCTTTTTTTTTTTACCCAAAAGCCAAATATCGCCGATATTATGAATTATCGCACGGTACTTTATGTTATCACATTCTTCCTATTTATATATGTCTAAGTATTAGAAAGATCAAAATCGGAGTGTACGTCATTTGATTTATTGTAACAAAACAGTTCAAGGACAATTGAGTTTTTACGAGTAATCGAAGCTCCATTTACATTTCATCCGTTTGACAATAGGAATTAACGTTCGTAGCCTGTATTCATATCCTTAATTTTCAGGAAACATCTTAAAGTGACAATAATAAGTAAATTATAGTGGGCTTCACAAAATCCTTTAAAAATATCGTTCACTATGATTTAAACAAAGGATCTGAATATTTGTCTTTTATGCGTCGAGTGTCTAATCACGATTTGCGAAATACGTGACTTTCTTTCCCGTAATGTTATGCATTTCGATGAAACAAATTTATTACTAAAAATTTAGTATCTCTCTAATCGGAAGAAAGTGTCCACGTGAAATTAATCTATCAGTACATTTTTTGTTTAATTTTTCACTAAATGTGCCACATTCTCGCAAAAGCAAATCGTGATATCAATAATAAGTGAATAATTACATTTAGATATGAATATGCTCATATGAATACATATTTTCCTTTTTTTTTTTTCTGTAAGCATCCCTTAAAGCAATTCACGTGAGCATTACCGATCAGGGCTTAGTTAATGTTGACGAGAAAGCAAACGTTTCTGAATTTTCAATATATTGACCTCCTTGCAGTTCTGTTTTATAGTACTTTACTAGTATTTACTAGTATACCCGAGTATACTCGTAATGACGCTCAAGGGGGTTAATAAAGCCTAAGAACATCCTCCTGGTACAGAAGCTATAAAAAAACGGTAGACTCAAGCAGTGAACTTTTAACATTCGTAGTACTTAAACGTTTTAAATATACTCTTTAATGCTTTTGCACTTTTAGTGGAGCTTGAATGATATTAAAGAAATTTTATATATTTGACCAAGGTGGTCAGTCTACCGTTATTGTGATTCAGGCAGTCATAAAAGCTTCACGTACTCTTTATTATATTATTGGCCGTCAAGGAATGACATCTCAGGCGGTTGCGTTACGAGTTTTGACGATGATCGAGAGAATGAAAAAGTACGGTACACACAGGCTTTTGCTCACTATTATAAAATAATTCTACCAAAAATGTTGTATTTTTAACGTTGATGTTTGATACAATTTTATGCTTTAAGTACAACGTGTACCTGTTGCTACTACGAAAGGAGCGAGGTGCGCTGCAACAGGCAGCAAACCAATTGTCTATAATAGATCTACGAAGATCATGTTGTTAGTTGGGTAGTAAACGGTGGCTTTTTTCTATTTTCTCTATCTCTTTTCTTTGTCGTTTTTTTTTGTTGTAATTTTTGATCTTGCTGGTCATATAGGATTCCGATGATGATAACTCTCTTCCTATCTCCGCTGATACATATGAATTAATTCTAGACCGTTCCCTTTTTTTTTTCTTTACTCAATCATATCCTTTAGTTTATTCTCTTACAATTTTCTTTTTCAGAAATAACGTTTATCCTTCGGATACTCGCAGCGATTTAATTATACACAGCGCTAATAGAAGTGATACAAGTAATTTTTTTGTTTATTGTAATATCGTATTTGCTGCGGTCAATTGATTAAGTATCTGTATCAAGAGATTAATTTTTCATAATACGGTTATCAAATTTCTTTAGCTGTGTTAATTTGCTTCTGCAGTTGCGCTCGTACGCCATGAAACTTTTCAATGGCAATACATAACGATGGAACAGAATAGAGTATCATAAGACAGTAGAACATTATGGCAGAGCATTGAACGATTAATATTATCATTTGACCTTTTTTTTCCTTTTTGGCCTATAAGAATCTTTTGAAAATTTACGTCACTCTTTTCAAGCCTTTCGATATTAGATCATACTGTTCTATGGGTGAATGAAGTGTATATACTCGTGATCATCTAAGGTTGTATGGTGACCATGCTACTTCTCAGCTGACAATGCGCCAAGTTATTTATTCAAACATTATGGTTGATTATGATAATGATGATGATTACGATAGTTGTATTGTACGAGACGATAAGAAACATTTGTGTGATATTTAGTAATTATGATAAAACTTTGTGAAAGCGATTTAAAAAAAATGGAAGTAAAAAAGATTTACAAGGATGTTGAAACATTGAGTTTGTAAAGTATTTAATTGGAACAAAATTAGTTACTATTTATACAAAGATTGGGATTGTACGCGAGAAATATTTGAGATGGTAATCCCCCAATAAAGGTTCCATATTCATTTAATTCTTGAAGGAGCTGTTTAACTTCAACTGCGACAAGCTCTAACCTTTTTTTTTTCTACCAGATGTATATATCATATATTTTAATAAATATTTTCAGACAAAATTTTCTGCCCACTCATTTATTTAATTCATACATTTGTTGTTATCCACATGCATTCGCCTGATTACTTAGCTTTTATGAAAACTATATGTACAGTAATAAATATTTCAGGCAGTAACTTGCAGCTTGTCGCGTTACGTGCTGCAAAGTTATAATCTTTTATTAAGTCGGCAGTGTAGTAATTTCGCGTATTATCCTATATATAGTTTCGCATTTTTTTATTATACTTCTAATTGGAAGTTTCGCATTAATATAATTACATAGAATACAATTAAAAGTAATACTATCGAGTTATTCTTTTTTTTGATTTCGTTTGATTCGTCTTGGACGTCGAAGGTTGCGGATCTTTAGTTCTTGTTGTGCGCTTAGGAGATTCCTTTTCACCTACATTTACTAATTCTTGGTGCGCTAAGGAAGTCGCTGCTTCTAAATTTGGAAAATTATTTTTCTTCGACTGTCTGGTACTTCTATTTGATGATCTGGTTGTTCGAACGGAGATTATCGGTTTTGGATCAATTATTGCTATGTCGTCCGAGCGATTCGAATTTTCATCTTCACTATCCGAATATACAATAACTTTTTTCGTACTAGCTATCGTACGTTTTGGATGTTTCTTCCCTTCATTTTTTGATTGTGGTCGCAACTTGTTCGGCACGTTTTCAGTCTTTTTATCCGAGTATAATAATACCTTTGATGTACGAGATTTTTGGGCTCTCATCGAATGTTTTCCTTCATTCATTTCTTTTGCATTACTCTTTTTGCCTGATACTTTTTCAAATTCATCTACAGTAATGATGGGAACGTTCAATGCATCTTTATCTGCAATATCATTGATTGTACAATGGTTTGACTTGTCAGTGGCACTTTTAGAATTACGTTTTTCATTATTTTTTAAAGAATTATTTGTTACTTCAGGTGTATCTTTGGTATTCGATACAAAAAGTTTAGTCCGTACATTTCGTTTACCATAAGTTTTTATTATTTTATTCCCACTGATTTTCGGTGTAAGTTTTATATCAGATTCAATTGGCAAAATGCTGCTTGACTCCAGTTCAAGCGATGTCGTATGAATATTCGACTCTAAAGAATCGTCTGTTGATTTACTAGAAAGCAAAAGTTCCTTAAACAAGTCGATTACTTCACTGATTTTTTCATTACTTTTCTCCTTCATTGGAATCGGCTTGGATGACGTATTGTTCTCTGGCTTCACTCTGCTTCTCGATTGTCTTGCTGGTCGAGTAACGTCCTTTATCGTTGACTCTTCGAGTAACTTAATTAATTCCTGAATCTTTGTTGCATCTGCCGGCTCTTTCAAGCGTTGACCAGTTGAGAATTTCCGTAATCGCGATGACATCTCAGGTACCACGGAAGATGCTTTGTCTATCATATCTTCTAAAGAGAGTCGCTCGGAATTTATATAATTTGGCTTATCGAGAACAGGACTACCAAAGAGACTATTTTCGTCATCGCTTGATTCCGTGCAAACAATTAGAGGAAGTCTTGATTTTACAGAATTCAAATTTCCTTTCGATTTGGATTCATGTAATGAAGGAGTCGTTTCTTCGTCATCCCACATATTCATACTGACTTTGGTAAGCTTTAATGGAGGAGGAGTTCTGTGACGTCGTAGTGATTTAATTGGATTTTTTCGCACATTATGAGTCGGCGTGACGCACGTTGAGAGTTCAGGGGTTGTGTCATGGGTATACTTGCTCACGTCTATACTATCAGCTGCAGGAACTGTGAATTCTGTAACAATATAAACGGATTAAAGATATAGAGAAGTCTCCATAGTATTAGATTAAAAGTTGAATTATATAACTAAGATATCAAATAATTCATTATACGACTTACTGGAATAATCGACGGTTGAAAGGATTTTCTGATAACGATATTCAAACAGCAATTCCTTGGCAGATATATAAATCGGATGATTTTCCAGATTATGGGTCTGACATATATTAATAGCTTCCAAAGCAATATTCAGTCCTTTTTCTTCTTTGGCTAATTTATATCCTTGGATGAATCGACTGAAGTCCAGTAGGAAAAGGACATACTCCACCATATTGTAATAAAATTCCCAAGGATGTCGTTCCAAATCCATCCTTTTTATTGTACAATCCGACGATTCCTTGCTCTCTCTTTCAAAAATATTTCGTCGAATTTTAAACGCACCGTAAAAGTGCTCCATTGCAGCAGACGTTTCATTTTGCAAGGCATACATTTGCGCTCTGATATGCGTACTGGCAAAGACCAAATACTGATAAGGTAAATTTTTGCACTTGTAACACGTGCAATCTTTGTGCAAGAGAAAATCTGACGGAGCAAAGACTTTTCTTCTCAGTACAGGAGATGCAGGATTCTGTGCGATATCTCTGACTGACTCCACCATACGTTCCGATGATGACAACGAATATGAGGATGTTTCTACTGTTTGCAATTTAGACTTCATAGACAGTTCAATAGATTCAATATCTAATATGTGCTCTAGACCTTGCAGCTTCACCTCGCAGTCATCTAATTGCATCCGCGAAAGATCGATGAAGCATAAATTCTTAAGACATTCTGCAACGCGTAAAGTTGCCCCAAGTTTTTGTGAGATTTTCAAACTTTGGATCAAGTGCGCTGAGATTTCTTTGAACGACAATAAACTGTTCAAACGCAGAGACAAGTGATTCGCCGAACTTATTAGAGCGTCGTAACTATATAATATTTTTTCTTTGGATTCTCCTAAAATGATATTCTTCGTTAGGCTTCAAGGTAGATACTGATTGGATAAGAAAAAAAAAACTTACTCTTAGTTTCGAGCAAATATGAGTTCAAGGATATCATGGCATAAAGACTTTGAACAATATAAAGTGAAAAATCACATTTCTCATTACTGCGTGTATTTAATTTTTGAATACGCAGTAACATATCCAACCTCATTAAATAGGTTGATTGATTACAAAGAACAGAACTTTCTTGCAATATTGTTGCTTCATCGAACAGATGCAAAGCTTCATCGTGCTGAAAAACAAATTGTTTATAGATACTTCTAATAATATAAACACCATTTCTTTCTGGATTTCTTACCATTCCAATTTCGAAATAAAAATCTGATAGAGCAATCCAATACCTAGCAATTGCTTCAATGATATCATTATCAGTTGAACGCTTTAGATCCATACTTAGCTTATTGGCAGTATTGATCCATTCTTTATTTATATATCTTGACGAAATTGCTCGTCCAACCACTGCAGGTAAAAATTAGCATTGTACGTACAGATATAATGAAATAAGATGACGTAACGTAACGATTATGATAAAAATGACAAATATTACCATAAATGATTACACGATGATTTTTCTGTTTCGTGGCCAAATTGTACGCAAGTTTCCAAGCATTGATTTCGCAGTCAAGAAATCTGTGTAATCGGCAATATTCACCAGCGGTTACTATTGTTTGCAAGATATGTTCGTATTCCCATGGTACAAAACTTTCCAACTAACGTAAGATGATAGTATGATTATTAGTTGTGCGCCAAATAAAACATAATAAATTAAAACTTACAGTATCAATATTCTCAATGTACAAGGCCCAAGTTTTCAGTGGCTGCTGTAAATATTTTTGAAGCTGAGAGTCTTCCTTTACATTGATAGTGCTATAAGCAGGCACCACATTTTCAGGTTCCTGTTTAGAATTTAACTTCGGTGCCAGCAAAGCAAACTTTGCACTATCCATTTCGAGTTGTGTTTGTTTGCTTGTAGTTTTCGTGCGATTAATGAATTTATAAAATTCAAAACCGGCAGCCAAAGAGATATGAGCCCATGTATGCTTTTCCTTCTTTAACATCGACATAGCTTTTTTAAGATATTCATAAAACCGATCAGGGTTCTCATAGATCAGCGAATGATATCCAAGTAACAGAACACCATGGCCATATTCTAAAGCATTTGGATTCAAGGATTCTAATTCATCTAGTACTGCCATAATAGCAACGGATAAGTTAACATGAGCTTCTTGTAATGCTTTAATTTCTCGTAAGCACAATTTGCGAAGATCATAGTCATTTAAATCAATATCCACTCCAATTTCACTGATGATCTGCCGATCTGTGTTCAGGCACTGTAGAATTGTCATTTTCATTATGCGCTCGGAAGTGACGCATTTATGTTTGACATTAGCCCACATACGGAATGCTTTTGATTCGGAATCATTGTAGCTGATAAGACCATTGAGAGCTGCAGCAGTCATGGCTTCTCTATATTGTCCATGATTGTAATGAATGCTGCATAGTCTATGCAAAGCAGTGGAAAAAGTTTTGTCAAGATGTATGTAACTAACGGACGAGTTGATACCTTCGAATTGTATAATGCAGGTGCATAACAATGAAGACAGAAAAGTGCTCTCCTCGTAATGCTCCTTATAGGTAATGCATAAATTATAAATGTGGCTTCCGCAGATGCTCCACATTTGTGTCCACTGTGTGCATTCGGATAGTTTCATATCAACAATCAATGATATACTCTCCTCAAGAAGTGTTTGTACTATTGGATAAATATCTTTGAGCAACTTATTATCGGAGACTGCATATAATACAGAAAGAAACCTCAGCTTCAAAACGACAGCATTGTAAATATCTTGTTTGAGTTTGCACTCCTCTGTGTTACAGGCTTTACATGAATCTTTCAGTTGAAGACTCAAATTTGAACTGATAAACTGTATAAAGATCGAAGTTTCTCTTATAAGCTCGGCATTAATCTTCTTCCAGTTTTCACTTTTTATTGATTCTTCCCAGTATGTGAATAGTGGCGTAAAAATTCTGGCTAGCATGTACGAATTCCATTTGACTGCACCATCGAACCTAAGTCCAGTGACAATATTTTTATATCGCTGCACTACCTGCTGAATGGAATCAGGTTCGCAATCGTTTAAAGACATGACTGGTCTTAAGTATACGATACAAATTTCTTTATAGAATTCAAAGCATTTATAACACTCTTCGTCTTTCCTCATTGAACTTTCGAAGGCTTTGCATAAGCTTTTAAACGTATCACCAACATATTCAATTTCCGATGAAGTGATCTGTTCTAAGATTATTCTGTTGATTACTAGTAATACGTAGCGATAATTTTCTAACTTGTAATTGCCTTCAAGCGATATCCGTAAGGTCATCATGTAGGATATCATGGCATCA
Organism: Hartigia nigra; assembly: GCA_031001745.1. Taxonomy (NCBI): domain Eukaryota; kingdom Metazoa; phylum Arthropoda; class Insecta; order Hymenoptera; family Cephidae; genus Hartigia; species Hartigia nigra. The sequence continues at coordinate 776,134 of JARPRG010000272.1, forward strand.
CAAAATCGTTTATAATATGATCCTTTGGACCGTTTTATCATTCCTATAATTTTTTCAAAGTAAAAGTCAATTTTACTCAATACCCGTTTCCATTGTTGACCATATGCTATTTGCATCATATCACATTCATAAATAATAAGTGTTATAAGTAGTTGCCAGGTCTGATTGTTTAAGTTGTCGAATGCTTTATGTAACTGACATTTAACAGCATTTTGCCACAAATGCGATATTGTTACGTAAATATCCGAACAGTTTGGTGTATTCTTCAAAAGTCTACCTGGTGTCAACCAGTTACAAACTTCCATTGCGTCAATATATAGTTCTGCCGCCAGTAAACAGCGTGAAATATGGTATATACTAGAGAAAAACTTGTGTTCGTTCGGTACTGTTACTAAGAGGGAACAGATAGTTCTTGTCAGTTTTCCAATTTCCTTAATGGTTTCAATTTTTGAATTATCGCACTGATCTGCGGTACGAGTAAGATGCAATAGTAACTTGAAAACTGTTTTATTTAATCTTTCATCTTCAAGATCTGCTGTAAGAGTTTTCTGCAAAATTTTAATTAAAATAACACTTTAACCGGTTTTAATAAATAAAGGTTCCTTACCTTTACATCCGATGCTATTCCTTTCAACTGATGTGACCGAACCAGTTCGATCCAATCATTCAGTTTTGTATATATATTATCCATTTTCTGTAACAGTGAGTCTCTGATTAGGATCTTCTAACAGAATTCTATTTAAAAAAAGAATAAATTGCAGTATACATTGTTGCTCACGATGCATTTATGTATACGAGTTACAAATTTACAAGAATATAAATATTTACAGTTAAATAGGATAAACTTTACATAAGCTAAGTAATAAATATGACGAATAAAAACATAAATAAAAATACTAATATTATCAACACAAATTCACGTAACAAAAAACCTTTCAACTGTTTGTTTAGAATTTAAAGAAATTCAAATTTCTAACCTAACATAACAATGTCGCATGTTACAGAATAAATTGGCTTACCGCACATTAAATCGAGTAACATCCAAATAATAAAAGTAATATTCTAAAGAAATTGAATTACATTGAGTTAAATTATATATTACAATAATGAAGCTAAGTAAAAAAAATAAAAAATGAAAGTAATAAATTCGAATGTCAAACGGCCATTATTATTTATCTGCCTGTGCTGCCCTCTGTTAATCGTATTGCACAATAGATGTGCAAGACGTTGGCTGTGTTCAAGAAATACCGCTCAGGGAGCAAATACATTTGATTGGTCAAATTTCACACTGTGGCAAGATTTACGATCAAATGACTAATCAAACGTATTTGCTCCCTTCAGTGGTGTTTCTACTGAACACGGCCATTTTCAAATGCACCACCTTTCTCTCTACGATATTCGAAATACATTATTAGAATGTACATATTGTAGAAACGGATGAGAGGTGTAAAAGAAAGGGTATAAATGAATATTAATTAATGCTTGATAAAAGTAATTTATTTGTTTCATTAAAAACCTAGACGTTGGAATGCAACTCTACACATGTAACGGGTATAATATGTAAAACTACATACTACAGTAATTATATATATATTTATGTATATATATATATAATTATGCATTTATGATTTGTATGTACTCAACGTTATATATTATGTATAGCAATAGAATAGCAATGATTAATATTGATAGTGAAGGTTTTGACACTAAGTAGTGCCAGTGTGCATTTTCTCTGTACTTAAACTGCTTTACAATTATCTATTTGACATTATTTCTTCTCATAACATTAATATTTACCTCGGGAGGGCTTTTATATTTACAAATATACAGCATGAATTCAATTCCGATAAACCCAGGTGCCTATTCAGCAGGTTATGCGAACCTGCATTACAGGTGCTTTCATACCCTTATACTTTTATATATGATATCTACATACTTTAAAATGTTAATAAATGAATACTGCATAGCAGGCAGTGGTCAGCCTTCATTTTCCTTTAAGAAGCAAAAAAGAATGTCGCAATTAATTCGAGCTTCGTCCGTAATTATCAACTCGTTCATTCGAAAATACTGATCCCATTCCGTTTTATTCAAAGTACAATAAAGTCCTGATTGCAGGAGCCCCCGTTTAAGGCCGTTTCAAAAATGCGATTCCTAAATAAACACAATTTCTGGTAGAGTTCTAATAGCTGTACATACCTTTTTCCTGAACATTACACCTTAACTTTCAGAATGCAAATTATCATTGGCCAAATTTCACTAACAAACATTGCGAATCAGTAAGTCTTTCGTAGGTATAAAAAAAAACTTTTCTTCCGTTCGAACATCGTATTTTCGAAATTCTATTCTCAAAGCTCAAGTGTTACTTGAATCTAATCGCATAGCTTTATCCACGTGAACGTCTTTTCATAACAAAAATCGAAAAGTAAAGGATAAACCTCGTTCGTAGAACCAGAAAAACCAAGTACTGTAAGAGTGCAGCCTATACTTGACATAGAAATTCAAATTTCTTCGTGGAAAACACAGAGATACACCTTAAGGACTTAAAAGAAGCACGGCCATCGTGACGTAATCTCTTTGGAGAGATTTTCTGCACTTTCGCACTTGTTTCAAAGACATTTAAAGATACAATATTTTCTGAAAGCATCACGAGTTGAGTTATTTTATAAAAGAAAAGGATATATATATATATAAATCGGAGATTGAACATAAGAAAGAAAGATCATAGGCATATCGTGCAAACAGACTTCAGCAAAAAATAAAACGTAACAGCGGATGATTAAATAATATCAGATTAAATTAAATAAAAATAAATTAAATTAAGTTCCTTCGATCCATTGAATATCTACACAGTATACTACTTTCAAATGACGAGTTGAACGTACTCTATGACCACGCACAGAATCACACAACAAACGCACACGCACTTACATGACAGACGATATTACAAAGGTATTGGGCTTTCCCTAAATAGAGAAAATATAATTTACTTAAATTCTAATCGCAATACTACTTACAATAACTATAGTAATGTACAGAAAATATAGGAGGAAAAACACAGTACATATTATAATTTAATAAATTGGTATAGTTTCTGGCATTTCTTTTATCTACTTGTTCGGATTCTTTATTGACGATTTAAAAAACAACCACCAAGAAGAGCACCCGAATAATCCCATTACCTTTAACATAAGCAGAATTATTTCAAGTTTCTACTATCAAAAAAGAAAACCTGGTACGTATACAGTTGTCTATCGAAATTTTTTCACGCAATTCAATATTACTGGGATATTACGAAATATCCATATATCATTGACTTCTACGACATCGCTCCATGATTTTATGTAGTAGTCATGTAAAAATATATAAATAGTTAAATAAAATATTCAGTTTGGTAATAATAATAGCATTTATCATTACTAGAGAATTTAAGCTGTACAACCAGTTGGTTAACTCATTCGTTCGGTTATAGAAAATTTTCATCTGATAAAAGTAAGACATATCATGACCACCTATTGCTTGATGATTTGTGATAAGATTTTCATAGTTGATAAGTTAGTGAACCTTTTATAAGACTGATGATACGTTTCGTACTTTTATCGTTGATAAACTTATTTTTGCTCGCACGTATCTTTTTCATAAATAACTCATTTCGCTTGTTTTACTTTGAAACGATGCGGCTCTACGTGAAACAATTGGAATTAATGACGTTATTAATTATTGCCATTTGTGATGCAATTATTGGACAACAGTGCCTCGGCAAAGCCTGATCGATTTGTTAGAAGAAGCCAAAAGAGAAAATGAACAAAGAAAAAAGGAATATGATTATCTTGTATAAGCTGCACTCTGATAATGCTAAATATAAAATTATACAATCTACTTTATAGAACAACAAATAAATAACAGCTTTAGTATAAATAGCCAAACGAATGTTAATTATTACTCGTTTCGTTAACGTAACGAAGCTCGTAAATAAAAATATACCAATTGAATATTTTTGGAATTTAAGCTGCCATTTGACGCAAAGATAACAAGTGCAACTTATAAAGACGTTATACATTATTACAGCGACTATTTTGGGCACGTGTTTTTACAATTATATATGGGAGAACATAGGTCACTCTGATAATTTGTTACGTTGAAACTTTAGTAGATAAGCAATTTTTGCAAATTACATACATTTGTAATTCGAAAATCCCCTTTAATAAAAGCGTTTGATTAGCACGGAATCGAGATATTGTATTTGCACAATAGCTATAAAATAATTTATTCACATGTATTTGATTCTATCCAGGTTTTGACTTTTATCTTCAGTTCACATTGGGGCTATAGCGTTTCCTTTGAAAATGCAATAATAGTGAGAGAGAGCGAGAGAGAAAGCTCTACAATGTACACGTAGAATTTAATCTGAATTTCACAAATTGACAAAATCAATCAGGCTGGCACCATAAGAAAGATGAAGTGGACAGACGCTTATGGCATTTCTGTTTTCAAAATTGTATACGTACAATTAAGCAAGTTTTAGTTCGCAAGATAAATATTATTTTTAACCTCAATCAGCGTGTCACTATGTACAATGTACAACGATTTAACGGCTTGCCGGGTATTCGCGTCTATTTGTTTCTTATACGTAGTAAACAATGACAGTTTGTACAGTAAATACATCTCGCATGAAACGAGCACCTTGTTAGAAACGTATAAGAAATGGTTTTTAAGTAATTCATTTTAGAGTTGCATAGTGCGCAAGCCTCACCCTTGCTATTATCAAAATTACAATTCTACAGAATATAGGGCTCGAGACTTAAATTAGTCAGTGAATTCTCGTGAATAAACAGCATTGTAAATACGGCGTAATTGATAAGCGAATATCAATTTGACCACAATCGTATAATTAGGATGATCATACAATTTGAATAATTTGTACGATCCAATGACAACTAATGTAAAATTACCACGTCTTGATTTTTTGCTTTTTGGAGTGGTCAAGAATGGAGGAGGGCAAAGATTTTATTGTGATCCATTGTGCAGCTTTGATCACAGAACTTTTCGTACCGATTGGTCTTGAAAAATATTCGTAGAGATTCATTCGAATGTGAAAATCTTCCTTTGATATCCGACGTATAACTTATGTTAATTGTTTTACACAGGAATTGTTTTGTAACTCAAAAAAAAAAAAATAAAATAAAACTAATTCACGTTGTTGTCGTGCTATTAGCAATTTGGTCAGGTGCCTGCGCGACAATATTCTCCTCGGTGCACAGCCTTTTCGATTCTTTGTGAGTTTGACCGGAACTCGATCCTGATTTTCGTTTGTGACTCGAACTTGACGTGTGTGATTGACTCGAAGATCCAGTATCATCTTTATGCTTACGACTGCTTGATGATTTCTTACAACTATCCTTGCTGTGACTATGATGACTGTCCTTGCGTTTCTCGGATCTTCTCTCACTGTTTTTAGTATCAAAAAGCTCAGATATTTTTGTGGGCGAAGACTGTTCATTTATTGTTTGACTTGATTCCTTGATCGAATCTTCCCGGTTCCTTTCTGTTTCTTTACTGTCTGATTTTATAGATGGACTTTGATGCCTCTGCTTCTTATGCTCGCGTTCTTTCCTTTCTCGTTCTCTTCTTTCTCTGTGTCTTTGTTCCCTTGCTTCCTTCTCCTCTCTGTGCTTCTTCTCCACTTCCGGTAAGACACTTTGATGCTCGGGAGATATTTCTTCAGCACTTCCTATTCCACTGGTGCTGTGTTTCTCACTGTCGCTCGTAGATGGTCCAAATGTCAAGGTTTGATGATTCTCTTCGCCGGAGCTAGTTACACTCGGCGGCGTATTCTCGGATTTCTCATTTTTTGCTTTCTCCTTAGCCTCTTCTTCAGCCATCTCTATAAGAGCCTTCACTGCGTTCTCCGTAGCGCATTCCATTTTTGATGTAAACGCCATTACAGTCTTTTTCTCGAGTAGTTGACAATATCTTTCTTGTCTTAGCCTGTCGCTTACGTATTTCTTTTGGGCGATCTCGAAACTTTCTTTCTTGATTCTCTCAAGCATCTCCTTAGAAGCCTCCAAGACGCCACTTCGTAGAGACTGGCAAACTTCTTCAACGTCGGTCTTTGACTTGTAAATGGCAATTTCCAATGCCTTGTCGACAACTTCCGTTGCGTAGGTTTTACCAACTACTTCTCTAGCCGTGAGAATTTCTGGTTCTAGAACTATTGAGTCATGACTGATGTGATGTTCCTGTTGCTGATGTTCCATGACAGAAAAGTCTGGCGATACAGCAGCATCTTTTTCAGAAGATTTTGGCGAACTCTCCAGTGTCTTCAAATTTGTTGCTGATCTAGACTCCGGTATAGATGGTGGGCTTTCCTTACTCGGCGTACTGCTACTGCTCGTTCTACTGTGATGATGATCTGACTTGTGGCTACTGCTGCTACTGCTGCAGCTACTATGTTTCTTCTTTTCACTGGAATGATTACTACTACTACTGCTACTACTACCATGACTATGGTGACTCGATTTACTACTGTGATGTCGTTCTTCATGTTTCTTATCGCTTCGTCTTTCATTTTTTTTGTCGCTACTTTCTTTTCGCTCGGTGATCCTTTTCTTTGAATGTTTTCCATCCTTGTAGGAAGTTGAACCGTTGTTACTCGTGTTCACTTCTTTTCTACTAGTGACTGAAGAATGTCTCCTATGAGAATCTCGACTTTTGTGATCTTCTTTGCGTTTACTGTGTTGTTCGGACTTTTTGAGATTGCCCTGATACTCCGCAGCGCGCTCCTTAGCCTTCTTCTCATGAAGAAGTTCCATGCACTGTCTATCTGTGTTCTCTTTCTGTTCATCGACATTAACCCTCTCCATCCCCTTCTTCTCTTTAAAATGATGCGCATTTTCGGCCGCAACCCGACTGTGTCTAATATTTAAATTATTCAGAGCGTCTGGATAATACTGCTTTAATCTAACGTGCCAAGCAATGCTTGATACCGCTGAGACTGTTCTAAATTGGTGGATAATGTTACGTGGCAAGAAGTATATGTCATTGTCGTACAAATTTATCCTAGCATAGCGAATGCCTTGTCTACGCAATTGATTCAACTTGGCATCCTCCACCCACTGAACGCATTGGGATATAGGCGGTTCATGAAGATCCAACTGTAATTTTTCAACGAGTTCAGGAAAGTCACCTGCATAAAAGGCAACTACGTCTTTTGTAATTCTGTTATACTCATACGTCTGTCCTCCGTGGATTGCTTTCAACACTCCAACGGCAGCCGTAGTCATTCTATCTAAACCATGACCCACGTGGTCGGCGTGCGCCCTTGTCCGATCTTCAAACATATACTCACGAGCTTCGCTGAGCCTTGGTAAGTATTGTAGATTACGTAGTTCGTTAATGCCCGTTCGACGTCGTTTGCATGGGCTTTTGTTTATATCAGCAGTTGGCACCAGTTGCTCCCCAGGCCTGATCCATAGAATGGGTCCATCGTTTGATTCTTGTGGCGTCTCCATCTTGACTACTGATAGTGGACCCCAAGGCATTGTCTGAAAAAATAATTAGACAAATTTATGACTACAGTTAACTAAGTTTATTTTCTCGTGTCTAGGAGAATAACATACCATTTTCAAAAATGGATTTTCTTCCAGCCTCTGTAAGAGATCCGGAAAGTACCCCCCAACTTCCTCGTGCACGGTACCCACAAGACTTATTTGGTGAAGTGGTCCGTATCTTACAGTACCGTTATTGTAACTTTTACAAACATGCTCCTTGTATTGCAGCATTGTTGTAGTTTCGATATCGCTGTTTCTTCCTAGCACACCATTTTTCACGGTAAGTGTTGGATAGTTGTAAGCCATATGGTCCAGGAGGTCAGGCAAGTATGCTGCTGCATTATGAACTATCCCCATGACGTGGTAGGCATTTCCATTCTCGTCTTCCCCAAAAACCACCTGACAATAAATCGATACTTATGAAATGTCTCATGGATATTTTAAAAGTTTTAGGGTAAATGTAAATAATTATTACCTTAAAATATTCTTGGGCTAATTCCTCCACCTGCTCGCTTGTCAATGCATCTATTTCATCCTGATACATGTGTACTACACTAGCACCGCCGTTAGGATAAGTTTCTATATGAATGAACTTCTTGTATTTCAGACCTTCCAAAGGATCATCGATGCTCGACTGTTTCAAAGTTTTATAGTTTTTCATTTGAAGGTTTAGTCTCATATTATCAATGCTAAATTTTTGATAAGACTGAGAAATGGGTTTATGATTTAGAGGAAGCGAATGACGATCCCGTCTACATTGTACACCGATACTTGCGCGTTTGATTTTGCTACGTTTGTAACAACGAGAACAATGACGTCTCTCATTGCTGTGTTCTTTACTTCGTTTTTCTCTTGAAGATGAAGAAGACGAGTGGCTCTTCGCATGAGTGGCCACTGAGATTGGAGGACTTGCATTTGTAGATCCTGGACAGGTGGAATCGATTTCAATCTTGGGCTCGATTGTTGAGCTAATATCCGACTGTTCATCTTTCACTGGGTTTAAGTAATTGTTCGTCTGGTCAGGTGGTTCTTCCTTTAGACAAGTTTCTGTTGGAATTGATTCCATCAAATTTTGTTCATTTTCCACAGCCTTTGTTTCAGTACTTTGTGACACATCAACTTCTGTTTTCACTATCACTGCTTGAACAGTCTTGCCTTTTAACAGCGGACAGAATGGTTCATCCAACAACGGTGTACCGGGACTAATCGCTTCGTTGCTCACATGTTCTTCGTTATATTTTGCTGTGTCCATCATGATTGTGGAATTAGTTATGGTAGTAGCTGTTGTTGTTGGTGTAAATGTTGTGTCAGGACTGTTAGGGCTAGTTGAGACCCGTGGAGGATAGTCGGGGCTTCTTGGACTGCTTAATATTTCGCCACTACTTTGTGGACTTTCTCCCAGTTGTGGTGTTTTACTAGAAACGTTTCCACATCCTTCAAGTTTCATAGAAAATGTGGACAATTTATTCTCAGGTATCGTTTCATTGATGGAAGTAGTGTCAGCCTGAAAACCCACAAGGATTAGTAGTTATGGAGCTGCGATTGATACATTTGTCTTTCTTTCCTGATAGTCTTACTGTTTTATATACAAGTAATTATAAATTAGAGTTTAGTAAATGTGTTATCATATTTTTTGTCCAGAATTCATTACTAATGTAAAAATACCTACATGGACAGAATGATGAATAGAATCTTTAGTAGACTTTGGAAACTTCCTGATTTGGTGTTGATTCTGTTCTCCTGCAATTATAGATACATATTGTTTTAACTACAAAAAATTCTCCATTAAACCTTTGATAAAATAAATTTCAAGTTATCTTTTTAAAATTAAATCGTAACCATGAATCCCTATAAATAATCATTAGCTCACCATTCTCTTATAATCAATACAAACAGCTGATAAAGAAATAATAACAGAAATTTCATGATCAGAGAAATATAGCATCTATTCCAGATATTGTATCCGGCATAATCTTTTCATATATAAACAGTATTCATATTCTATGAATATATATAAAAAAGATAATACACATTATTGAAACAATTATGGTTTAACAAAAAATTAAAATAAATATATAAATAACTGACATTTTAGGTTGAGATTAAACCAGAAAATATTATTACTCTGTAAACACTTCATTGTAAGTACGAGCCATTGAAAATTGTGATCTGTGTCATCGTTTTATATTAGACAAAAAACCATGATGCCTTCAACCTTAAAAAAAATTGCTCTGATCAAGCGGCCAAGGCATCAGTAAAAATGTTATTGTTAAAAACCATAAGAGCTATCTCGTATTACCTTCCGATTCCAATCGGTGATAATTATTGGGTTTGTTTGTGTCTTTGCTTTGACTGTGAATCGACATGATACGTGACGACTCCGTAGGTAGCAGAGGAGACAAAGTGGATTTGACAGCCCCGGCCCCATCGAGTTTAGCCGATCCTTCGCCATGCCCAGGTGCTCTGGCAAGAGCCAGGCTCCCGGGTGGATTGCTGCCGTCACCCGTACTCGTGCTCGCCGATGACGCTGTAGCGAAAATCGTGGGCGTCCCGCTGGGCGTCTCGACCTCGCGTTTTTTTATCACTTCGTGATCTCTTGCCACGTTAACGATTACTTCTGATAATACTTTTTCAAGCTTTACGTTCGTTGAGTTCGTAAGTAAAGTTTCTGGCACCCGTCGCTTTTCACTATTTACATCGCATCGCTCGTTTGACACGGTACTCGCACTATTCTCGGTTGCCATCTTGATTCTCTGGGCAACATCCTGGCCGCGGATGTTATTACGCAAGCAGCGATTGGCTGTTCTCTAGGCGCCTTTCCATCATCTGACATCTTATTGGTTGATAGATTTCTATGAAGTGGGGGTACTTCCACTAGATATCCGTGTACTATCAAAGGCATTTTTATCCGTGTAAAAAGACACGATCTCCAACCTTATTTTCAAGCTTGTGCTTTGCTCCGATTAAATGTAACATACAAGTGATTTAATGGATTTATATACATTTTTTGAAATGTTCATGGCATTTCAACAATAACATACTTACAAGAGCGACTTCAATGAAGCATTTTTTATCTATTTCATCATAATTTTTTTCTACTCTTGTCAATTTCTGTGACAGACATTTAGGGCCGATTCCACTGACGTTGATCAGAGTTTAAACTCTGGTTATCCCATTTCACAACTATGTAAAAAAAAATTGAACCAGGTTAAACCACGTCGGTGGATGCGGGTGTAGTGTTTCTCATAGATCAATTGCGATTAAATAATGCTTTACTATTTTACGAACTTATATATATATTATTTTTAAGATCTGACTATTTACAAGCTGAAAACAGGAAACATTTAATTAGTTCTTGGAAACAACTTTATACTACACGGAGACCTTAAAAAGGATAATAATATAAAATGGTAGTTATATATAGCACTCGTGAAACGTGCTTCAAATCACGTAGGTATTAAACATTGAGCGTACAAGATAACAATCAAATTCACGTAGTTGAAAAAAAGTCATCTATATATATATGTTCATGGTAGTAACTTTGTAAGTGTAAATATATAAAAAAACAGAATATATATTTATTTAAGCTATTGTCCAACTACGAAATAAAATCGCCGACAATCTTGTATTAATACGTTATCGACAGCGCTATTTCTTCAAGCCGAAATTTCTCTACATAGATTTTTTTCATTTCAAATTTATTACATAATATTGATACCGAATAGCTCTAAAGTATTTCAATCAACAATGTGCTAATTCGTGAAATGATAAGAAATTAGAAAATTCTTAATTGTTTAAAAATATGAATTATCGTTAATCTCGCCGTAACTCCAAATATTTACCTCTAGATGGCGACCGACTAATCTTGGTAGTAACTAACGTAACGTAGCGTGTCTATGTCGTGTAAAATTTTCGTGGTTGTTTTTCGGTCTGCGTACCCCGCGAATTCGCAATCGTGTGCGGCGGCGGCGGTAACGACGACACGAAACGGCGAGTGCGTACAGGAGGAAATAAACAGTAAGCGGTGGAGTGGTGACACAAGAGCGCGCGTGCAGTCATGTCTTCGCCGAATAAGAAGGTCAAAAAGCTAGAAGACTCGGGAGGAGAGGTGCGTGATTATGATCTCGAGACGCAGAAAGCTCTCGAGGAGATTGACGGGTGTCAGAATCAAATCGATGGTCTCAACGAGAAGGCCAGCGACGAAATCCTCGAAGTTGAGAAGAAGTACAACAAGCTGCGCAAGCCCTACTTCCAGAAGCGAAACGACATCATTAAGAGGATACCCAACTTTTGGGTTACCGCCGTATCCTTTTTGTGCTGTGACAACATGCTTTCTTTATATCATAAGAGCTTCTGGAGCGTTGTTGACGTTTCGCGGCTATGCCGGCGTCCGCCGGCGCCTTACGCCATCTTGATATTCGTTCTATACGTATATATCATACACATGCCTAAGCGTTCTCACACATTTCAATTGCTATTCACCACGTTTCTTTCTTTATAATATTTAATTTAATTCTATAATACTTTGATAACGTGGTTGTATTTATATATTGTCCAGTTATTTATTATTATTGTTCTGTGTTTTATCTTTTGTCTATTGTATGGTATCCAAGTTTATTAGGAAAAATCTTATCGCATAGTGCTTCGTATGAGTATTCATCTGGATATTGTTTTATGCATTTATATTAATGAAAGATGCAAATCATTTCAGTACTGTGAGATATTCATAAATGTTATTTATGTTTCGAAAACTATGTATTTTGTACATATTTGTTTTATAGTTTATTATACTTTTTTGTTAGTCCACTGATTATGGACGATTAGCACAAGTAATGCTTCTTGATTCTCCTTAAGTATATTGTAGTTTGTAAATCATCCACAAATAGCACCTATATTAGAAGAGGAAGAAGAAGATGCACTGCGATTCTTAAACAAATTGGAAGTCGAAGAATTTGAGGATATTAAGTCTGGATATAGAATCAATTTCCATTTTGATGAAAATCCATATTTTGAGAATGATGTACTCACCAAAGAATTCCACCTTGGTTCTTCTGGTGAGCATATATCTTTTATTTTTATAAAAAAGTCTCATAAATATTATTAAAGATATTTAACCAAGTATAGATAAACAAAATTTCATTGATATGCAATTGTATCAATATAGTGAATTAGGTTAACAATTCAAGGCTTTTTTAGTGATGTCACATGGTACGAGTATATAAGCTGCGATGAAACTCCTGCTCTTTTGCAGGGGATCCAGCATCACAAAGCACTACTATTCGCTGGAAAGAAGGTGCAGACTTAACGAAGAGGTCAAAAGATAAAGGCCCTTTGAAAGGACGCAAAAGGCCATTGGGACACAGGACATTTTTCGATTGGTTTACGGATCATGGAGATCCTAGTTCAGACGATATAGCAGAATTGATCAAGGATGATATGTGGCCTAATCCTCTACAGGTAACCTTACACATCTGACTGAATTCTAATATCATTCATATACAAAAAAACACATAAAGTTAATGTCTTTTGCAATTAAAAATTTTTTTTATTACTATGATTGCACATAAATTGAAAATGATTTAAAAAAATATCTTTTCAATGCACAGTATTACTTGGTACCCGACATCGATGTTGAAAATGGTATCGAAGGTGATGGAGAAGAAGGTGACAGCGACGAGGATGAGGATGAGGAAGAGGATGGTGGTGGTGACGAAGGTGATGAGGGTGGTGAAGGCGAAGAGGGCGATGACAGCATAGTGGTAGTCGAAGATGATGCTGATGAAGAAGACGAAGAGGAGGAAGCTGCAAATGATGAAGATGACTGTGTAAATGATGAGGATGACTTATTGGTGGATGATGATGTAGATCGTGAAGGTAAAATATACAAATTCACAAATACCAACTAATCAAATCAATACTTTCAATTTACTGCGTAACAATTGAAACGTTAATATTGTTCCGTTACAGATGGCGAAGAACCCGAATAGAAGTTGGGCGTCAAAAAATTGTGAAATCCATTGCATTATGGACGGAAAATCAGTGAATATGTCTGGACAAACAATTGTGAATTGAATCAATTAAGGAGAAATAGGTCGAATCTCCAAGGGTTAAGCGCATAATGAGCAACACCTACTTGGCACCGTACTATTATAATTATATTAATAATAGGCTAGCGTAAAAGTAAGTCTAGGCGCCAGGTAGGTGTTTTGCTCGATACATCACACCACATTAAAAAGAAAAACAAAAAACAAAAAAAAAACCAATCCTGTCACGATTTCTTTATGAGCGAGGTGCATCGCGTAAAACGTTTTCTTCGACCGTGGCAGCTAGTCGCTAATATGCGTCGTCCATAATGGGAACTTCGCTTACACAGATGAATTCCAATGTATGGACTACTCGTTTTTCTATGGATAGCAAAGAAAAAAGTTGCCTCGAAATTTCCTTAACGCTGTAAATACATATTTCTCACTTTTTTTTTTATCATACTGCAACGTATAGATTTTTGATGATTAATGTTTTTGATATTGTTGCCACCTCATATCTAATGCAATGCTATTTTTTCCATTTTTTGGGTCTTCTATCTCTTTGAAACAATACTTCATTGCAATACTTACGAGCAGTATATTTGGAAATCGTTCATTTTTATCTTCACTGACCATTTCCTCTTAAGTTTTAGAATATTTTTCGAATATCCGTCGTGCTGATTGCCATGCCATTTTTCATTTCCTTCTATTCAAATATCTCGACCTATGAACGTTCGATATATTGCCTTTTACATCTTCGTGTAGATTTCTTCAATATTATGTTTGTATAAATTCGCGAAGATACTTGAATGCATTATTTCTTCGTTTGTTTTCTTAAATTTGGTCGCACGTTTGTAAATAGCAAAGACAAGTAACGCCGAGCATTTTTGCATTTTGCATTTAACATAACTCGTGCGTCTCTTGGAAAAGTGAATGACCATTCCTGCTATTTCGGATTAAATATGAAATATAAATTTTCCAAATAAGTATCGTATACCTTCGGTTTAATTTCGGTTATAAAATTTTGCCATTGACGAGGATGCTGCTGCTGTTACTGCCGTCGCGCCTCGTTCTTTCTCTTCCAGTCCTGCGCACCCCCGTTCCCTACCTCTCACCCCCAAACTTGAAAAATTCCCATTTTTAATTACGAATAACGATAACTAATGATATTTATATATCGAACTATTTTCCATTGATGATGTTAGGGTTAGTAGACAGTCTTGAGCGATGATGAAGTACCAGTCACCCATGCTTCAACACGTAACTGAATCCGTCACTTTGAAAAGGGACATTCATTCGATACCGTTGAAAACTCTCATGGGATACTCAATTCATTTGCACAAAAAGTTAAACAATTGTTTTTCACTATCTGGGAACAAATTGAAGACAAACCCTTTTCAAATTAACTGAACCAATTGTGTTATGCAGAAAATCATTAGAATAAAGTTGTCAGTTTGAAATATCTATGAGTTTTAATGCTATACCCTGTATGCAAGTTTAATCTTACTGTTATGGGTATAGAACCAGATAGTCACTGAACGTATTGACATCCATTGTTGTTTCTCTGTCAGAAATTTGTGAATCAAAAAAGACAATAATAATATAGCTAACATTTAAAATATAATTTTAGTCAGATTCTCTTGCGTTACTAATTTTCATATTTGTCGCGTACATTTATTTCCTTACAACGAAGAATTAGATATCGGAATTACTGGGCATTTTTAAATTCGTTTCATCGATCTTTTATTCACAATACTTGAATAAACTTTATTTTCAGATAACATGAAAAGAAAGCATACGGATTTTGAAATATAAATTTTAAAAAGCATAGCGCGTCTAATATTCATTAGATAAACGGCGTTTTACTTTATTCCGCTTTCTTTATACTATTACTACGTTAATTATATATGAATATTGCCTGTACTTTAAAGAGACGGAAATAACAAAAGCCCTAAATCGTAATGACGCAGAGATCTCACATTCGGAAGTTTTGTGAGAATCTACGTAGTCAATTTAGTGGTATGGTTTACTCTTAAGTGCTCAACATTAATTTTTTTTATTTCGTTTGAAACGTGTCTCCGGCAAACAGGCACCGCACATATGTCGAGCTCACGCACTATTTCGAAGAATAAAAAAGCTTCCACTTGACAGTAGCTCCGTTAGCGTCGGCAGACGCCCAGGGATAGTGGAATTGAATTTTTTTACAACGACCCCTACTGTCGACACGTTGGTTCGGCTATTATGCGTGTCATGGCCATACAATATTATTCTGATGATCGCATCATCTCAATTCTTGATCGTGTATGCTCTCAGAGAATGATTCAATAGTTTTTCATCAAGAGTGAAAATATCTTAGTACCAATATATTTTGTTCTACATCCTTCCGATATAGTATAATCCACACTGGAACATGAATATCAAATTTATATACATTTCATACCATAAACAGATAAACTCCTATATTCAATAATTAAAAGCTTAAAGAAACTATACTAAGAATGTATGATATCGTTTTGCTGTACCGAGTGTACCGTGAACATGCGATTTTCTAATAATTGTAACCACTTTAAATATTGTATGTACAGAGAGCAGTGGTCTTTCTGTTAATTATTAGAGTTCATTTATAATACTGTTAATTGTATTATTGAAGCAGGTGACGAGTGTGAAGACTCCTAAGGATTCTTCTGGTAGTGCTTAGCAGCAAATAACTGGAAGCTTGCGCGATGATCCTAAAAGATTGAAGAGTGGGGCTGAGTTATCTTGTCCCTCGGCTGAGAAGATAGGTACAAAACCGAAGCGCAGACGGTCTTGGTTTCATTGCTCACTGAGCAGTTGTCTCAGGAGTTTGCGTGCGTTTTGTGTAAGATTTAACTTGATTGTTGTCGGAACAAGAAAGAAGCCGGAAGAAACTTGGAAACCGGAAGTGATAGGAAGTTCCATGATGGTCCAGCATTACAGTATCGCGGTCATTGCAATGGGCGTTCTACTTCATCTCGAGCAAGGCAACAACTTGTTTAATTTATTATTCCTATTAGATTATCCCATTATCTACTCGAGCACTGACCTAGGCCCCATTTCTACTATTGTCGCAAGTCGAACATTGTGCTTCAGAATTAATTCATTTGTAAAGCTCGTTTGATATTATTTATATAAATTTCATACTCCTAGATCGAATAATTGAAGCGTTGATAATTTATTAAATTTTTCGGCGTTTGATTAACGTGCTAGCTTAAAAATTTGATCTTCACAGGAATTATTTGGTTGACGATAATATTAATATCTCGAAGGAGGAAAGAGCGTGTTTTCCGTGTATGTTTTTATATTCACTTTTATAATCTCGAGGCTCCTTGAAAGATACTGTAGAATCGTGTACGACACCACATGGAGAAAAGGTCCGATCTTGTAAATACAGTTAATCTTTGCTGGAAGTAACTTGTAAAAAACAACTGTGAATTATTATCGTTAAAAAGACTGGAGATATTATATATCAAGTGACTATATATAATAAAAATATCTGTCAGTCGATCGCGAGGTATTCGTTCATGGACGAAGGACTTAGAATCATGGTGGGATCTTCTTTATTTTGTAAGAGTCGATCTAATAAGACACTCGTGATGTTCGTGTTTAATCGTGATATGATACTGTCGGCAAACAGACCTTTTGCGACGACCTGAGCTGATATCTACTGTTTAGTTGCCATTTTAAACGGCATAATAGTCTTCGAGTAGGACTTCTCTTCGGCATTCTTTTTTCCATCAGATTAGATTTAGTTCTGCAGTTATCTTTTCCTTCCTTCTGGATTTACGGTGCAGTGCAATATTTACTTAGGAATTGTCCTATGCGTAGATTCAAAATACAGGAGCTCCCAAGGTTTCGTATTTTCGTACGTATCTCACTCGATTGGAGTTCCTCTATGGAGATTCTGATAGATTTAATGGAAGATCGTTATAGATACTTCGTGGAATGATAAAATTCTAACTCTGCTGGTTCACCAACTTTATTTTATGAACTCGAGCATTAAAGGTCTTTGGGACAGTTTTTATCTTTTAGTATCGTCACTTTAATCGTTTGCTTCTTTTTAACATAGGCAAGTCGAGATTTTAATATTGTTTGCGTAAGAGCCATAATAATTTAATGCTTCACATGAGGCGATCTTGAATGAATGAAACGTATTCGGGAATGAAAAAAAAAGGTTCAGGGTACTTGCCAAAAAAACCGTAGACCAAGAGTCTGTAGGTATCTTATCAATCTGCAATGCTGCAAACTGCGTTAGACAAGGAAGATGCGATAACCCATAGAGTATTAGATCTTTTCATGACGTTTTATACGAGAGATTTCTGCAAATAAGAGATAACTTTTTATCTACTTTATTAAAGACTATTTACTTTTTATCCCAGTTAAATGGAACGTTCATTCTTGTTTGACGTTTTTCACAGACTAATCTGCTTTACAATGGAGATTATAATTATAAATATATCTTACGTCGTGTTAGAAATTCAAGTTCAGACATTAATAATTACATTCTTATCTTCTCACAGGAGTGGAATCACGGATGGAGTCTCAGTTTGAAAAGTGTTGCGATTTGGGTTCCTCTTGGGCCGCAGAAGGATTACGATGTCAATCCTTCGTGGGGCCTGTTAGCGGGGTTCCTCAAGTTGAACAAGGTCTCTGCCTGGAGGCGGTTGATATATGCTGTGTCAGGGCTTACCGAGAGAAGCAATGTCAGTTGGGCAAGAGTAACGCACGAGCTGGAAAAGCATGTCGCACTGGTTCCAAGGACGTTAGCGATTATCAACTTGACTGTTGCGAAGGCTGCAAGCTGGGTAATGTAACAAAAATCATTGTACCTCTTGTTTTTGTATTTAATAATATCAGCAAGTTTGTTCTTAATTTTTGTAGGCATCCTCACCGGGTCCATGGGTCAGGGTTGTACCTTTAAGAAATTTACTTTTGGGAACCCATGGGATCCTGCATTTTTAGAATGTTGTTACGAAGCTGCACCGAGTACTACCATTGACTCTACTAGCGGTAGTACTGATACTACTATGTATACTAGTAGTACCAGTGACACATCTACTGTTACCAGCAGAAGTACCTCTGCTACTACTGATTCCCTATCAACGTCTACAACTTCGTTAAAGATTCCACCACCACGTTAGTATATACTGGAGACTTTTTCAATTGATTTCTGATATTCTTGGACGAGGACGTAACCTGTACTAATGAAGATCTATTGCGTTTATAGCTTTTGATGATATTTGCCAACTTATGAAAGGCATGCTCTGCTCGGATATTTGTATTCCGACAGTAGGATCTTTCATTTGTGCATGCCGAGAGGGTTTCACTTTGTTGGAGGATGGAAAAACCTGCAGGCAGGATATCCCAGTTGACAGGTGTATGACTAATAATCCTTGTGAACAAAAGTGTACGGATACTGGTGATACGGTGATCTGTAGCTGTGAGCCAGGGTACGTTTTAGCAGAGGATAAACATTCTTGCGATTTGAAAACTACTACTTCTAATGCATTGGAAGTTGAGAATGAGCTGTCACCTATCTGCCCATTTGGATATCGGTATAACGCAACGTCACAAGTCTGCGACGGTATGTCTCTTGCTTCTAATAATTGCATTACATTGTTGGAAAAGTACAATTATACTCCAACGTTCTTATTGTCATAATGTCCGCATACTACTTGTTCGTGAGGCTTTGCGTGTCTCGTTATAACTGGACGTTTTGTATAACATTGTTTGTCCTTGTACCTGATGCCTTCCATAGACATCGATGAGTGTGAAAAGAGTATATGCCCCGGCCGCTGCGAGAACACTATAGGATCATTCGTTTGCTTGACTGCATCATCGACAAGAAAATTGCAATACGAAGTTTGTCCTCCTGGTTATCAATATGATTCGTCGATACAGCGCTGCACCGGTAAGACTTTACAAGTTTAATGAATTAACCAGTTTTGTCAAAAATCATTCAGGACTCTCAATCTTTTAGATATTGACGAATGCACGGGATTGCCGGAAGCTTGTAACAAAGAGACACACTTGTGCGTTAACACTCAGGGTAGCTTTACCTGTCACGAACTTACAAGTGGCGGCAAGTCCTGTCCTGCGGGTTTCAAATTTGACCTTATCACCAAGTCTTGCAAAGGTTCACCATCCTTCGACCTATGCAACATTGGCACAAACGATGTATCTTTAATCAATCTCTTTATTCAGACGTGGACGAATGTGCGGAAGGTATTCATGGTTGCTTACCCGAGACAGAGACTTGTAGAAATATAGACGGAGCTTACGAATGTGATATAAAATGCCAGGAAGGATTTATCTTCAGCCTCAACCTTGGTACCTGCATTGGTGAGTTGCACGTGAAACGGAGACTGCAATGCACGATAGCAACATTTTCATTTCCTGTATACATAACTCATCGTACCATACATTCTAT
The DNA here is from genome assembly GCA_031001745.1 of Hartigia nigra. Lineage (NCBI taxonomy): Eukaryota > Metazoa > Arthropoda > Insecta > Hymenoptera > Cephidae > Hartigia > Hartigia nigra. Next base: position 796,152 of record JARPRG010000272.1, read on the forward strand.
AGCACGTACTACATACATATAGTAGCTATATGCGAGCAATTTTTCTTCTGGCATTTAGTCATATAATAGTATTATACCACAGCATGCTGAAAAGAATGCAGTACTTTCCGGTTCGATGCCGGGATAGGTATTTACTCCTTGCCGAATCGCACTCGCAATAGTTATTGACCCAGCATGCTTCGCAGGCCGTTTTCACTGCATGTAAGTAAAAGAGCCGTCATTTTCCTCCAAGCGCAGCTCTGCAGGCTTTAAGCATTTACTTTCAGATGTTGACGAATGCGCTGACAATGCATCCAAATTATGCCCTGGATCAGAGTGCATCAATACCGTCGGAGGATACGAATGTTCTAAGCAAGAACGCTCAGACATCGAATCCCAATGTCCTGCAGGATATAAACCTACGACAAATCCTACAGAACCTTGTGCTGACGTTAATGAGTGCAACGAACAGTTGCATTCCTGCGATTCTACTGAACGCTGTATCAATGAAATTGGTAGCTATAGGTGTGATCCGTTATACTCCCATCTTGGAAACGAAGATTACAATGTTTTGGACAAGTATAACTCTGATTATAAAGATGTTAAACCTACTACGAGTAGCGAGGAGGATGAAAATGTTTCTATTGTCAGACCTACTTGTCTTCCTGGTTACATGTACAATTACAGTACTGAACGATGCGACGGTAGGTAGCATCAGAAATTATTTATCCATAATATTGATACTTTAATTGCATCTATCATCATCCTTGTAGATATTGACGAATGCTTGACCATTAAGAATAATTGCACTGGTCAGTATATGCAGTGTACAAATCTACCGGGAGCTTTCCGTTGTGATTGTCAAAATGGATTTGAATTGAATCTATCAACTTATAAATGTCAAGGTATATTGATTATACAGTATTAGATATACAATACTTTGTTATCTATCATTACTCGCTATGTATAATGCCAATTGTAGTATTGTTTTTAAAATATTGTCAGACTCTTTCAAAACTTTGTATTTGATGTTGAAATTAAGGTAGAAGTTTTTTTTGTATCTGTGTATATTACAGTTATATACAATTAGGATGTACTTAGTGTTGCATGACTACTTGTTGGTAGAAAATGTAAAATTAAGGATTCTTTGATTACACTGAATCTTACTCTAGATGTTGATGAGTGTGCACGTGGGTTAATGGAATGCAGCATCGGGGAGCGATGCGTAAATTCTATTGGAGGTCATCATTGTTCTCCAGCTTGTCCACCAGGATTACAAGCTGATTCATTGGACGAGACTATTTGTCAGGACATCGATGAGTGCAAACTCGGTATTCATTCCTGTCCCGCCCAAACCCACGTTTGTGTCAACACAAACGGTTCATACGTCTGCGACGTCGTGGCGCCTTGTCGCAATGGTTACATTAGAGATAAAGTATCTGGAGAATGCGTCGACATTGATGAATGTAAAACCGGACCAGGATGTCGGGAGCACGAGCGTTGCCAGAATCTTCCCGGAAGTTATGACTGTTCCCCTTTGTGTGGACCAGGATGGCTTTTCAATACCCGCACGAAGAGCTGTCAGGACGTTGACGAGTGTCTCTTGGGTCAACATAATTGTCCACAAAGTACCCACACGTGTTCGAACACGAACGGTTCATTTACTTGTATTGCTATACCGCCTTGTGAGAATGGTTACCGAAGAGCTTTCAATGGAAGCTGTCAGGACGTCGACGAGTGCGTTGAAAACGTTCACAACTGTCTATTAGCCAATCATCAGTACTGTGTAAATCGAGAAGGTAGTTTCGAGTGCATAACCAGATTACCAGCTTGCGACAGAGGCTATGAGTATTCACTAAGGTCACGACGCTGTGAAGATGTCGATGAATGTACCTCAGGCAAATCTAGTTGCGACTCACGATTAGGAGAGCGATGCGTTAATCTACCAGGAAGTTACAAGTGTGAAAGACCACATAGGGTCTTTCAGCAACAGCAACCAGCCTGTCCTACCGGATATAGATACCATTCTGGGTGGAGACAGTGTTTTGGTACGTCATCGTTGACTCCTTTCCTTTTATAGAACTGAATAGTTAATATGTTCTATAACTTCTTACAGGATATATTGTTTAAAATCTGTTATCTGTAACTGTTACTGCATGTGCAATTACTTTGTCTTACTGTGCGTTAAACGTGTTTGGCTTTTGTACATAATGTCTTATCAGTGTTTAACGTTGCTTCCTCGTGATGATAACGGTGTCCTTGCATGACTTTCGTTTCTGATACGGCACAATGCAAATATGTATAGCTTTATGAGATTACGAGAGAAAGATTTCTTTTATTTATTTGATCTCATGATTAACAGATATCGACGAATGTAAAGAAGATGCACATATATGCGGATCCGAGGTATGTTATAATCAACCTGGTGGATATTCCTGTGCAAAGACTCCTGCACCAGTTACCCGTAAACCCAGGAACCGATGCGCAGCTGGCACAAGATACACAACAAATGGCTGTACGGATATCGACGAATGTAAAGAGATAGATGATGCCTGTAGCAGTGATGAACGGTGTATCAATACTGTCGGTAGTTTTTACTGCAATTGTAAAGCTGGATTCCGTCGTGATAATTTGACGCAAGCTTGTGTCGACATAAATGAATGTCAGCTACCGGAGAACGAATGCTTGCCCACTCAACGATGCGACAATACTGTAGGCAGTTATACCTGTACACGATTTCTACCATGCGGCACTGGTTACACGTTGAACGTGGCTACACAGATATGTGAGGATGATGATGAATGCATTATGGGCACTCACGATTGCGGCGAAGGTTACCGTTGTCGAAACACATTAGGATCTTATCGCTGTCATCGCAATCCAAGGGTCTCGCAAAATACTCCAGCCAGACCGTACGGTTCTTTTTTGATACCAGTCACAACGACTAGAGAACCTGTTCTATTGCGACCTCCTAGTGTTGCACCTAGGCCGCAAATAACATGTCCTTCAGGTTATCAGGCTAGTTCAGGACAGTGCGTAGATATTGATGAGTGCCAGCAGGCTCGAAATTCTTGTGGAGCATTACGACGTTGTATCAACACCGTTGGGTCTTATCGTTGTGTCTCCAGGATCATTTGCGGCAATGGTTATCAAATGGATCCTAGTGGTCTCCGTTGTGTTGATATTGACGAGTGCGCTGACGGTACCCATGAATGTGGGCAAGGACAAACTTGCGAAAATAGACAGGGTGGATATCTTTGCTCATGTCCTCCAGGTCATACCATAGGCCCTAATAAGGATTGTGTAGATATTGATGAGTGTAGTATCTATGGAGGAGGCTTCTGCAGCGCAAACAGTCAATGTGAGAACACTATTGGTTCTTACCGTTGTAATTGTAAGGAAGGTTTTGAAAGCTCTGGTGCCAATAGCTGTCGAGATGTGGACGAGTGTCGAGAAACCCCAGGACTTTGTCAGCATCTTTGTATCAATGTCTGGGGAAGCTACAAGTGCGCTTGTAGATCTGGTTTCAGGCTCAATTTGGACAACAGATCTTGTTCGGATGTTGACGAATGTACGGAATTTAAACAAAATAACATATGTGGCGGAATCTGTGAAAATACTCCTGGTAGTTACGCGTGCAAGTGTCCTGATGGTTACAGACTTGGTCAGGATGGCCGTTCGTGTCAAGGTAAGATATTCAAGGTTTTGAATTTCCTTATTTACAATTATGTTATTTGTTTAACAATTGTTTACTATTCTTTACAGATATTAACGAGTGTGACGCAGGAAACGTATGCAGGTCTCCAAATGAGGTGTGTCAAAATATTAGAGGTAGCTTTCGCTGTAATAAAATAGTGTGTCCATCTGGTTACTATAGGGATAATGAAAGACAAAAGTAAGTAAATATTCCATAAACATCTATAATTTAGGAACATAAGAGTTAATTATTATAGTTTGATTTTAATAATACTTCCACGTTTATCCTTTCAGTCGGTGCCTTCGACAGTCACACTTCTGTCAAAGTGGAGACGAAGCCTGCTTCAGATCGCCGTCCCATTATTCTTACAATTTCCTTTCTTTTGTAAGCATGACACCAATTCCACCAACTGGACAGTTGGAGCTGTTCACGATGCGTAGCAATCACTTACCAGGATCAACAATGCAATTCACTATGGCACTGGTTGATGTAAGAGCACCACCCGGAGTAGTACGAGCTACTGAGTCTTGTTTCAAGCTTCGCAGGCCCAGTCATTCACAGGCTGTTTTAGTTCTTACTCAAAGTATACAAGGGCCTCAGGAGATTGAACTTGATCTCAATATGGAGATTTATCATAACACGATATTTGCTGGCAGTGCTGTTGCCAAACTATTTATAGTCGTCTCGCAGTACGAGTTTTAAGCTAACAAGTATTATACGAAGTATACCTCCACATAAGAGTCATTCTAATATTCAACTTTTTGTATTATGCACACCACGTATGTACATGTTCCACAGATAACGACAAATTGGTATGGTATCTCATTTTATTTACAATTGCACAAGCAATTACTTAATATTTTTCAACAATACGACAATCGTAATCCTTATTAAAATTATGGATGCAGGAAATAGCATTTGCAAATAGTTCGAAAATCTAGAAAGGCATATTACATGCTCGGAGAAGTATAACTAACTTATATTTAAGCAATAAATTTCGTATACTTATTTCAACGGGTACCTGTTTTATTTTCAAGTACCGAAGGCTTCACTTTGCATTAGCTATTTATTTTTTTAAAAATCTATATCTAACTTTACGTAATACGTTTGGAAATCAGTTACTTTAGTGACAAAAGTACTTATAGCAGTGCTTCGAAACCTTTATAAAACCCACCAAAGGAACGACAGGATGAATATATATGTATAATATAAATAATATACATAATTTAAAACTCGTATTTAATGATTTCATCTACTTTATTCATATTGATACTACCGTTACTTATTAAAGACGTAGTATTTCTTTACAATGGTTTCGGAGCAGGAGCTCAGGTACTGGTAATTCACTTACCACTGACAGACTTCGTTATTATTACTTTATTTAATGTTTCCTACTTTATGAACGATTTATAAACAGGATCCTGACGTTTATTAAGACATGTAACCGGAAAGTTATTGTGAAATCTACCGAATAAATTGCCTACATTAATATCTAAAATGAAATTTCTTACTTTGCTCGAAATGTTCTATTTGAAAAATAATTTGTCTGCTCTTCATTTCTTAATCCTTCTTTTCTTTTTGCTCCTTAAATGGCTTTAAAGACCCAATTATAATTGATTGGTCAAATTTTATAACTGTGAAAGTTTTACGATCAATTGACCAATCGAATGCGACTGCTGTTAGGGCAGTTTTCTACTGAACGTAACCATTGACTTGAATACTAATTTTTTAAGCACCAATAGCGTACTGACTTTGAACAGCTGCAAATTTGTATCGCTTTCATGAAGAATAGACTTTAGTCTCTGCGCATCATACCTCAGAGTATGTATGCTCTATATGAGTGACTGTAGACACATGTTTTCTAGACCTGTGCAACCAAATATCGTTTTTCTCTCGTTCAATAAAGTCATGCGTTGTCTTTGCGTACATTTTGCAGTGATAGTGATACGTTCCTCGATAGAAATCTGTGCATGTATTGTGGCCCACTAAAAGTTTTGTGTAAAATGTCGCTCTTCAATAAACCCAAGCGAAATATACGACGGCGGCCGTTCAATGACGAGGATGAAGATAATGAGAACAGGATGGAGACCGAGGACGCACAGCCGATCAAATTGAAACCGAAGAAGAAGGATAAGCCAAAACAAACGCTCCTTAGCTTCGGAGAGGAGCTAGAAGAAGGTGAGGACAAAAAGAACAAAATTACAGGCTGATTTTACAATACTTCAATTTTTACTTTGATTTTATTCGACATTCCTGGGACTTAGTAATGCAGCGTGAAATCAGAATTTTTACCTCATTTAGATGGGCGAAGATTTTGATGGATTAAACGTTTTTTTGAAGCATTAATAATAATTGAGGATTATTGATACTAATATTATGGTCCTATATATTTTATTTGAAAGATACGATTGCATAATTTTAAGCATAAGGATATTTCTTTAGACATAACAATGATATTGCTATATTGCACAGTGATACTACGAGATTCCTAAAGGTATGAGAATATTTTGTTTTATGGAACAAATCTATAATTGTTCCGTTACTTGTTGGGCTTTGAATATAATATGGAGTCAATTAATTTTTAGAGAAGGATGATTCAATGTAGATAGTTGAGTTAGGGGGGTACAAGACTAATTTATTATATGTATTTACAGCTGATGATGGTGAAGTTTTTAAAGTGAAGAAATCCTCCAGAAGCAAAAAACTGATGAAACAGCTAGATCACGAGAGGAAAAAAAAGAAAGGTGAAGAGAAAATGCAAGTGGACTCTGAGCAAGCGAACATGTCCATTAAGCAGGAAAAAGATTTAGAAATAAAGACAGACGATCTAGTAGTAAGCTATCTCTATGATGTTTTATTATTATTAGTACTTCTGCATTTTTAATGTCTTAATAACCTTTTAGTTTCTTTCCTAATACGGAAGAACTAAGATCCTAATCTTTGGAAAATTGTTCATAGCAAAGCATTCGTTTATATAGTAACATATTATTCGCTGTTGACATGTCAATTTAATTGAGATAATAGGATCTTAGTTTATAATTATATCTTGCACAATATTTAAATGAACATATGTCCAAAAAAAGTTAGAATTGTATAAAAAGACCATGAGCTGCTAATGGGATTCAATTAATTGACACAATAACGTTATTATTATTAATTGAGCTACTTCTAACATGATCAAATTATTTCAGTATATATACTGATCCTTGATTTTCATAAGATTTTATAAATAGGTCTTTAACAGCTCATCTGCTCAAAATATATTTTACAATATTTATTTTATTAACCTGTAAATCTAATTTGACACATACTCTAATGCAAATACCTTTTCCTTATTAGGTTAAAATTAAAAATACAGGACCCCTAATCTTAAATGGAAGGGCTGCCCTAGTGGCTGGGAAGGATGACTATACGTCCGGAGAAGAGGACGATGATCCGAGTGGTCATAAATTCCGAAGGAATACTGATAGAGCCGATACAATGAAAATACTTTTAGAAAGTAGGTTTTCAAAAAATCCTAATATTATATTTTCTACTATATGTTACTATAACATATTTTTAATGCAGGTGGTTGTATACCGGATGCAGCAATGATTCACGCAGCAAGAAAACGCAGACAAAAAGCTAGAGAATTGGGAACGGACTACATACCTATAGAAGAGCAAAGGTAGTAATAGAAAGAAATGTAGAAACTAGCAGATACAATTATAAGCTCCGAAAATAATGTTTTCTTCAATATCTTTAGTGAAGATAAAGGGAAGTCAAGGTTAATCCGCGAAGAGGATCACGATAGAAGCGACGACGATGATTCTCAAGATCGAATTGATATGACCGTGAATACAGATGCTCGTGACAAAGAGAAAAGAAGAGAAGCTTTCCTTGCATCGCAAGCTCAAGATAAACGTTCGTTTAATAAACATATTAAAAATATTATGAGAATGTATTCAGATTGAAATATGTTTGTCGCAACAGTTTCAGATGACGAGTGTGAGCATAGCATTGACGAGGAAGAGTGGGAAGCGCAACAGATTAGAAAAGGCGTTACTGGAGCGCAGGTATAGCCATATAAAAATTGATTGACCTTATTAAACAATAATTGACTGACTATAAAAAATCATGAAAAAATTCTTATCAGATTGCAGCCGTTCAACAAGACTCTATTATGCAACAACAGTACTCGATGGGTATGAGCGTGAATCCAATGATGAGATCAGGGTTACCCGTGGATGTGTTAATGATGCCTGCTCCGCCGCCACCGCCATCTATACATCCGCCGGATCCAACGAAGATCGTACCAATTTCCCCGGAAGAAGTTGTCAATAAGATGCGTGAAAGGTTGTATATCGCATATATATGAATTATAAAATATAAAAATTTCAAATGAAATGTTTGTGCACTGTTGTGACTAATGTAAATTTATTCTTTTCTCTTTAGATTGGACAGTTTGCGCGAGGTACACAGACGCCATCAACTTGATCAGGAACAATTAGAACAAGAGCTAGAGCAGACTCTTAAGGAATTGGACGAGGGTGAACTGCGTGCACCGCAGTTTGCACAGCGCTTCAGATATTACCAAGAGTTGCGTGGGTATGTCACTGACTTGGTAGAGTGTCTTGATGAGAAGGTGGGTTCACACGCTGTCACGCTTTTTTTGAGCATTGGGGTTTTCAACGCAATGTATGATTGATTCAATTATCATTACATATAATAACTTGTCTACTGATTGTACTTCTTGTAAATTGAATAAGTTAAAAAAGTCTGTAAATGAAAATTCCCAATTATGCATTTCATTTGTTCTTACGTATGTCGGATATTCTTCAATATATTAGCGACATTAATACATTACAATCCTACATTGCCGGGGGTCAGAATCTTCTCTGTATTAGAAACTCTAGGAATAAAGAATAGTCATAGAAAACTTAATCGTTGTATATAATAAGATAGGTAAGTATGTAATAATACTAAAAGATGATAATCCTGTATCCCACGCCTTGAAAGAAGTCCAGTGACTAAGGAATTTAATCATCTTTAATCCAAGTGCATCGTTCATTGATTATTCCTTAGTAGTTGCCTTATAAGTTGGACTGTGTACTTGTCATACGGAGGCTGATTGTTTTCTCAAGTCATTGAACTTCTCTCGCTAAGCAAAAGTTCACATGTTCTTTCTTTGTTAGCTGCCTCTCGTTGCGGGATTGGAGCAGCGCTGGTTAGAACTCTACGGGGAACGAACGACTGAACTGATGGAGAGGAGACGACAAGATACAAGAGATCAAGCTGAAGAAATAACAACAGCTGCCAGTCAGTTATCTTTTACTTACAATTGCTTACAATTATTCGCATCATCAAGAATCACAGACGAAAATACATATCCTTGCAATCCAGTATCTCTTGTAATATTCCTTGATATTATGAGCATCTCAATTAGTTTGCTGATAAATGATTTTTTATCCCAACAGGAGGACAAAGTATGAGGAGAGGTCCAGAAGATGAAGCTCGGATTCGTCGTGCTACAGAGAGAGAAGGCAGAAGAGCACGTCGTAGAAGAGCCAGAGAACTGACTCCGACGTTACCAAAACACATCGACGGCATGTCCAGCGACGATGAGGTCACCGAACAACAAAATCTTGCATTTAAACAGACAAAGGGTATGAGCCTGTAGTAATTGCGTGAAAAGTGATTAATTGACTTTCTTGTTTTGATGTATTGCTTATGGCTTTTATTTACAGAGGAAATTGACAACGACAGTAAAGATATATTTTCCGACGTCGTCGATGACTTCTGTACTGTTAGGGGTATATTATCGAAATTGGAATCCTGGAGAGAAACGGACTTAGATGCGTATATGGAAGCATATGTACCCTTATGTATACCTAAAATAATCTCCCCGGTTATTAGATTAAAACTTGTCACGTGGAATCCTATTATGGTAAAGTATTGGATATAGGTGTCTTCTTAAGTATAGTTTTATAGGTCATTGATGGGTATTTTTACTTTTCTTTTTTTTTTTATTTTTATTTCAGGAAAGCACTGATCTAGAAAGAACGAAATGGTATAATACGTTACTACTGTATGCGTTGGATAATAAGGAAACTGAAGATTCTTTAAAACGCGATCCTGACGTCAGACTCGTGCCGTTTACGATGGAGAAAATAGTCCTTCCAAAACTCACGTGTAAGGAAAATATCGAATTTTTGTTTTTCGTATTTTATCGTTTAATATCAGAATATTCTCATTGATGAAAATCTTTGTATAATTGACAGCTATCGTCGAGAAAATATGGGATCCAATGTCAACTTCTCAGACCTTACGACTAGTAGGCACTGTGAGTCGTCTGATTAGGGATTATCCAAATTTGAACGACTCCAGTAAACAGTTAGAACTGCTGTTTAATGCTATATTAGATAAAATTAAGGCAGCTGTAGAGAACGATGTTTTTATACCGATATTTCCAAAACAGTAAGTTCATTCACATTTTTGGTATATACTAATATTCATAAAAATTTCTTAATACAGCGTATTAATCTACTTTGTAGAGTATTGGACACGAAGCACCAATTTTTCCAAAGGCAGTTTGCAATGGCTGTCAAGCTGCTGCGTAACTTGTTAAGTTGGCAAGGACTTCTCGGTGACACCCAATTAAAAAACTTGGCACTTGGATCACTTTTGAATCGATACCTCTTGGCTGGACTAAGAGTATCATCCCCAATCGATGCTCTTGCCAAAGCAAATATGGTAAGTGTTTATTATCTATGGAATCAATTATTCTCTAAAAGAATTATTCTGGTAAAAATAATTATACTCTTTACAGATAATGAGTACTTTACCACGAGCATGGCTTCAGGGAGAAACAATTGAACAACTCAGGATGTTTGCTACATTAATTCAACAACTCAGTGAACAATTGGATCAAGCGAATCCGGCTCACAAGTAAGACGATAAATATTTATGACGAACCGTCGCTCCTTTTCTCGCTCCTTTACGTTATTAGTATTAATGAAAAAAAAAAAAAACAATTTATTTTGCAGCGAGGCCTGGGAATATTCCAAATCAATTCTGAAAATAATAAAGCCCTTGTAACGTAGTAACGATCTGTGAGATGTCCAGAAAGATTCTTGATTAAATTTTTTATAGTTGTAACAATAAGTGTATGGTATAGTTTTATATTGCAAGAAAAAAAGAAGTCTTGTATATTCTAATAAGACGATGCAGTTATTTAATGTTTTTAGGTGTACAATATAAAAAGACAGTTTTTGTATAGTAATGCGTGATAGGGAGATTTATTTCCAATACGATCCTCCACTGTTTCTAAACGTTTAGCAAAGACGATATATATAATACACTTAGATTCTTGTAAATAATAAAGAGAGTTGAAAAGGAAATTCTATTCTTGTCTTTATAATTATTATCCAATTACATTTCATATCGCATTCTTAATAATTAACTCAATGAAGTGATATCACTTGTGAAGTTATTTCTGTTTCTTAACTTACCTAGCATAATACCATGGGGATTCTATTTATAGAAAATCCATTCAAAACCCTCTATAATTCGAAAGAAATTTCTTATCGTTACAGATAAAAGATAATGGGCCAGATGCTGATAGGCAAAGGGTCAGAGGTCCTTCGTATCACGTATCTTTCCCTCAACCATTATATAGGGTGTTCTACAGTTAGCGAACCTCCAAGCTGCTTACAGTTAAAATAGCATTCCAATATGTTTTAAGCATCGTGCATGAGTTTTCGCTAGACTGAAAGCGGAACAATTACAAATCGTGGGTTCTACGTAAAAACTTTTGTGCCAAGCTAAGGCGGAACCAATAGTATCAATGGTCTGTCAACAAATTGAACTTGAGCCTCGGACCGTAAAACAATTATTAATCGCGCAATCCGTTTAGAGCATATGCAGCCTCGTCGATGCCGGCGAGAAAGAAAAACATAGGAAGAACAGTTCGTAGGATACCCATATAGAATGACAAATTTTCTTCTAATAGAATTTACCTTGTGGCTGGATTATGCAATATTATCCTATGTCCATAACCACAGTGACAAAGTTATTGTCACAATAATTTTCCACCGTGACTTTAATCATTGCAGTACGATGCATTGAACTTAGGTCAAGTCTATTTCTACACTGATAAAATTCAAAGTATTTACTTGTTACCATGCAAAGTATAGAAACAGATCTTACAATGCAAAGAAGGATGAACTTTTTTTTCTAATCAATGCAGAGCCAAGGCATCAAGAATAGGATGGTTGCTAAAATATCATAGCATTCGAGCGATTCATTACCTTTTTACCCGTCTCTGGGTCGCCGTAGGTGAACTCTATATGAGAGTACATGATGCGATTGAAGATAATCGGCAGTCCGGATAATTTCAACTCACACTGTAGCGAGATGTATAGGCGTGGGTCACTGCGATAGGAACTATAAGGGTCATCTCCGGACTTTCATGATCCCAGTCCGCTGCGACATAGCTACGATCTCACATCATGAGCCGTACAGGTACGACATAAAAATTTCAATTTATATAAGTGATCGTTTAATTTGGGCTTACCAGACTCGCACTGACAAAATCAAAGATCAAAATCTGCGAGAAGTATTTCTTTCTCTTAGCGTATTATTTGTTATCTCTTATTTTCGTGTATTCAATGCTTTCTATCATACGATGTGTAGTATCATATTTTTGCTCATCGGAGTCTTCAGGGATGTGAGTGTTATAGGGGATTACTGCTCTGAAAGGGGCTTAGAGCGCTGAAACGCGTTGTTTATTTATGAGCTGATTACAAAAGGAATGAACGAAAATACAGAGGTATTTAATGCGCTTTGAAGAGGAATGATGAAGCTTTCGGAAAATTAATTAAAAAAAAAAAATTTATCAATTTCTCGACGCTCTAGTCTCCTTAAAATATATTTATATATATTTCATCTTTGCAGACTGTCATCTCAGGAAATGTCCTCTTCTTCGATGTTATGTGGGAAAAATCCTTTTTATATTAGCTTTATCATTTTATGGCAGCATAGCAGAGAATATTTTTGAAACGGGAAAAGAATATTTGTATTCGTATAATGCCACTTCAAATTCCGGTGTTTTGTTGCCTACTACGGCTACTTCATCATGGGGTATTTATGGCACGTTGGTGGTCCAAGTCCTGGAGGAGAATGTTGTCTCGATGCAGGTAAAACAGTGTCGAAGATACCGTTTTGCTCTGTTTAAAATTATGAATTACTTTTTAGTTGAAAGATTTACAAATGGACATGCAAAATGGACCGCCTGACAGGCAAAGAGAATTCATAAATGTCGGCAATCCGGTTGACGAAATGTCAAAGCCTTTTAAAGTGACATACAAAAAGGGATTAATCGAAAACTTCAGTATTGAAGCAGAACCCGTTTGGGCGACAAATATTAAAAGAAGCATCGTAGGAATTTTACAGCTGGATTTAGCTAGTTTAGAGAAACAGGCTGCATTTTATTCTACAGAGGTAAGCCTTTGTCAAGGAGATCCTTTTTAAACGTATGAATTAATTCAATTGATTTTCATTGTCTTTTAATCGGCAGGTCAATCACTATGGTCAATGTAATATCGAGTATGTAGTCAGTACTCAATCGGACGATGAAATTTTTATTATGAAATCTACCGATCCAAGGACTTGCGTTGGGCATCCATATTGGACTTGGAGTAATGTTCCACGAATGCTGTGTCCCAATAATGATCAAGTATTTATCGCTATACTAACTCATCATTAATTTAATAATCGGGGATCAATACAGTGTATATATTATTTGTAGAATCCAGTATTAAAATCGAGCGAAAGACTTTATAGGGTGAAGTCAAGTGATGCCAAACATACTATTTTATATATTAATGCAACAGGAGGAGTATATATACAGCCATTTCAAAGTCTCGGTGAGGCGCAGTTCCTATTTACACAGTACGTGTTAAAGGATTTTTATATTATTTAATATAGTTATTTATGTAAGGAATAATTATACGTAATATTTTTCCTTTATCTAAAACAGACAAGTTTTTACTTTATTATCCACGCACAATGTAAGGGATAAAATATCTACTACTCAATTGCACGCTACAACCCTTCAGCATGAACTTCCGGAAAATGATTTTACTCAAGGAAGAGGGTTACACGATAAAGACGATGTGTTTGAATCTGTAAGTAGAAAATAGTATTGAGTTTAATATAGAAGGATATCAGGATTTACACGGTTATAATGTCACAGATAGGAGTTTTGCTGGATAGATTGAGCCAGCGACTTGAAAATCCTGGATTGGATACAGAAATTCATAATTTACATAATACTACAATTTCTCAACTTCTCTTCTATCTCAGCATGCTGGATAAGGCAGATCTACAAGTGGCGTATAATAAAATATCTGGTACCAGTTATAAAGAGGAAACCATAAGGTACAAGGAATTATATGCTTGATTTGTTGTAATATTTATTTCTGGACAAATCTATATTATTTGATTGGCATCAGGAATATGTTCCTCGAAGCGTTACCGCAGGTCGGAAGCAAAGAAGCAGCCTTGTTCGTTCAAGATTTAGTTTTAAACAGAAAAGTCTCTGATATAACTGCAATATATCTTCTGACGCATTTACCATTTCACGTGAGAAAACCGGATGTCCAATTGTTAGTAAGTTTGCAAACTTTGCTCAATCCTCCTGCAAAAGTATCACCGGAAGTGCACAATACGGGAATTCTCACATACGGCACATTAATTTACAAAACATGTTTGCTGTACTGTCCATATGAAATGTTGGATGATTACGTGCGACTTTATCTTGACAAATTTACAGGTAAATAAAAGAAATTTGACAGTTTAAGAATTGTAGGAATAATATTAGTGTCTGTGGCGACGGCTTAAAATTTGCATTTTTCAGAAAGCAAGCAGTATGAGAAAAAGATGGTTTGGCTTGAGGGGTTGGCTAATATACAATTGGGAAGAGTTGTGGAATTTTTAGAGCCTATAGCCAGTGGTGTAAATTCGGAATCTCGACATTTGCGTTTTTTGGCTGCCTGGGCATCTTTGCCAACTGCTCCTTTAAGACCAGACGTGGTCAGTAAAGTCATCATGAATATTTCCCTTAAGATTTATTGTAAGACACTAATGTCATATAATTGTTCACAGATATATCCAGTCTACTGGCCAATTTTAGTGAATCGCTCGGAACCTTTGGAAATGCGTATAGTGGCATTGCCTTTATTAATTGCCTCAAGTCCTTCGCCGAGTAGATTGATATCACTTTATTGGTATATGCAAGGAGAGCCAGATCAGCATTTGTACAATTTCTTCTACACCACCTTAAAATCTATGGAGCATACAAATTTTCCGTGCTACACGCACATGTGAGTTTCTGGATAAAGATTAGAATAATTAAAGATACGATAAAGGACGAATTAGAAGTTTTACATAATTTTTATTGCAGCGGAAGTATTGCTGCACAATTTACACGTGTACTTAGAAAACCAACGAGTAATCAATACATAGTGACTGGTAATTATTTACTTGACTATCAAGATACATTCAGAAACTTTGGTGCTATGTTACACGCAATTATTATTGCTGATCCTCGTACGAACATCCCAACGGTATCTCATATTACATTAAACAATTATGGTATTGGTACTAACTTGAATCACGTATCAGTAAGTAAACAATATTATTTTATAAGAACCTGAATATATTAGAAAATATATTGAAATCATTATCTTACCATTATAGCTCTATATCAAGGACGATGGAGTTTTCAGCGGAGTACTAGACAATATTCAGAATTTTACTCGCGTCAAGGAAGTCTTGCAGAGTTTTAAATTACCAGAAAGAATAGAGAAGCCTCTGCATGTGGAAATAATTGCAAAAGTACAACAGAAGGCTGTTCTGTGCATGTATTTCAATGAAACTAACATCGAAAACGCTTTCAAATGTAAGACTACTCTTATCAGTCACTGACACTATATTTATATAAAAATATTATTTGTAAACACTCTGAATTCCACAGTTTTATTGTCAATGGCTAAGAATGCTTATCATGTATACGAAAATATGGAATTCCACATTAATCAACAGCGTATTAACGTACCTATTACTATGGAATCGGTGCAAGTTACTGATTTGGGTACTAACGTAAAAATTGCTGGTACTGCTACGTCCTTGTTTTCTATGAGAGGAAATTTCACTCATACGTCGGTTGGTCGTAATAATCACGTTATATTACGGTACGCTGGAATTTTTTTGTAACAAAGTAAAAAAGAAAGTAATGCGAATCATATAAATTCATTTTTAGCACGTCGATTCATGGAACCGAATCAGTTGCCACTTACAATCCTTTTACTGATTTATGGCACGGAGCTGAACGTGAACGATCCATTCATGGTTATTTTCCTCTCAATGTGACAGTAGGATTTGGGGATAAATTATTTTTGTCATACATAACACCCAGTGGTAAAGATTTATTATTGTTAATAATTTATTAAAAAATGTCAGCTGTAATGCATTCTTCTTTTAGAATACATTAGAACTGGAATGACAGCACATGTAAGAACTGTGACATCTGTTATCAGTACCAGAAAGAAGACAAAATTGAAAAATATATGTAAGACGTGCCAGGAAATATATACTGTGAGAAAACTACCAGAAAAGATATTAGAGGTAAAGTCAATTAAAATAACGATAATTCCTCAAGTATTAATTCTACGTATAATATATTAGGAGACAAAACTCTTTGACATCGAAGTTTCTGAATTGGGTGGGCAGTTGTGCGTAAAGGTATTTGATTGTGAAAGTCAAATATCACACGATGAGCTTCTACAGGATGTGCTATCATCACATCATAGCAATTATCAGTAATTATTACAATATTTTCACTATAATTTGTTATTTACATCACTCATACTCCATTACTATTATACTATTTTAACATTTGTTTAATGTTCTGTTAGAATTTGGCCTATTATTCGATCCGCAATGGTGGGTACACACTTTGTGGATTATTTCACTTACGTACCTCCAGGAGGGAGCTGTGGATTGGCAGCATATATAGAACCTCACAATTTGCATTTACAAGAAAGTATTGGAAAACCAACAGAGGTCTTTATCAATTGTTATCCTTTGCATCTCCAGCTACAATATTATTAATAAAAATATAACTTTGTTCACTAGGTGAAACTGGAATATAGCAAAAGTGAAAAGTATCACTTGATCTCTTTAACGCGTCGTGAATTAGGATCTTTGGATGTCCTTCAACAGTGGAACGTTGCAATTTTCTATGAAATAACAAGTTGGATATCTGATACATTAAAAATAAAAGCCAGCCGTACAGCTCCCGGCGAGAAAGTCATGAAAGTAATGTCAATGCATAAAGTAAATTCAATTATAAGACATTTCAAGGAACTGGTAATTAATTTTTGTATGGTCATCTAGATTTGCATAGACAGTGAAAGAGAAAGTGTTTGGGAATGGGACTTTTTAAGCACAAAACCAAGTGGCCCGTCTTCAATTAAATTAAATATCGTATGGGGACCATCCGATTCAGCTAAAGGAAAATGTACAGGTTCTTCCGTATTATTAAATCTAGTTGGTGAAATTAGTCCTGAGCAATTAATCGAAAGCGCACAGAACAAATGGCCTTATCAGGAGTGCAAGGAACAATCGTATGGAAAACAATTCACTCCGTACACAGAAGCCTGTTACTTAGTTTCCAGGGAATTGTCGACATTGCGAAAATATCAGATATTTGTCAGATACGAGAATGTGAGTAATTATGACAATGAAAGATAATTTCATAAAATTAATGTTGCAATATTCGCTTTTGCAGCTACCTGAAAGATTGTTAAAGGCTGCTTGGAGGCTGCGTGCTATTTATGACCTAATGGGAGGAAATAGTAGTGTTGCTTTGAATACTGATCAATTTTTTGTAACCGCAACATTCCCAAAGGAATCTAGTTCAGGAGAATTGCATCTCAATAGAGACAAAGTGGTTATAAAATATAATCCATATATCGTCGATTACTTTTTGACCAGAACAAGATTCCATAAGTACATAGACAGTCCACTGGTTCAAATATTTTTCAGTAGGTATTGCCTTATAGATTCTTGCAAATAAGAAGATGTATATGATGAGGTAATTCATTTTTTTTCATAATTATAGGCAGCTGTGTATTAACACCCACGAGCATAAGAACATCATATAATGTGTCAATTTTGTTAAACAAAGTTCAAGAGGTACTGTTGCTTGGTGAATGTGATGAAGACAGTCCAAGTTTTGCAATATCTGCTATAAACAATGCTGATGGTGTTAATATTATTTTTAACGATGAAACTGATAGCCTGAAAATTATTTCTAACAAGGAAGGTGGTGCGGTTTATAACTATGCAGAATATTTACCATTAGAACAAAACTTTCAGTTTCAGTCTGTAAATGATAAAAAGTAAGTACCTAGTGTATTCATACGTGAATACAAGAGATGCATATTTGTGTGATTTTATAATTGTATTGTGTAATATACAGTCTAGTTATAATATTTAATAATTGACGGATAATTGTTTTTCAGATTGAGGTTGGATACCAAATCTGTAGATCTTATATATCCTCAATTTTTATTATTCATACACTGGACTCAAGAGCAAGTATTGATCTTTTATCCAAATATTCTCAAAGAATCTGAATGTGGACTGTGTACTGCCAGAAGCCCGGACGTAAAAGACGTATATATAAAACTTTAGCAACGTATGCCATAGAATATTACATTTTGTAAACACGTATTTTATTAATTGTTAAGAATAAAAATATGTGCTAAGTAACGAATTGATAACAATACAATCTGCATTCTGTATTCCTTTCATCTATTCCATCTTTCACTTTGTGTTTAAAGTATTTATAAAAGATTCTACATATTTATATAACTTGCAAAATAATTTATTTTTATAAAAAAAAAAAACATATATTTCTATCAAATATTATAATATACATTAGCGCGTTATTGATCTTTCTCAAGGCAAACATCTAAGTGTTGGTTCATGATACTTTCTAAGACTAGTTCCAAACAAATTGGACAAGGAAATTTAGTTTCAACATTTGTAGCATTCTCAGTTTGTGGTTCATCGATAAATGGATCAGAGTCATCACTAAAAACAGTTCCAACGCATTCCTCTAAATGATCATTCAAAGATATATTGGATTTTACCATATTGTTGCATACCAGACATTTATAAGACTTGCTTGTATCAAGTAATGGACTCTCAGGTGTATCGGATACAGTTGAACTAGAACTAATTTCAAATATTGATTTGTTACCAGAGAAGCTATCGGAAGCATTGGAAATATTTTTAATGTCTGAATCCATACGCTTTGGAGTTGATTGGGTTACAGTACTTGGTAGACTTTGTTCTCTTTTTTTAGCACTTTCATTGAGACATGTATCAAGATGACTGTTAAGATATTCTGTCTCCATACACACATTACATACAGGACAATCTACCATTTCAGGAGCTTTATAGAAATCCAATTTCGGTTGTTTACTATCAGTACTATTGTATTCCAAAGCCTTTCGCTTTTTCACTGGACTTGGGTCATCCAAAATAATGGGTGATTTCACTTTGGCCTTTGCTATAGGTACTTTTCGTAATGTACTCTTGTCGTTACTTTGTAAATTATTAGTACTATCATCATGATGCGTTAATGACTTTGATTTTTCATGACATTTTTTATCTGGTTTCTCTAAACATTCATCGAGATGAGAATTTAAAACGTGTTCGCTAACGATTGCGTCGCAAACAGGACAAGATACCGTGATGTTTGTCTCGTTAGTGTTCTTTTTTATTATTTGAGCTACTTTGGTAGGGCTACTGTTTGGCTTGTTTATAGATGAGCCAGTCACGTTGACAGATGAGTTTTTTGTAGACTTTGATACAGGCAAATGACTTTTAACATTAATGCGATTTTGACTAGTAGCAGAGGAATAAAATTTATCTAATAAATTACTTCTTCCTGCACCTGTACCTCCCACTCTACCAGAATACGATAGTTTAGGTCCAGGTTTTGCTACACTGCTTATGGGAGATGAGAAACCTGGATTTGTACTATTAGATTTAACAGGGATATTTCCTTTCACGTTACCTGGACCTGCGGTACCCCAACCATGAACTTTGTTAGCACCGGTGCCAAGTTTTGTTATGCCTGCTGCTACAGTGTCATTGCCTATGCTTTTAATATTGCTTGTTGCATTAGAATATGGAATGTTCTTTGTTGATGAATTGTTCTGACAATCGTTCATATTATTTCCTCCATTTAACAAACGACTATTTGATTGAGTAGTTGGCGATTTTTGAGAATTACTTTCTTTTGGAAACCAATTATAGATATTCTGAGAATTTGGAATATTTTTCTTTGTAGGAACCAAGTTTTTAGTCTTTGGATTTGGTTTTTTTCTCTCTGGCTCTCGTACCTTAATAAACTGGCCACCGCAGCTTCTCTGATGATCAGCATACCAAAAATCTGAAGGACCAGGAGCACGGTTCATAGCACGACGTACAGTTCCAAAATATGGTGCTCGGTGCTGGCATGGCCCATCGCATCTCCACCAATGTTGTTGATATAATTTTACTTCTGCATTGAATGTATGGTAAATCTGTATTGATAAAGAATATTATGCTAATAAGTAAAAATGAAGAAGAAGTAGTTTTTGCAGTGAAATTTGTCACGTACCGTTATGTTTGTTCCTGCTTCATTATTTATCCGATTCATGTGCTTACAGAATTCTGGCCCATGTCCATCCCGATCACGATTATTATTTGTCAAAAACAAATAGCCGTGAATCATTTCATGCTGTAAAAAAAAAGAATATTAATGCTTGAAAATTAATTAACTTCGTGCAAAGTCTTACCAACAATGTTTCAACAAGATCTTTCCTCGGTCTAAGTTTTAACAATGGTGCACTGAGTGTGATAACGCATTCGCGGCTTCTAGGACGAAAAGTACATGTACCGGCACAACTAAACAGTCCAATATATAATATAATTAGTACATAATATAAACAATATCAAAATAATCTGTGGTATTACCTAGTCATTCTATTACTCCACTTAACTTCCACGGGAAGTAAGACGTTCCAGAAGAATTTAAGATTAAACTGTACGAACAATGTGTAGATATTGGGTGTTGGGTCAATATCTTCAAGAGTTCTATCCACCAAAGTTTTAGGCTGATAGTTCTCTTTGTTTGCCTATAAAAAAAATGTCTTTTACTAAGAATTCATAATCTAAATGACAGCTTTCGAAAGAATACTTACGTTTCTAGGGAAAACTGCATTTTCGGTTATACCAACGCAATCGAATTGATGTAATGCTAAAGCCAAATCATTTGATTTATTTGACTTTGTCATCTTGAAGAAAATTTGACATTTTCATACGTTGAACATATTTGTAGACATATTGAAATATAAAAACTAACAAAGATAACTTAACAGAGAACCATCTATGACCTTTCAACAAAGCTCTCTGAAACTTTGTAACGAAAGTTTTACAGTTAGTTACATTTTAAACGAATAACCGATAAATGGCCACACTCAATTTTCTCTCCAGCATTACCTACGGTGGTTTACTACAAGGTAACGTAACCATAAACGAATAAAGCAGATTTGAATGACTCTACATTAACCGAACTCCGGATCACTCGTTTACCATGCGAGTAAAATGTCAACGAAAATTGTAAAGCACAGGATTTTGACAGAGATTTTTTTCCAAAACGGAGTTTATCAAACATTCTGATAGGTTAACAATCATTTTGACACCAGTTTCATAATAATTAACTCAAAACTGAAAGAATAATCCGACCCGAAATTTGTCGCATTTTTCAAATTCACATCGAAATTTTCGGCTCAGATTATTCTTTCAGTTTTGAGTTAATTATTATGAAACTGGTGCCAAAATGATTGTTAACTTATTAGAATGTGCGCTGAGTTCCGTTTTGGAAAAAAATCTCTGTAAAAATTCTGATATTTACAATTTCCGTTTATATTTGATTCACGTGTTAACGCGAGGTCCAGAGTCCCCTTAAAGATCCTTATGATCCATAAATCTGAAGTACAAATATACCACTGTAATAAAAAAACACAACAAGGCAATAATGCAAAATGCCGCAAACTGCAGGAAATAAAAAAATGACTGACGTAGTCGAAGCGTTATTATAGTAAAAAAGAAAAATTCATACGCCATTGAAATTCTTCTAATTATTCAACAATTTGTTGGCAACGAGTACTCTAAACTGAAAACGTCCAATTACTCTGAACGCAGTCATCTGCATGACTCACATTCTTGTTATTCCGGTTCGCTAAGCCAGCAGGAACAAGATGAGGACATTTTTTGAGTGGCAAACGAAGTATGCAGATGCGCGGGGAATGTCAACGGCCGTCATAATAATACAGAAAAATAAAATAAAAGGAAAAGAGTGTGCTACTAAGGGCGAGTGGAAGACGAGGAATGGAGGAAGAGACCGCACTAACTAGAGATAAGCGATTGACCCTCGTTCCCCTAATGACCTGTATGATATGCTTCTCCCAGACTTTACTGACGTATCCCCAATCAAACTGAACGACACTCGACCGTCGTTCAGTCGCATGGCCGTATTGCTATTACTAAACGGCCTGAGAATTTTCGTGAGTGTTTCTTCGTTTTTCTATTCGCAAGAAAATGGAAGTGTTTAAACTGCTTTTGTTTGCCTGCTGCTTTTTTGTTTGCACCTGCGATCCAACCGACGATGGTAAATATATAAGAAATATTGATCTTTATAAAATTTAATTCGTTTTACGTAGCCCTTTACTCTCCACTAGTGTACATGTTAATTATTATTATATGGATTTTTTATACGTTGCACACTGTGGATATACTTCATATTGTGATTATAATATTATTTTATATGGTAAATTTACATGGTATGTGCGTGTAAACGTAGTCAGTGGGCTGGAGGACGGATATTTGCAATTTATCGTACAAAGTTGGCTATAACAGGGATGAGTAAGTGAAGAAGAAAATGTATGGTAAACATAAGTAAAATAGCTGACAAATTTGTTATGCGGTAAAAAAATATGACAGCGAAAAATGATAAACGTAAGGGGCACTTAAATAGCTTGAACCGGAAATCGATATACGTAAAACGGCTTCATAATAAGTGTAGAAAACAGTAATCGGAAATGGATGAATATTCAATCAATTTAATATGTTATGTTAGGTATGTTTTGGTCGTATTACGTTTTGTTTTCTAAGAAATAACATAATATTTCCTCTCTTATTACACACTTAACTGCATCCATCAGGGGAAATATTGTTGTTCTACGTTATTGAATTCTCATAGAAAGTGGGCTCAGAAGCGAGACGGTTAGTGGCTTTAATTGTTTCAGGAGAAAATGCGGCAAAATTAGCCGAGGGTGAAAAGCGCCTTGGTGATCAGATTCGTGCAATTTTGAAACATTATCAGCAGCCTGACCCTATTGGATTTCCCGGCGTCCCCATACCCGACCCAATGCCAGTACCGGACATGAAACATTCTTTTTCTATGTATACGATGAACTTCAAAGAGATCAAGGTCTACGGGCTTTCGAAATTCCGTATCGATCATATAGAATCAGAACTAGCATTGATGCAGGTCAGTATAAAGAGAAGAATAAATAAGCGTTAAAATTTCTGTGGGGATAGAAATAATATATAAAAATGTAGAATAACGATTATAAAATATCTTTCATTTATATGTTTTAGGTATCGGTAGCACTCAGTATAAAGACTTTGGACATTCGCGGACTGTACACGCTTTCATCTTGGCTCTCAAGTTCGAGCGGTGATTTCACGGTAAAGTTAACCGGAGTGAATGTCCAGGGAATAGCCAGATTAGAAGTGGGTATGGATGGAAAACTGCAAGCACAGGATATTGACATGGACTTGACTTTCGACAACATAGACATGGACTTCCAGAATCTTGGTTTTCTTGGATCAGTCTTTCAAGGCGTGATTAATTCCGTCGGTACTTTTATATTCGATAGTATAAAGCCTTTCATCCTGAGGGAAGTCAATACAAATATCAGGTATTAAAATAATCGATGCAAATTTAACTTTTCCTTTTATAAACATTTACACGCGTAATAATATATTTGACTGATTACAGGGGAGAAGTTAACAATCACATATCTAAATTACCACAGTACTTCCCTAATTCGATATCACCATTCGATATGGCGGTGGCCGAAGCACGCAAGCAGGTATCTCAAATGGGATACGATCCTTATAACATTAAAGATTACACCCAGAGCATAGGTATCTTCACAGTGACATCATCTCATACTTGGATCACTGGGCTGGCAAGTTTCTATCGTATGGGCAATATAACTATCACCATGGAAAATGGCACGGTAAGTTAGTCAAACGTCGCTAATATTATTTCAACCATTAAACCGTCCAGTTGCTTTAATTTGATTTCACGTCGCTAGGTATACGTACTGATGGACGTTGGTACCCAAGAGATAGAAGGAAAGACTCACTGGGAGGTGAGCGTAGTCGGCGGTGCGTTATCCCGGGCAGGCACCGTGTCCTTTACCATCGACTATTTCAGAGTACGAGTTAACCTGAGCCAACCTTTGGATACGAGGAAGAGAGCAACTTTGGAGGAGTTGAATCTCGAGTTGGGCAATATTCAGGCCAGAATTCACGGGGCTGGCACACTCGATTACATCATGGAAGCCAGCGTGAATATATTGCCAAATCTATTAAGGTTCTCGCCAACTTTTGCCGTTCCTTAAAAGATATAGCACGCCAAAGAGCGCGAGACTTTAACAAAGTATCGATAGCAATCGATATTAGGGAATTTTTTACAGGGAGCGCACGTGCTTTTTTTATTCTATATGTGTCATTATGGCGCGCATTGTATCATGAAACACAGACAGCACTTTCGTAGTTGGATGAAAGACGAGGAATCCTTGAGGGTTTTTTTTTTTCTTTTCCTCCTGAGGTTGTTCTCTCCTGGGGGATAGATTAACCGCACCACAGACACTTCAAACATCCCAGACGAACGAGTTCTCACGTTTCTTCAAAGTAAAGCTTACGTTCAATCTTTTTGACGGTGGTCGTTCCTGAAGCGAAGTACACAGTCAGTATCATGGATACGTTTATTGTTGCCAGAGATAAGTGTGCACTTAGTGCAACTTAAAGTTCGCTATTACGGAGAAAGATGATTTTTCAGGAGTATTGCTCTGCGAGATCGATTAGAAATTTGTATTGGCAACACGGAGTAATCCTCTGAGTGTTCTTATTTTTTTTTATCTTCTATTCAAACTTGTTGTTATACGACCTGATTAAATTTTTCATCATCCGATTTCCCGATTCATTACTTGATTGAATTTTTTGTCGAATACTATTTGGAACGGGATATAGCTAGAGTACTTCGTTTTTTTTTTGTTGTTAAACATTCAGACTGCGCGTCAATACCTGCATACACTTGAAATAATGTCTGTGTGTGTGTGTAGTCGTGAAACTTTTAGTTCTTTTTTTTTGCTTTTGTATTCGTCCAAACATTTCTGGCTACGTTCTGAAAAAAAATTTCCAATACTTTGAATTGTTCGTTACTGGCTGGCTTGCTTGTTTTTATTTGTACTCCTTCTTTCGGATTCGATGTAAAAGATATATTTATTAGTTTTAGTGTTTTTCGACTTGTTGCTGGCGCACTGTTATTCTGGAATCTGAATTGAATTGTGATGTATTTGCAGGTACCAGATTATGGCCGCTCTGGAAGGACCCATCAGGAGACGCATTCAGGGTGAATTGGACAAGGTCGACGTTGAGAAATTGATTCACGAAAAAATTCCTGATATAGAGGAGAAGGCGAGATTCCTTCAGGGACTGCCTCCTGCCGATGACATTCTCTTGGAAGGAGCTTCACCACCTCAAGATGAAGAAGATCAAGGACCCTTTTCCGAGAGCGAGGAAGAACGTGGACCATCGTAGAAATTCCTTATATATATATTTTTGTTTTTTACTTTTCCGTAAAGGTATAAGGAAAAAAAAGACTCAAAAAATCTTACCTTGGATAAGTTATTTTAAGTTTAAAAAATTCGACGAATGTATCCGCTGTATTATTTGCTTCTTATCGGAATAGTTGTGGATATTAATTAATGAAAATGTTGCCGTAATTTGAGATAATTTCTTTGAAGATCGTTTATTACCTTCTTCGTATATTTGAGCATTTGTTCACTAATATCCTGGAACGTATATATACAGGAGCTACTGCTGAATAGCTAGAGATTTTAATATAAATATATATTTGATAAAAATTTTTAATTAAAATTATATAAATCTACCGAGAGGATAAAGTATGAAAAGTTCGAGGTTGATAGGATTGCATTTTAATTGTTCCTTTCTAAAGGAAGCATCATGTATCTTGAAATCCGGAAAAAAAATGGATATCAGAGAAATGGATGAAATTTTGTAAATTATAATTTGCGTAATGGAACATTATTCCCAATGGTTATAAAGCATTGATTATAAGAGATTATCTCATTCGTACTTACCAGCACGAACGATATCCCATATACGCGTGCATGTTCAAAAGAGCGTAATCTCAGTCTGAGTTAATCAATTTTGAGAAAACTTCTTTCATCGAGTTTAGATTCAACGAAGAGTCTCCTTAGAGCCTGAATCAATCTTCGATCCCAATATAAGAAAAGGGGGAAACTTCCAAGCGAATATTTTATTTAAATTAATGGAATCGTTTGTATCGATCCGACCTTCTTCACCATATCGTCTCACCCCTAGACATGTTCATCCCCTTGACGGATTCTAAAAAGTTAGCCCGCGAAATCCGTGCCGTAAAACTAAAAAGATTTACCGGATGAGCTGAGCCACGCGAAGCTGAGCTCAGCCGTGGGGTAAAGCTTTTCCCCAGTACAGAGTTCTACTATCGAATATAGATCTCGATCTAGATTTCGATCTGGTACAGTGGAGAGAAGAACAATACCTTGCTTATTCCTTATTTTATATTTCCTTTCTAGCGAAAATAACTCGACCCTTTTTGCATGGAGTCATCCAGTTATCTACCATCTTTTAAGACACTCCCTTTATACAAATACAAGTAGCTTCACGCTATGTAAAGGTAGACAGACATTTCAAGATCACCTAAATGAGGGAGATGAAACCTTTGACGAAAAGAGAAGTACTCTTTGCGATAATACTTTTTAAAAACATCGAAACGTACCATATTTTTCTCTGAAGCTTTATAATCTCCTTAACATTGATATTTGATCTTAATGCGCAAGCGAAAGTTTTAACGTTAAGTAAAAATATTAAGATAGCTATTCAGGTTGAGATAGCGTTGAGAACAAAATAGAAGATATAGATATACAGCTGAATAAGCATAAGCTCATATATAACAGCTACGTATATATGTATATACGTAACAGCTATATTCATTGGTTCGTACAAGCCTGATATAGTAGATGTTGAAAGATTAGATTTTCTAGTGAGGATGTTACTGGGTCCAGCTAGAAATATATTCCCAGTAGGGTGTAGAGCTTGAAATATTAATACGGCCAACACCCACTTGAGTTTCAAGTCCATATCATGAGCGATTATCCCTTGGGAACTTTTCAACATCCAGGAAGACACTCATATAGCCATAGGATGAATGTATCTGAAACTTTTATTAAAGTCTTAAATATGTGTAACGTATCGATAGTAGATATTATACAGAATGCTAGTTATATCTATGTATATATACTGACGCATGAGTTACGCCAGAAAATTATAAAACTTATACCTTAATCTATAGGAGCAAAGTAAATTCGACGTAAAATTCAAAGTTATTGAACGGGAGGAGAATCGCGAGGAGCCATTTCTACAGAGGATCCTTAGTTACGTGGTGGATGGGTAGATATAGGCATAAGTATAATTTAGGGAAGGAAAAGTTTCATGCGGTTTCGACTGACGCAGAGTTGTGCCAGCTGAAAGACGGTACAGAGAAATAAGAGAAAGAGCAAAAGGGTGGGTGGAGAGAATGGAAAAGGATGAAAATTGGAGAATGGGAAGTAAAAGATACGCCAAGAGGGTGCGCTTAAGTTCGATAGCGGCTAGGAGAGTAGTTTCTCGCGAGTGGTTGGTAGTTGACGTCAGTTTCTTTAAATGAAGAAGCTGCTTGATACGAGCAACATAAACCCGGTGGTCCCATATACGCAAGTAGTTCACTTTACTGCCCATTCTTCAGACCATCTCCTTTGGCTTGTTCCATGTATTCCTCTACCTGCAGCTATTATTTTCTCTATGTGCGGGATACAACCCGAGGACCATTTCCTCCCTCTAGGGTCCAGCCTCAGGATAATTGAGTTTACTCACGGTATAGATGTTCCTTAGACATTGTTGAATAAACGCTTTGCCGACCCGTCCACGACCCTAAGCCACACTCGTTCTGTAGTATCCACCAGGATTCTCTATACACACCAACTTCATCTACCCTCTATGCTATTTATGTCTTCGTGTTTTTATCTTGGAGCAGGATGAAGCTTTTGGCAATATGAAAGAGAAAAATTTTTTTTGGTTTGGATCAACGACGAATTTTATCATTGATAAAAATGGTAAGTACTAGGTGATAATATATATGCCGTCAGTTGTTAATTCAAGGTATCCACAATATTGAAATGTTTGTTCCAATTTTTATGGTAAAATGTAATACCTTGGGATATTCTGGTATGAAGTGCTTCGTTACAGTGTTGAATTAGCTGCCTGTACAAATCTCACAGTACTGGTACGAAATTTCTTTTTTTTTTTGTTTTGCTTTCAAAAATCGGTACATAAACATACGGTGGCTGAGGATTACAACCGAAGTGATCGAAGATCGACTAGCTTCTCTTCTTCTGTTTTCTTAATTTATCCTTTTTACGAAATCTCTGCCCGTTAAAAATCCCTGGACCAGGTAGAATCTGGATAACAGTTTCCTATAATAAGCAAGCCCGTATTCCGGTCAGCCTTTGGGATTTTGATTCCCCTTTACTCTCCCTATTCTTTCTCACGAAATCCACAGCATTCTCTGCGGTGCGATTCCACGAATGTCCAATCCGATAAACCCTTCACTATTCGCATTAATTGGATCTCACCCTCATTGAACGGTGTATGTATTGCCCACGGGTATTTTCGTGAAACGCAGAAATTGCGATTAAAAAAAAAAGATTTAATCAATCATACGATACAAAAAGCCATATATACAATAATAATAAGAAATCAGGTGGTGAATGTAAATATATATATATATATATATATTAACCTGTGTATATCTATGATAATAAAATGTAGTTTCAAATCCAAACGATTCGCATGGAGTTCACGTTGCATCATATTTCATGCAAGAACGTCCCAATTGAACTTTGTCCCAATGGCAAAACTCTGGTGTAGCCAGTTTTACTCAGATGGCAGCCCGCTGCACGAGATCGGATAATTTATTCATAGTTCACTGGGATATTATAATCTCTGAGGGTCCGTAGTATTGTATCCCTGGTATACAACCTCGAACTCACTTGAACTAGAATGAAAAAAAAAAAGAAGTATATTGTTGCAAAATTAGGCGGTCGGTACAATTATTCATACTAATATCTCGAGAGCTTCGTGGGTTTTAGCTCGATTGCATTTACAAGTGAAATGAAAGTGACCCCGCCTCTATCGCGTGGCCAATGCCTGTGTTTGTACCTTGTGAAAAAAAAGAAGAAGAGAGAGCGAAAGCTCCCGAGAAATAAAACGTTGCAATTTATTATAGCCAGAGTTTGATGGTAGGGGAAAACGCTCTACCTTAGTCGCATAGTTGCGGATCGCCCCGGGGTGATTAAAATTCATGCGTTTTAGAGGTTAACGAAGCTCGTTTTGTCGTTACCATAACTGGATGACAGGAAAAGGATACTTTGATAATTCATATAATTCTATTTCAGACACGTTGACTAACTCCATTGTTCATAGTTAAAAAAGACAAAGGAATTTCCTAATGGTGAATCAACGAATAATGTAGATATTAATTAGTAGACCTTCTGCTGCTTGAGTTTTATTTATTTTACTACTGGAAACGAATATCACAGTTCTTCTTTACAAGTCACGCGACTACCTGCAAGTCCCTTTTTTTCTTTCTTCCACCAGGAACGTCCCACTAGTTGGTGAGTCTTTAGCCTTAGGGAACTAGTGTGTCTGTTCTCGTTTGCTAATGAAGCTGAGTTTGCTTGTTCACCATCTTTCTCTTTTATCTCTTTGTCTCTCTGTAACTCTTATCTCTTTTTGGTTTCCCTAGAAGAAGTATAGAAAATTCAGTACAGTGTATTCTTTCGCTTAGAACGTTTATGAGGAAATTAGCCGCGATCATTATCCCTTGTATCTTACGACGCGTAAAACGTTAATCGGAACTCGGTTAAAAGGTTACGAGTTCAAAGTGTTTCGTCGATGAAGCAGCATTAATTTCACAGGACGAGCAGGATAAAGTTTTTACTTGAAGAGGCCATTGTCTGACCAACTTCGTATGCCGGCAGTTACCTCGAGTTTTGCTTACCACTCGAAGTAGAATTGAGAACGACGTCGTATATTCCAAGTTGTGAGGTTATGTTATGTACACATTAATGGTCTGCCGTGGACTATCTCCACCAGTCGCGAACGCTTCCCTCTTTACTAGTCTCAATCCTTCATTCCCTTACAGCGGTGTTTCCAAAATTCTCGAAGCGATGGACACAAAGCTTATGAAATCCAGTTTTCGACTACCTGACTTTCGCACTTGTGCACATCATATGTGACTGTACATACAATTTTTGCTACAAATTATGCATCTGACTATAACTTTAACGCCATTTTGTATTAGTGACTGTGAGAAAGATATTTTTTTTGTTTTTTTTTTTGTAATTTGCATTTATTAACCTTATTTTAAAGTGAATCCGCCATACTGGGACAAATCGAAATCGTAATCATAATCGTAGTCGAAATCGAAATCGTAGTCGAAATCGTAATTGAAATCGTAATCGTAATG
>JARPRG010000272.1:826958-839729 GCA_031001745.1 Hartigia nigra
GTAATCGTAATGATTTGTTAAGGATTGCATTGTTTGCGAACTATCAAGGAAAGACAAGTCGTGTGCACAGTAATCAAGTAGCTATAATCTAAATTTCGTAGCCTTCCGCATGGACGGCTTGACTGGTAGGTTGCCCCATCACCGCCACTTCGTGTCCTTCGCTTTCAGAGTTTTGGAAACACGACTGTACGGGAATAAGGATTGAGGCATGTATATAGGGAAGCGTTCGCAAGTGGAGGGGATAGTCCACGGCAGACCATTATGCTCTCCAGCGTACCTACAAGTCGTTATTCTCAGAATACACAATATCCAAGTATACTCGTATAATTTTATTAAATTTCTATAGACACACGCATCCCATACAGAATCCAATATTGTTACCAATAAACAAGAAGCCATAAACGTCGACAAACCGTATTTCCGACTGACGATTCAGGATTGTGGGTCAATTCGAGACGCAGCCGCCATCAGATTACGAAAGACGGAGCTTAATTCCCACCAAGAGTCCTGTGCTGACGAGAATAACGTTTGGACATTACCGATAGTGGTTTTGTGCCTGTAGAATACAAGTAGGATTTCGCAGGACTTTCCACAGAACCCTCGTCCATTGAATAGAAAATACTTGACAACGTTCGATGCTCCCATTGGCTACATGCAAAGACGTATATCCCTAATGCGGTGAAAGGTTCTGTTGGCTACATTCATTTACATGGTTACGTTTGTTTTGTAGGCACTATGGGAATTTTCGGTGAATAGGTGTATTTACAGTTAAAGGCTTTTCAGAGAGAGAGAGAGCATAGCTGGTCAGTGGGTTCGTTCTAGTTTCTATGGGGAAAACCGAGGTAGACGTTGACGTCGGGTTCTTGGTGTTATGGGTTCTCTCGATCCTTACGGTCTTCATCAAATATGAAATTTCGTTCCGAAGAGATTGGCTGCAGGTGTATATCCAACGTGGAAGATTAAATGATATCACCGCGGCTGGAAGGTGAGCGTAATATATTTAATATCTTTTCTACTTTCTATGGCGAACGGAGTTATAGCTTTTACGACTACTTTTTGCGCGAGTAAATTCATAGGAATTTATTTATTAACATTACTTTATATTATAAATTTAACTTTTATACGTATGACGTACTGGGATATAATTAGTTTTGACAACTGTAATGCATGATTAGTCTCACATTTGTAATTTTGTATGGCATTGATACTAAATTATGTATCATTATACATGATACTAAATTAAGTATCATTATACGCAATGGTTATATATATATATATATATATAATAATAATAATAATAAATACTATAGTTAACTATAGTATAAGTATATAAATATATTATTTATGTAGCTTTATACTAAGTATGTCTTCTTGTGGGAAAAAGAGTAGAGCTCAACGAGATTAATGTCAAGATGCAAAATACGAGAATGACTGCAAGAAAAGGCTTTGATTTCAATTATTATCCACGAGACACCCTGCAATTTGTCAATTTTCTCGTTTCGTCGTCTCTTTCGTCTCTGTCTGTTTTTATTAAAACTTTTTTTCTTGCAATCTACCTCATTCATCTGTCGATTCGTTCAGCGAAAGTTGTACGACTGGTAATCAAATCGTAGACGGCTCATTTGAGAGCGATTGCCACCTGCCCTATATACCTGATCTGGGAGAATGAAGAGAGAGAGAGGTTCTTTCCAGCTTTTCCTATTTTCGCGAATAAATGAAATAATCTTCCTAACGTACGTTTACGCGAAGAAGGTGAAACGTAGGTTGATTTTACATCACGGCACGTCTAATGAGCTATGAAAAAATGTCTACAAGTATCAACCTTTAAAATCAAATTACCATAAGAGAGAGCAACGCGAGTCTTTCATTATTTTTTGTCGCTTCATAAAAAGCTCGGTTTTACCTTTTTTTTTGTCATATTTCTTATTCTAGAAAAACAAAAGGGGATGTCAACGACTCGGTAGACTCATCGACATTCGATGGACATTAGGATCGAGTTACGGCTTATAATATACGAGGAAGAAGCGTCGCCTATCAGGTTAGTGGTGTTTTGGGGTAAGGAAAGCGCCGACGCGGGACGTCGCGACGACCAGTCTCGCGCGACGCTTCCCATCAGTACACGTTCACCCGACAAACCGGCTGCTTCGAGTTAACGCGCGTTCAGAACGACAGTACTCATACTGGCAACGACGCCGGGCGTGAAGTGAACTTTATTATGGGATTCATCATTTTCATTGATATCAGTATCATTTTATTACGCAATCTCCCATGAGCATATCGTCGCGAACTTTTTTCAGAATTATCGGAGAAGTTACTAACACCTGATGTCAATTGATACGAAGCTTAAAAAGATTCTAACGAAATTATCCATAAAATCGTATGACAATTACAAGCAACGTATTCAATATATTTTATATATTAATTATAATTTTTTGTTTTACAAGGGCACGATCACACGTGTCATTCGTAAAACGTTTGATTTTCCTTTCTCGCTTAAAAATCATTGAATATTTTCATTCGCTTATTATCCAATAACACACTATCCCGCGTTTAAGAATTTTATGAAATATTTGAAATAATAAAAAAAAACGTTAATACTATTAATTATTTTTATCGATATTCATTAAGCGTCACTTATAAATTCATTCAGACAGTATAACACCCACTGTATGTCGTTTACCGTGTATTTAAAATCGTGTAGCATTGCAGTCCTATGATATATATCTGATTACGGCAATAGTCCGCATAACGATAATATCATAACCTACAATTTCAAAAATAGTACGTACAATTCGAAAGGAAAAAAAAATATTCTGATGCTTGATAGCATATAGTTCGAAGTACCGCATTGCCGCTATCAACAAACAAACAAGCAAGCGGTTGCATGAAGTAGCTACGAGGTCACCCTTCGGCTGGGAGCTTCATTTTTTTGTTTTATTTTTTCTCTCATACCTGCCCGCACAGCATGGTGGGTGGTCAGAAAAAAAGTTGAACGTCTTAACGAAGTTTCAAGTCAACGTGACAGTTTTACCGGTTACTCACTTAAGCCATGCTTCTCGCTAGGATGAGTCTCTAATCGAGCGCGAAAGTTGGAATATCCGAACACAAAAGGATCTGTGATCGTGCCCGTACCTGAGTATATATATATACCTATATACACATATGTATACTCGTAAACAATAGAAGAGAATGCACTTGCACTCACTGCGAATCCATAAGTAAAGGTATCGGAGTGAGAACAAGTATCGACTTCCCTTTCGCAGAGCCTCCGACATTCTAAAGTGAAATGTAATGGGCCAGGAAGTAATAGGCATTACCAGGCAAATGTATCGAAATCGGTATAATCGACGGGATTGACTCGGATCGTGAAATTCAATCGAACGGCAATTAATAACCCGTGAAAGACCAGAGGGGTAAACGAGTTGGTTGTAAGGTGGGGAGAAAGGATTAAAACAAAACAAAAAAAACTGTGGAACTTGATTAATTAAACGAAAATGAGAGTTCCGCTTGTCTTTTTGGGGGGAATTGTGGTATTGTCGGTCGCGGTTGCAAGAGCATTGTCCTGTGTGTGCTCGCCATTGGAATGTGATCTTCTTACCGAGGAGGACTGTCCTGGTGGTCTGACCTGGGATCCCTGCAAGTACGTATAATATAATGTTGATTGATATGGGATGATATAAGGAGTGGAATAAAAAAAAAAATAGAATAGAATAAAAAAATGTCTAGCCATCTTTGATAACATCTTATATTTCATCTGATATTAGATTTTCTTTGATTTTCGACGATCCAAACGAGAACGCGTAGTCTCTTGTCATATAAGCGCAAATCGCTACCGATAAAGATTTAGGGTTACGCTGATCGTTCCTGACGTTATTGCCATATACGGATACCATACTCATTCCCTTGCTGGGTTTTCTAACGATGGAATGAAGGTTCGATCCTCGATAGGTCTGACGAGTTCATTTAGTCAGGCCTTCTCTATCTCTATATAGATCGGTTCTTGAGAAGGTCAGACTCAATTAGGTAACGTATATGTTTTTATCTATCAAGTTGGTAACCTTGTGAATATATATATATATATATAAATAAAATATTCTGTAAACAAAATTGATTGAATACTTTTTTTTTTATTAATGAACAAAATTATTGATTAATTTATAAAATCGTTATTTATTATCACGCTATCCGTCAGAATGTTTGTATTGTCTCGATTAGTCAATTTTTGAATATTATTTTTGTATGCCATTGTACGTTCTTTGGAGAACCTCATACGGTTGGGAAATTTATGGTCATGCGCAATCGTTGTTATTATATACTTGAACCGTTTTATGCAAGTGCGAATAGGGATAGCGAAGATGTATAAATTCTTCTTATCCACTTCTCTGAACTGCGGGATAGTGGAAAGGAGAAAATTCCAGGATTTCACGTGGATGGAAAGGAAGCCGAAGTGTAGGTTATAAGTAGGAGCTACGAGTAAAAAGTCTTTTCATCCAGGACACTGAGAGCCGCCGACTTTAAAAGGGTTTTACCCGATTCGAATCTCAAATTCGCTAAAACGATCCTGAGAATTCATTTTGACACTTTACCGAGGAATTTTTAACAGTCACTAGGTATACGTATTAAAATTTTTCATACTTATTGTACCATCTCCACCCGATACTAATTACTTTTTCTGTAAATTTATAATTACACCATGTTCTTATGGTAGAGGTTGATGCAACGTGAATATATAAATAACACTCTATATAAATATTCTTAAATCAAACAAACATAAAGCTATAAATATTTTACGAAAGGAATATGGCACTATACTACGTATAGCTACGGATATAAATATCGCGAACCCATTTATCGAAATGAAAGTTACACTGTGACAGATGCGCATCTCGAATGGACCTGTACGGAATATATTTGTTGACGATAAGTTGAAACGCGTTCATTGATGTTACAGATGCATGTTACGGGTTTGAGGACAGCTGATACTGCGACTGAATATATGTAAACACGTAGCGATAACCGCGTTATGAATTTACAGTATAATGCAATTTTCCATATGGATATTAACGTGTAGTGGTGACGGGCCAAAATGGTGGTTACTAAAATTAAATCATACAAAAAAAAAATTACTCTCAGGCGTACGCAACGTTAAGTTATTTAAAACTAAAAAAGAAAAAAAAAATAACTATTGTTTTTACTTATATGCGTATACGAATCGTTAATCATTCCGTCGGTAGCCGAACGATTACTCAACGGATTCGTCCAGACGAAAAGTCCAGTGGGACTTGAATAAGAAATTCATCATGGGAATACAGAATTGATTTAATAGACTTGAATTTCATCTTTTCCTTCCAGGTGTTGCAAAGTGTGCGCGCGTGTCGAGGGCGAACCCTGCGGCGGTCTTTTTGGCTTCTCTGGAAGTTGCGCAGTCGGCTTGCAATGCGTCATCAGGAACTTGCTGGACCACGCACGGGAAGTCGACGAAGGCACTTGCACGAGTGAGTAATGAATTTTATAGAAAAAGTTTTTCTTTTTCACGAAGAAACTAGCTTGACTCGCGTTTTATTGTTCTTTTATGACTTCAGTTCATTTGCGTAGTACATTCTACCATGAGTCATACGACACGATGCATTCTGGGCTATTTGCCAAAGTTCGGTAGTAGCCCGTCAGGTTCGCTAGCGAACAACAGATTTTACATTTGAAATGGAAGCTATATCGTACCATTACCGTGGTGATTGTGTCTGTTAAATTTCACCTGCAAGTACACATACGTACGTATGTACCTGCATACGTGGTCGTGTAAGTTTGCACGTAGAAAATCCTGAACGTATCTCTACTGCAGTTACTGCACATAACTCATTCCTTTTACACTGAATGAAGTAAAATCTTATTTTCTTTTTTAGTACTTCGATAGAGCGTTACTACTGTTACAGAAAACTGTAGCCGGATTACTCTAAATGGGCAAGTTAGTTTCACCTAGAATACAGCTCTGATTATATACGTAGTATCTACATATATTCTGTTTCATTAACTTAATGATACCGAACCTACGTGCTTACCAAGTCGCACTTCATGTTTTTTTTTCTCTCTCTCTCGCTCTCCTTACTTTAGACCCGCTCTAATTTTATCGCCATTCCGTCACGCGCATATACACCCACGCCAACGCAGACTGGCATAGCTCAATGAGATTTGTCAAGTTCTGTAAAATAAAGTCCCCAGGAGAAAAAGTTCTTTCATCGAGCCACGAGGAGAGAACCTCGTTACTGAATCGTTCGGTAGTTTCAGTAAATACAGAGTCGATCGAATGGCTGAGCATTCTCCGGTAAAAAAGAGAAGAATGAAAATAATTGGAGCACAGTCACGAATCTTTCTCTCTCTCAGTCGTTGACAATCGCTCGACACCTATGGTGTCGATTTCAAGTTTTTTCTCTGCAAAAAAAAAAGATTATCCACGCGAATTTCTCACGAATATTCGGAACCCTCTTTCCCTACATCAAACACAGTGTTAAAGTTTGATCAATTTGAAGAGGCGAAGAAAAAAAAAGAGAGAAAGAAATCCCTTTGAAAGAAAAATTTCGTATCGCAGTATACGAGGGCGTATAGGATGCCAACTTGCGCATTTCCTCTGCAGACATATATTTGTATACTTTTATACCCTGTAGTTTTCCGCGTATACAAACTTTATAGCTGATATATATATACATCTGACCGGCAAATAGGCATTTTCCACTAGCTCCCGGCTGTGTTAAATAACATGCCATGGTCGCTTTAAAATTAATTTGCCGGCGTGTCCGTAAAAGCGGGACAGATAAGCTACTTTGAACGCGAACGGCGTTTGCCACCGGCGGTAATTTATGTCAGTGTAAATCGTATTACGAGTTTCAACGCAGCAGCCGGCACTGGGGCACGTATACTCGCAAGAGAAGATTGGGGGATGAACGTTTCTTATACAAGTCGGCAATACCTTCCGATCCCTTCCCTGCTGAACACTTCAAGATAGATTGAGCCAACTAGGATGGATTTATCCCTCACAGGATTCCCCTAATTGGAATATATTAATCTGTGCGAGATGTAGACGGCGTCGATGAATAATATCGAAAATATTATTTAACGTTAATTTATATTATTGGGATATCAATGTAGCTAGAAATTAATTAATTTGTTAAATATGTTAAGCATGGAAAATCTTCTTTTTTTTAAATGTAATTATAAGTATTTCAGGGGATATTGATTGTTGGGTAGGTGTTGTACATTGCTTTTCTTTTTTTATCGATTCACGTCGGATCGAACCTCGTGAAAAACTTCGTTTAAAGATAACACTGTATACATTTTAATGGACATTGATACAGGGATAGAATTATGGGTATGGTTTTATAACGTTTCCGATTCAGTAAGGATTAACAATATTGTACGATTAAGAGTGATAAACATTATTGAATATGTTATTGTTGTCAGACTCCGCTGTGAATATAATATTAAAATAATGGAAGTAAAGGGTAGAATTCGTAAGTTAAAAACCTCTTGGGAATTACCGAAGTTTCGTATACTTGCCACGAGTGCGAGAGAGCGAGACTTGTGGGGACTTGTGCGGGTCAGAGAGAGACAGACATAGGCTCTTACTCAATTCGCCAATTTAAGGATATCCTTTGTCGATTTAACTATTCAACGGCTACCATCGTACACCTCGACACCTTATGTACTTTATAAATTTTACTTTATATACACGATACTTAATGCAATCCATTCGCGATTCACTGAGCTACATAAACGAGGTCCAGAATGTTTACACGGAAATTGCTTTTTCTTCGATCGTCGCGCTTCTCTTTATGATGTAAACGTAACTCGTAAAGCTTTAAGCCTAGAAGATGAGAGTATATATATATATTTGCATATCGAGTTGACAGAGTCCCCTTAAACTCGTCATGCTTCGGGGGATCAGTCAATTTGATCAAGAAGCGGAAAATTTGGTATAAAGTCAATTTTACATGTAACTATCTTGTATCTATACGTGTAATATACGTAGAAACAAGGTAGCCAGCCAGCCATATAAATATACGTACGAAATGCGGTCATAAGCGAGATGCCGAAATTGCTCGGTTGCATTGTCGTCCACATTGTAACCACTGGAATCGATATTGGAACGATGGCGGAAGTGTGCCAACGTCCACGCCTGATAACCTGCAACAAGGCTGGTTTAGATTTATCGACGAGTGCTCGTGGGTTAACTACTCTCCGGCTGTTTTCGGAAAATCAGTATATCGGCCGGCCATTCAGAAAGGATCCTGTTCGTGTAAGCCATCAGTAGCATTAAATGGCGGATCAGGTGGCTACAGGTTCTTTCAGTCGACGAGACGACATTTTTCATGATGAAATTACTGCGGGATATAAAGTCATGCGAATCAGATCAGAGTTGCTTGCGTGTGGGATTCTTCTGGGTTGTCCCAGGGGCTAGATTTTACATTCCAGGGACAGAAAGAAAGAGAGAGAGAGAGAGGGAGAGAGAGAGAGGGAGAGAGAGAGAGAGAGAGAGACAGAGACAGAGACTTAAAACAGTTTTAGAATTTTAAGAGAAACGCTCTGCGGTGCCGAGAAGAATGTATCTCGAGAAGGCAATGTTGTTATACCTTTGCCTATATTATTATTCAGTGCAACGATGTTTGCCTGTTCCTTGTCAGCACGACGGTGCATCGAGTAAACTAGGTGAGGTGTTAAAGAGGAGTACAAGGGCTTGCGTATATGTACAGTCCAGTCATATATGGTGTATATATACTGGGTGATTCAGAACTAAGGCAAAATCTTATTCGCGACAACGTAACGAAGAAGAGCCCACTTTTAAAAGGGTCGTGCTAGCATATTATTTTTTTTCGGTTTTGATTTTTTTTTGTTTTACTTTAATCGAAGAAACTATTGCTAAAATATATCAGGAACTATAGAACTAGTCTGCATGCCAATAGAACTTGCGTTGTTTTGTTGGTTTGAGCAATTTAAAAAAATGCTCTCCTGGGTTTAATCGACGAAACTATTGCTAAAATCTATCTAGAACTCCAGAACTATGCTGGATGCGAACAGAACTTGCGTCACCTTGATTTAAACAATTTAAAAAAAATAATATGTTGAGTCCACCAAGGCGTGCATTAAAGAAATTCTTCCAATTTCAAGAATCTGTATTTTCATTAAATCTGCGGTCTGATTGGTCCACTTTAAATCTAAATAGCTCAGAAACTACTTGTCGCATAAAATTTAAAAAAACGGGACTCTTCTTCGTTTTATCGTCACGAATACACTCGTGCAAGCTATTGCCTTAGTTCTGAATCACCCTATACAAAAACACACACG
Organism: Hartigia nigra; assembly: GCA_031001745.1. NCBI lineage: Eukaryota > Metazoa > Arthropoda > Insecta > Hymenoptera > Cephidae > Hartigia > Hartigia nigra. Next base: position 836,292 of record JARPRG010000272.1, read on the forward strand.
CGTTACGCAACCGTTGAGAACATGTTGATGTGTTGTTGAACCCGTACGATATTCGTTGACGTTGAGAAGACTCTTCTACTCAGTATTCATGGAATTCCATGGCTTGGCTATGGAAGAGAACAAATTAGATTAGCCACCTGATGTTTACATTAAAGTCGATCCATATAATGTATTCAAAAATTGTATCCATGGATTCGCTGGATGTGGCTACGTCAATGGTTCTCTCTCTCTCTCTCGCTCTTTTTCTTCGTCTCCCTCTTTCTCTTTGTCTACCTGTACTGCTTAATTCAACGGTTTGAAAGAGAACGAAAGATTATTATCTTGCCCTGAAAAGTTCCGGGCATTATATTATACAGCTTGTATAGACGTCGGGGTGTTTCTATCGCGGATTTGAAAATGCTCTCTATACTTACAAATGGCGCTACTCGCCCTGCTGAGAGGGTCTCTGGCTCCTTTTCGAGTAAGTTGGCCAATAAGAAAACCATCGATCCTATAGACGTTTCTTAAGGTCCAAGGGAAGGCTGAGGTCGTACGGTAAACATTAGAGGGTTTTTTGTTTTTGTAGCAAAACCGATCATCTTGAGAAAGGAAGCGGAAGGGTCCATTGAAATGAGTCCGAGGTAGCTTTTGCCGTAAGCGTCTGTGAAATGGTAAAGGCATTCGAATTGTTATGGATCATTTCATTCGGAATTCTTGTGTAACGTTATTTAGTGTCTTTTGAGTGGGACTATCTTATGGAATATTTAAGGCGAATAGATTTTATTATGTATAACTATATAGAGCAGTGACTAAAAATAAAAGTTACTAACCTTACGGAGTACGTAGTATAAAGAATGTATATGAGAGTTTTATTGACTCTCTGGGAAAATGGTTATTTCACTTGAAATAGGGATTTCTGTCTGTTGTACGTATAAGAAAGTGTAGACTTGTCGACAGATTCGTATTACATAGGAGTGACGGTGTTGCATGGCTTGAAAACGCGTCGCGACGCCCTGCATCAAGTTATTCTCATTCTCGTGAATAAACTTGGGCTACGGTATATATTTGTATTCTTAACTTTCATATTTATTTCGCAAGTTAACTTTTCCATTACGCCACAAGAAAATAACGTATTTCCGTAGTGACGTCTTCGACGGTCGTCTCGATTAAATTTTCGAACTTTCTTTACGCTTAGCAGAGATAGCGTCGGGATCAAACGCGTATGTTGCACATTGGGAATATTAATGTTGCCAGGACAAAGTCAGAAAAATAAACGTCGGTATCCTCGTGTATAAATAGTTGGAAAACTACTTTTCATGAAATTAACTGAGGTTGCTCGGTTCCTCTCTTAAATTATTATTTTTTTTTCTCTTATTTTCATTTCACCCCTTCGTCTTTATCCCTTTTCTATCTTACTTTCTTTCTTTGGATCCTTTGAGTCTGTCTCTCTTTCTCAGAGTACTTAACTCCGCATCCAGGCAAAGCGTCGTAACCTTAATGAAATCTCAGGTCGTCGCGACATTTTCAATCGGAATGAACTGGGCAACGGCGTCTGAGATTACTGAAGGAGGAGAAAAAGGGGGAATGCTATTATTTCTTCCCTTAGCGATGCGAAACTATAAAGCGACGCAGCGGTTAAAGATGGCGAACCGTAAGCGGCAGATGTGACCCAAGCAGCTGGCATCTTATCAAGTCAAAAGGTATATTAAAGATATAAGAACGAGCCCCGCAAAATTACGGTATACCCGCGAAGCGCCAGGACGCCGGTTATATAGAAGGGGCAGCAGGAGCGAAAGAATTATTTCGTGGGAAGTAAAGGGCAACAAAAAGAAAGGGGAAGAAACTGGCGCGAGCGTTGAGTTTCGTGGGGGCCACTCGGTTTCATTAAGATGATTTGTTGTGGAAGGTGGTTTTCGGCTGCGGTGACCTCGACACGTCGCGGCGTTCTTCAGCCACGACGAAGAAAAGCTTCCGGCCTCTAAATTACAATGTGGCCATCCCAGAATTTTAGACTTTGCGGAGCTTCCAAAGAATAACTTCTTTTTCTCCTCCGGACGAATATACCTGGTTAGAGGGGCTTTGGCAGTTGAATACTTGGACAATCTCTTAGGCTTAAAAAAAAAGACAGTTTTTTGTTCTATCACCCGTGATCTCTGACCTCTGAAAAATTATTACGTCAGAAGGCTGCAAATTTGTTCTGTCCTACACCTTCTATCCCCTCTTTATTTTCGAAATTCGCCACGATGCATTGTCTTGACTATTTCATTGCTAACATCCAAGATGGCCGCGAGAAATTCGCGCGATATATCTTCCTCGAAATCCAGTCTGCGGGAGACGAGCGGAAATAGAAAACGTGAATTGGAAATGAAACTCGAGGCTTTCTAAAAGGAAAGAAGAAGAAGGCATTGAATGGTAAACTCTCGCGATTCATTTGTTTTCCACGGTCGAGTTTGCTCGGCCTCCTACGGGGATAACACGGAGCGGATGAGCGCCGAGGAGGCGTCTCGTTAAGCACGAAGCGAACCTAAGAAAGGCAACAGAGGGTATTACGTAAAATCGTATCCTCTCCTTCATTCTTTTTCATTCTCTCTTTCTGCGAGAAAACGTTACCTCTCTCGGTTAAAGCCAAGTGGATTCAGTAAAGCCGCGCGTCAATATACGTACGAAGCAGGCAATCGCTTTGTACAGGACGTAATTGCGGAGACCGAGCTTAAAAACTCGAATGACACACGTTACGCGCGAATACTTGACATTCTTATCAGGTACGAGATTGGCTAGTAAATGAGCGTAAAGTTTTACGACAATTAACTGGAGCATCCTGGAAACATCGAAACGGTCATGTGAGCTGCGATTCGTTTGTACGCGCAGCTCTTGTGTATTGAGACAAGCGAGAGCGTAGCCACTGCAGTTGATAAGTAAAAAAGGTAAACGCAGAGTCAGAGGGCAGAGAGTTTTCTTCTTTTTAATAAGTAGAGAAGGCCGTTTTTAGCCAGCCAAAGCTTTATCAAGGGCTTGCATATTTCATCGGAAAAACTGAATTTTTCATAAACCCTTGTTTTTTCGCGCCAATCAACGCGTACCTATTTGTATTCGGTAGACTGCGAGAGACGGATATACGAATTCCTATATTTTCATGCTTTCTACGAATAGTATACGTGGTCTTGCGGACAGGTACTGAGCTTTCGCATCGTATCGATTTAAAAAATTAATAAAGAATTACGTAACCCAGTGAAAATTTCCTCTCTGTGAATTATAAATTTTGTATATCCCAGGCACAGTCTGCTTTTGTCGGTTTTATGAAAATTCATCTGAATATACGTCCGCCATATTTAATGCGAATTTACGTATAACAGTATTCCTTAGGTTGAATGAAATCATACATCTTTGAGGACTTGAACCGATGACGTATGAATACGTCGATGTGATTGCTTGTCCGATTATGAATATATATATATATAT
>JARPRG010000272.1:839829-852619 GCA_031001745.1 Hartigia nigra
ATATATATATATATGTCCATGACCTTAAAGATAATTTCCTTCAAGCGCGTGGCAGATGCGTCATTGAAATATTCATAAAGAAAATCGAGCGCTATACGCAATCTTAAGTAAATTCAGGTAAATCTACTGTATTACCTACCGTACAAGGCGCATATTCATCTTGCCTCTCTGGGCACTCGTGCAAAATGCCAGCTCACGGTAATATACTACGTGTACAGACATGTTGGATGATTTTCTAGACGCCTTTAAGGGATGACGTCTACTGAGAAAGTTACCTTAGACGAAAGCATAGCGTAAATCTCGAGAGTCTAAACTGGTACTTTCACACTAAATTGCATCTTGAGTGGCGCCTATTGTGCACACTATCTATAGGAATCAGACTACAATGGATTGACGTAACGAAAAACGTTTTTTTTTTCTTTTTTTTTTCTAAAATTTTCCAACGCGTTATAAGGTGTATGGATATACTGTTGAATTGGAGAAAAGAAATTCAGCAGCTTTGACCATTGTAAAACTTTATAAAAACCAATCTAGCTGGTAGGGCCTGAAATATATTTCTATGAATGTTTTTCTTGGTGGATTAATAAGAAATAAAATCAAAGCCACCGTTACGCTGCTTTTACCTTACAGGTATGATTTAAAATAAAATTTTTTGTCGCTCCAAACATTTACGGGATAATCGTTATCGCAAAGTGGTTTTGTTCCTGCGAAGAAAATATACGACAGGGAAAAATCCTTTTCGCGTGGATGGTACCTGAAAAACGTAAAGTGTCCCTAAGGATCGATCCACCTGTTTCCAGAGTAAAGCTGCTTACCTTCATCCAAGAAGGAAAACCCTACTCTGTATTTAAGTATATGCAGAGTGTACGTCTATACGTATAAGTCAGAAGTACCTACTCTTAGTCTACGTAGAACAGAGGGTATATAACGCGTTTCAGGATATCCGACTCGTTAAAAATACCAACATCTGTAGCACGGTAACAGTAGGACTGGAAGCTTGTGGACGTAAAAATTAATGTCGCGTGTTAACAGTAGCATGTAGCTGCTTTTACCGTTTCAGTCAGCAGCTTTACGAGGTAAAAGAGGCCAGAGTAGTCAGTCCTTTGATTTTTCAAGGTTATACGCACTTTACGTATACACGTATTCCTGGTATATTTAATACTTCAGAGAAATTCGTTGGACCGTCATTATTTGTTGAATTAAAAAAAAGAAAAAGAAAAAAAATAAAGAAAACATGTTTATGGCAAGTCGTATACTGATAGACTGTGGAACAGGTAGTCATTTATCTACCTACATATTTTCTAGGAGAGAAGGAAAAGGTGGAATGAAGGAAACAGCTCGAGAAAGATATCCCAGTTGGAAAATGTAGGAGGAAAAATGACCGAAACCTCTTGGGGCAATACTGTATAGTTACCCATCTTCTCTATTATGAGGAAAAAGAGAAAGCTCAACCTGAATAGGTATATATATACTCTTACCTTGGCTTATCTATTTGCAATATGATTATTTATTTCTTGCTTCGTCCACTTATAGATGGCTTCTAAATAATCGTATTGCGCTCTAACTAAGGACAGCGAATTTTATCCCGGATGAAAATACGTCGATGAGACGAAAGCAGGTATGATTGTCAAGAGAGAATGGAAGAGTCAGTCGTCGAGACCAGGGAAGTCGAATCAGTCAAGCGATGGACGGACACGCTGGGCAATTACCTCGCTGTCACACGGTTCAGAAGCTTCTTCTTTCTCTAGGAAGAGAAAATTAGTGAAAGAGTGAGAGAAACACGATAGATACAGAAAGAGAGAGAAAGAGATACAAGAAAGGTTTCTGTCTTGTTTAAGACGAGCACATTAATTATATGTCAAGAGCATAAAATTGTCTGTCTTTTCAGAGCAAACAACTTTCGTACATGAAAGTAAGATGTTTCTGAAATGCGTATAGCTTCGAGTAAGCTGGATGCTGCGTATGAGATGGAATTCCGAGATTCGTATATGTATGTGGTATACTAATGGAAGCACGAGAGTACAAAAGAGAGAAGAAAAGGTCGATGGACATGTTCGCGGTGAAAATAAAAGTAAAAAAAAAAGAATGTAGAAAAATGCAGAGCGTGCTTTTATACGTAGAAAAATGGACAGAGGAGTATCAAGTCAATCCTACGGTTTGGACATTAAAATGGCGCTTTATACTACCGAGATATAATGACTCTTTTGAATGACGTATTAATCTGAAAGGCCCTATGTCAACGATAAATATACATGGTATAGCTGAAAAGGATAGAGCAAGCATAGTAAAATCTAAAGCTGATTTCAAGATAGTAATCACAAATAGATATATCGATTCTGGCCTAAAGCTACTTTTAGTTCGTGACAAATATTGTTGATATGTTGATATTCGGTATCTCTACACAAGTTGTCGGTGATATAGTTACATATCTATATATACACCAACACAAAATATGCCCACAGGACCATGGATTATTCAATGAGCCATTATTAACGATAACCGATCGCATTTTCCTGAGAGATATTCATGTATAACGTGGCGCTGGCGATTCATTATTAAATCGTAGCACGCGTTCAATTTTAGGTTAGGTACACATAATGCTACGTATTATAGTCTAGGGGAATGATTTTCCGATATCTTGAGAGTGATATAACTATCAAGGAAATTGATTGGGGCTGAAAGGAAATATATTCGGTTTGTAAAAGGAGCGGTTTGACTCGACGTTTCACAGTTGAAATTGTTAAGCCCTGGTGGGACCCCAGTCGACTGCCGTTGGTTACTAACTATTGCGAAAGGTCGTATAAGGGTGGAGCGCTAGTTTGTCAATGTCGAGCAACAAATCTTGGGAATAGTCCCGGACTCTTGGTGCTGGGCAACGGATACACCGTCTTCTATATTGTTACGCAACGGTACACTGAGAAATTTAGCCACGCTGTATTACGTATACGTATATAAGTGCACAGTTTGTTGTTTGTGTACAGTGAAATCGCGCATCCTCGACACTACGTGTGGCAGTGAACGTAGAGAGAGGTTAGGTGCAGACCGCCTACAGAACGAATAGTACCACACTACGCCACTAAACCACCAGTGGCATTACTAGCAAAGCCACAAGCATCGCCGCCATTATCATTACATTCCGACCAGTCTCGAAATGCACATTCCGACCACGTAAACTTAAGCCGTAGGATTTATTTTGTTTATGTTCAGCACGGGATTTCTTGTTCCTTGTGTCCATTGATTATTTTATTTTATTTTTTTTGTAGTACGCTGTTCCAGGGAGTCGAGAATAACGCGTTATGTACTTAGTCGGTAAGCAATTGCGTTTTAACCTATATTAGAAAGGTGAAAAAGACGTTAGATTATGGTACATTGTGGGTAGGTGGCAAATTCAATATCGCTCTGGAAAGATGCTGAAACGCATAGGATATCCCTCGAGAGTTTTCTGTCATTTTGAAAATCGATCCATCCTGTTCAGGTTCTATTTCGTTCTGTCGTGCTATGGATACCTGGTTATCTTCGAAGGTTATTAAGTCGCTGCCAGAGTGAAATGAAGCTTGTTTGAGGTATAGTGTATATAGACGTACCAACGTGGCCATTTAATAAAACTGAAATTATATATTTCCAAGGACTACCGCTACAGTAAGACACGACTGTCCCTTCAGTATTTATCATTACTAGAGCTTGCTTATCCTCATTACGTTTACCGACGTTTCTTCCTCTTGCAGAGAGATAAGGAGCACGGTCTTTATTTACTCTGATGCGACACTGCTACCTGACGTGGATGTGTATAGACATGGACTACTTGACTGCACAGAGTATGGGCAAGTATGAGGGGTGTCTTTCAAGGGGATACTTGACATTAAAAGTATTCTAAGATTGCGTTTCTTTGTGAATTTCAAAGTAATTTATGCGAGAATTTTATATATATAGCAGAATAGCTTAAATATCGCTGTAGCAGTAGAATCGTTTCTCAAGTTTCGCCGACGAAATAACAATAAATAATTTCCCAAGACGCGACGTTGGTTCAATCAAAAACACATTGAATTCATTCTCAAACGTCTATCCTACATCTGCACGAATCGCTATACCAAAGAGTGAGTCTTGAAATGGGATCCTTGGTATTTTGATTGGCTTAATAAAATAACTCGAAATTCCTCCAATATAAATTACCACGCGAATATCTTGTACCAACAATGGCCACTCTTTGCTTTTCAGTTCGACGTATCATCGGCTGTCACTTTCAGCCGGTCGATTCACTCGATTTTAAATTCTTACGAGTCTGACGTAATTTATAGTCTCTCGATCTTCCTTTAGGGCTAATGAAAAATAAGAGCAAGGACGGAAATTTCATTCTCGAATGAAATATTATGACAGCCGTCAGGACAGGATAATGAGGACTCTCTCGGAGCGTATAGTCATCATTTTCAACAAATCCCAGCTGAGCACGCTAATCGGCCTACATTACTGCATTCTGGCTAACCCAGAACCCAACTGCGAGAGATACTCAATCAATTAGTACCTACGCACGTGCTATCTATAAAATTAATAGTTACTGTAATCATTTATAATATTTTGCTGTACAGCGAACGCTAAACGTAGCCGTGGCGACGCTTTTGGGAATCGAAACGCGAGGAAGAAAGTTTTATTACTTATCCACAGTCAAACAACCCGTATACATTTGCTATAGATTCACTCTGATACTCTACTGTATCCAACTGCACATATATATCTATACAGGCATCAAGTAACTCCTACAAGTACAAACTACTGGTTAGCTATAGTTTCCATTGTCAACTACTATTCAAAGAGAAGAGTCGTCAGCCACTTTCCGTTCGTCCATTGACTCACTTCGCACGTCTTATTATTCAAAACAACTGGCTTTTTACCTATCAAATCCCATCAAGCGTTGACAAGCGCTCTAACGGCGTCGTTAGCACTCGACACCTAACAATCAGTTTATCTTCGTCTGTCGCGCCACTTGACAATTAGTTATCGCAGACTCACTGAGAATTCACGAATAATTAATAAGTATCTCATAACTCGATGATATTGCGTAAGGATACCACGAAGATTTATGAATCTACCTAAGAATATACTTCGTTGAATTACTTAAAGCGATATATATATATATGTTACGTAGATAATAGACAAATGATTGAAATCTGTGCTAATCGATTCGTGACGTCATTAACCGACGGCATGAGGATCTCGAAGCACGGTTCAGGTTGTATTATATAATAAATAGCCGATAGGTTAAGTGTAACGTGATGTTTGAGAAATATATTCGTATATGTCCTCATCTAGCTTATAGGTATATTACGTGCTCGTATGACTATGTACTTTAGCCTTATTCGTATATACTTGAAGCTTAAGTTAAGAGTCTTATAAATCTTTGAAGATTCGTATCATGGAAACCAATCGGATCCCATTGATCAGATCGTATCGACTTACGTGGAATGAGTCAATTCTAAATGATTGGTCAGAATCGATAGGAACGTATTCGGGTATTCAAGCGGGGTGCTCTTTAATACTGCTCGATATTGTCTTCTTAACTGGAAAATGAAAGAATTATAAGGGGAGGTCTTTACAATTGGAAATCGATTCTTATAGAGGGAAGATTTATGCCTCTCTGTATATATATATATCTATCGTTAACAATGATAATAACGAGATGAAAGTTCGTTGAAAGGAAATACGTGACCTATTGACTGATATCTATGAGATTCAAGTATCGCGTATATTTACTCTTAAAGAAATATCTTGAAAACGCATTTCGCAAGAATCGAGAGTGCAATTTGTTCCGAGCAACCTGGACGTGTCCATTATTGAAAATTCTTTTTTGAAAGTTATTCCTTTTCATCGCCATTCAGCTACTCCGTCAACGATCTGACAATTACTTGTAACGAGCAATTCCAGGCACAACGTCGTATACAAAAAGGCCTCCTTATTCTCTTTGTGGGTATTTTTCTTCTACTGCAGTATTATCGGAAATACTTTCTTTCTTTTTTTTTTCTTTGCTTTGCGTCAGTTCCATTCTGTCGGAGATACCAATTCGCTCAGGATGTCTGGAAGAACGCTGGTACTCTTCTTTTTCTCGTAAACTGTGCAACCTGAAAAGATATGGCATATCGAAATTTTCTTTACAGAACCCATTGTCAATGGTGTTATCAGGGTGTAAATGGTTATAGTATAATGTTTCGAGTAGATGGCTGCTGATACAATTCAGATATGTATCTGTTATGCATTCTGTGTATTATATACGAAAATGATTTCAGAGAGAACATATGTAACGTAATGGGCGATATGTTTTTTTTAGAGAAAAACTATTTTGGCTCGATTTGCGACTGGGTGCCATGGAAAGATATTATGCTGTAATACTTGGTAATTGCTTCTTTCGTTATGTGGAATAGGAGTTATCACCAATTGATAAAGCTATCTGGCTATATTAACTTATTTTATACTGTCATATTATTTTTCATAATTCCATTATTCTGGTAATTGTGAATCTGCATTTTAGCGGTTACCTGCCATTATTTGCATATTCAAGTCGTGCTGGGAATTTTACGTTATACAGGTCAGTTTTTTTTTTCTTTCTGTCCCTCTCTCTCTCTCTCTCTCTCTCTGCTTCTATGTAAATCCTTATTATTTTTATTTTTCTCTCCGCGACTAGAAACACTTAACATCATTTCCCAGAACGTAATGTTTTTCACTCGGGCGTTCATTTCTTTTTCCCATTTTGAATTTTCTCCAGTGCGCACTTCCGACTTATCATCGCGCACTGTAACGTCCTGGAGAATTTGTGGCTACCAGTTGCAGCTGGTGCTCGCCGATTGCATGTATACACACATGCATATGTACAGGTAGATAAGTTTTACATAATAAAATGGAATTTAAAATGCGAAAAAAAATATTCTCCTAAAATATGGATGCTGGGGAAAAAAATAAGGAAGAAAAATAGTCTCGCGCTCTTATAACTTTGCTTCTTGACTGTATGGAAATTTTTAATGGCGAAGAACTGCCGAACGTTGAAAATACGTGTTTGGCTACGTTCGCCTATACTTGGCAACCGGTTGCGAAAAGGCCGTAGCCTTGTTACTATGAAAATGTAAAATGGAAATACTCATTCGCTCTAAATGTTATGTCCAATTGAGCTGGTGTATTCGGGCCATTAATTTCAAGTGGATTTTCAGTTGGGCATCTCCACTCGTTTTAATCCGATTCCCAGTATTACTTCGTATGGCGAACCTATCAGCGAATTCGATTTTACAATGCGCATTATTGTATTTATTGATTTCATATTACAATTATATTATTTTGCATCTCCTAGTTGGCTTAAGCGTTTAACAACTTCTTCTTCGCACTAGAGATCTATTTGTGCATCGTGCATCAACCGATCTACCATCAACTTCAGCATGGATCTTACACTAGAGAGATTTTTAATAATCTTTTTAACGTTGCGTTATGACTAAAAAAGATTTTCGAATTCCGCAGTCCCAGTTGTCAAAAATACAGATTTTTCAATATTTTTTTCTTTCAGATTGGTAATCGGTAACCACTCATCAGAACTATGCGTTTTTTACGTTTGATCTTCCATTTGTGACGTTATGGTCCAAAAAGTACCTAATCACAATCTGACAAATTGACCGCATGCCGTGAACACGCATGCTGAACGGCAATTTCACACGATTCGAATGACGACAGAATCGACCAATCGGTATCGCGAAAAATCGGTAACAGAAATTTCATAATGTTTTCGCTACACGACACACGTTAACGATATTATGAATATTTTTGTATTACCGTGAAAAAATAGAAGAGGATACGTGCTTGAAGATTGGGGAAAGAGGGTATAGCGTATATGCTGATATCAGCGATTTAAAAATTTCTCATATGCAATATACTTATTTTAAAGTTTTAATCTAAAGGATCTTATATATCACTAATAAAGTGCACGTGATAAGGATAAAGTATTCCATATCTTCATTGTTATCAGAGTATATACTGTGTTCTTTCTGCAATTTTTATCCTTTTACTTTTTCTCTATATTTACAGAGATCCCAGGTAGGTGGAGGAGGCACTGTCCGCACGGACCAAAACTATCCGACCCTGGTTGCAATCTGGTGGACGAGGGAGTAGCAACGGGAACCGGAAGTGCAGCTGGAGCCGGAAAGTGTGTCTGCGGACCATCTGTACTCTGGTGTCCTGAAGAACCGCAGCCCTACACCTACAGAACGCGTCACGAGTGCAAGCTGAATCTAGCAGCGAAAATTGCCTATGGTAAACAAGCCTTTTTTTTTAAATTTATTTATTCACCTCTTTTCAGTAAAAAAAATTACTAGTATCTTATCAGCGATTAATATTCTCACCAATATGGGCACAACCCCATTCGAGCCCTAATTCTTGCTCATCTTTCTATTTGCATTTTACTTCAACAGCCTAGAGTGGTCCACAGGGCTTTACACTTTATTCGATCAGCTTGTATGCCAAAGGAATTATAAGAGCATATGTATGTTTGCTTAACGTAATCGACGCGGACACGTGAATTTTTCGTTTACCGTGGTGCGCCGACTCTTGCGAAACTTGATACTTCATCCGTAAAAGCAGGGACGAAATAATATTGACGTTCGTTTCGGGAATGTTTGCGGAATTTTTATAATAATAAACGCCTTGCGACAGTGTCGAAATTGCAAAATTTTTTTTCTTTTCATTCGCTGATTCCTTCATCTTTTTATATTTGGTCTCTCGCTTTCTCTCTCTCTCTCTCTCGCTCTGTTTTTCTGCTACTCACTTATTCTCTCTCCGCATATCGTATCTCTGTCTCTTTTTCCTGTAATCGTCTCTTCCTTTTATTTTTTTTACTTTCATATTGTCAGGACCGTGACAAAGAATGAGCGAGAGCGAAATGATGGGCAACCGCTAATGAAAAGAAAATATAAATAGAGCGAAGGTCGTACCGAGCAGCAGTGGATGAGGAAAAACGAAAAAAAAACAAAAAAAAACGATTCATCCCTGTTAATGAGAAAAGGATACGGTACGAGTGGTCGAGGAGGGTTAGGGGTGGAACAGGACTTTAATTCTTGGCAAATGTTTTAGCAACCCTCCTTCACTTACGTTGCTGATTAGACATTGCAAGTGTATGTACAGGTAGAATGTAGCCGGCGAAGAATTGCACGGAGCGGACAGAAAAGGGAATGGCGAAGATTGCAAAAAAGTACGGAAACCTACATGAAATACTTAAATGGCAGAATGGGGAGTGGGAGGGGAGAGCTCTTCTGACGCATCCTGAGAACACTGCACAAAAATTCACCTGCCTCATGGGACTTTTCCATCGTTTTCTCTGGCACCTGGTATATATAGAGCAGTTCCAGACACGAAGATTGCAGCACGCAAAAAATAATTGGCGTAAAAGTCATTGTTGTCATGGAGATGATACGCCGATGTATCGCATCTCTTCGCCCTGATGCAGAAAGCAGAGCGAGTAAGAAGATTTTTAATGGTGTATACAAAACAAAGGGAAAAAGCTGCCATGCGTAAAGTTAAGTTTGATCGAAGTAAAAGTTTAATCGCGCAGAGACACCTAAACCTTACAAGGGTCTTGATTTGTTCTCGTTGCGTCTAAGTGGGTCGGGTAAGATCGTTAAGGGCTTGAAAGCACGCAAAGACCCAAAGGAGGTCTCGCTAGTCAAATCGCAAGTAGGAACTTCAGCCATAAGTGCATTTTCTTGTCCTGCGAGTGCAGCGCGAGTTACCTAAGCACCGTGCACATACATACATAGATATAGCCTTTAGGCAGAGTAAGGTTGCGCGCTCTGCCGTGAATCCGGGGTAGTTGCGGTGCGCATGCGCAATGAGAATCTTGTAATTAATCAAGGCGTCTGTAAAGTTTAATGGAGAAGCCAACAGGTTCGTTTAAGATACCTCGTTTCGGTGGAAGTGTATTAACCGAGAGAGGCACAAAAACATTTTCATTTCGCGAATAGCCTCCGCGGGTAGCTTTTAGTCTGAAAGAGGAAGGTTGTGGGTCTTAACGAAGCATTCGGGTAACGTCAGGGATATTGAATTAATGAAATTAATAATACACCGTTGTTTATTATTAATTCGTTAAAAATAATTGTTTATGCACCGAATATAATTAATCTGTGCCATACGGATTATTTGTTTTGTCTTATGCTAAAAAAAAATACTTAATCAAAAATTCTTGTATCTCATATCATTCTTTTCGAAAATCTCTATTCAAATTTACTTTACACTGCTACACGCAGTCTGGCTGTAAATGTCTATCAAAATTAAAGCATCTTCCACTCGTTAACGAATACGTACCTAGTTAACTCGAAATTAAAGGTAAACTCCATTATTCGCGTGTATTCGTAATTTTCACTGTTGCCCAAAACTTCGCGACTGAAATAGCATTTACATTTTGATAATAAACTCCGCTCAACAGCACGAGCGATCAATCTTCTTTATTAAGTTCTACTCTGTTACACCGTGGCGAGAAACACGTAAATAAGGTATAGGACCAAAGAAATCCTTTAGAACGTTACAGCAGTGGTTTATAAGGACCCTTCTTGTCAATGCTCTGAATATGGACCAGAGAGTCCTTTCGCTCTCGTAGAATATCCTTCGAGCAACGTGGTCCTGGCAAAATCTACGATGGGAATACAGAGAGGAAGATAGAGTCCGTGAAAAGAGAGAAAAACAAGGAAACCTATATACAGATAGAATCGTGGCCGGAAGGTCGACGAGGGATGGGTCAAAGAATAAATAAACTTAAAGCAAAAAACCCACGAGCGTACCCGAAATTTTTCACGTATGAAACTACCCAACTCTGTTTCGTATATCTCCTCGAGATTCCTCGTGCGTTCAGCCCTCAGAGTCCTCTGGTTTCGTGGCTGCCTGAAATTTCATGAAAATTCGTCAGATCCGTTTTATGCTCTGAATGCGTAAGATCGAGCCAGAGTAAGGCTAAAGGATTGTTGCAAGATGCATAAGGGTTACATAGGATCAATATGTATACAAGTCATAGAAAACTATACTTACACTATACGTAATAAGCTATGCTTACCATGTGTACCTACAGGAACCTTATACTGTTTACGTAATAATACCATGACCTCTTAAAGATGCCTAAAGAGAAAATCCACTTAAATAGAGAATTTCACATTTTCAACCCGACTGGATATATCCATACGTATATGGCTGTTATAGCTATATCTGTATATATACGTAGGAAGCTAGAAACTCCAGTTTCACGAAATTAATGATAAAATACTATTACGACAACGACGTGCTAAATAATGGAATACAGTAAGGACGCACGGGTGCCAAGAGACGTCGCGAATATGTAATGAAAAAGCATTTAGTTTAGCTTACTCGAAAAGCTTCGGTTCATGTGAATATATATTATATGGTATTTGCGTGTACGTGTATATATATATATATATATAAGCTTATTTGTAGCTGGAGAAAAGGTGCTTATGAAAGGTGCTTTCTCAGCCATTTCTTTACTCCCTTCTGACCCCTGTACTTTGCTTCGACAGTCATCCCCCGTATTCCCGTGACCTTGTCTCATTCTGAGCCTGCACACCTTTGGTTGACATTCTACGCACTCCCCTCACGTTTCGGATCCAATCAGTTTTTTTTTTCCCTACTCTTCTTCTCTAACGCCCCGAAGCGAAACGTCGTGATGTCATATAGTGCTTTTAGAAGAATATCTTCTGTGGATATCAAAGGTGTCACTGCAGGACCACACTTTTGTGCCTTTAGAAAAAGTCCAATTTATCCGACTCGGTATCATTCGAATGTACTGGCCTATTTATACAAAGGAATTCGAGAATATATATATATATATATATATATATATATAAACTCTAATATATCTGTATACTAGGTGTACTGACGAATTTAAAGAAATATATTCGTCACTTCCATGTGCGCATCGTTATACAGTAAACATACCTTGGATCTTACGCTGCATTGGGCCGTATGAGAAGAGGCGGATGCAAGAATGTGAAAGATATGACTGGGTCGATATAATTGATTATTAAGCGTCGTGACGTCAAGATTTGAAATTTCAGTGGTGGCGAATTAGGTCAGGCGTCAATATATATTTGATAAATGATCGGTCTGTTGGTGCATACAGAATTGGATGTAAGCGAGTACTATGGTGTCGGTAGGCATTTGCGTCATTCGCCCTTAAGTCTACGGATCTGGATAGTCTCTACTGGTTTATTCAAAGTGTACGATCTCTGTATAGGCGTGAGTGTATGCAGGATGCTGTATGCAGGATGAATCAATGGAGTATCAGCACTGCGGATGCAGATATACTTGAGGCAAGTCTTAGGTCAAAGTGCAAAGGCGTAAAGTCGGTATATCTACGTGTCTCTTGGTTTATTGAGTAACCAGGATCACGTGTTTCGTACGTCCTTCGAGTATAGGGAGAAAGAGACGCAAGAATGGAGGAAAAAGAAAAATATAAAAATATTTGAGTAAAACGACGAAGATAATTTTTGTTTCGTCTTTTCCTTTCTTCTTAAAACTACAGAATTTTGTACGATTCGTGTCTTTTTCTGTTTTAGACGATCTCTTCAATTCGCCTGACAAGTCGTCGGTTAACGGTGAGTAAATTTCAGTCAATTTATCAAGTTCGCGATTGTCTTAATTGAAAGTGCTTAGTATTCGTAGACATTTAAGGGAGCACTTGGTGTATCGTCTGCTGTAGCGATGATTGGTAAAGAGCGAAATACAGGGATAAAGAGACGGAGAGCGAGAGAGAGAGAGAGAGAGAGAGAGA
>JARPRG010000273.1:1134-20976 GCA_031001745.1 Hartigia nigra
GGAAAGTCATTTCGTACTTTTTTTAGTGAAAATGAATGGGAAAAAACGAAATGACTTTCCGAACAACCCAATATAATGGGCTTTCGATGAATGATAATTTTTTAAAGGTCGTTCGATCACCATAATCATAATAGTAATAGGTATTCAAAGAAATGAAAATTGCAACACTAAGTTCAAAAATTAATTAGTAGAAATATTAAGAAAATTTAACATTTCAAGCTATAAATCATAAAAGTTTACCATGCGGAAATAAAAATATCCACTTAAAAAATTCTTCATATTTACGTATGCAGTAGGGTAAATCTTCTAGTAAATGATCACCTTAGGAAAATCCTCCAGTGAATGAATATCAGTGTTAAAGTCACTATACACAGATTTAATTGAACGCGTCCATTTTCTGGAACGTCCTGTATATTCACTGGGGGAGTCAGCCTGCATCAGTTTAAAGAAAATGGAAACATTTCCATTTTGTTTATCTCACAGAGAATCGTATAGCACGTCTAATTCAAATTTTCCACAGCTTGAAATTCAACTATCATGTAACACATGCGTAAAATTTGAATCTTCATATTGGAATGCGTCTAGTGATCAAATTACCTTAAATAGAACGGATAATAATTATTTTATATTGCTGGTCCACGGTACATTGTATCCTTTAACATTATTTCTTAGTTTAAATTGAAAATTCTTAAATGCATTTTGAACAAGGTAGTTTTATTTCTGTTTACACCTCTCCTGCTACATTATCTACATGATGAAGTTATTATATTCAAAGATGTTAACTCAACCTTTATGTCACTTTTTAACCTTTAAATGCGGTAGGTAATAAATGAGGGCGAGTTTTCTCCGACTAAAATAAAAACAATTCGCAATACGCGAGTTTGAAAGAACAGGATGGATAATGTTGAATCGATTTCTTTGTTATATCTCTATCTCAAGTTGCCTGGATTGGGTGGCCATTATGACATGTCAATACATTTTTATTCGGGGGAAAACCCTGAGTGCGGTTATTTCGACGCTATGGGGCCGCTTGAAGGTTAATATAAATGCGAAATTGACTTGCATATTTAATTTAACGTACAAATTCAATTTTAGTCATGGTTTCAAGTATCTATTCTATGTGAGTATAATTTTTAGTCTACATACACAACAATATATTATAAAAATAAGAAATGCGTATTTCATGCTTCCATAGAGCAGAGCCCTTAGCATTTTTGGTATGTTGCGTTGATATTCACAGTAATAATAGTACATGGAAACAGGTAACAATGTTTATATTAAACAGTCTATTAAATTCAATGTTTGTTAAAACTTAATTTTAACGGAAATTTAGTGAAAATAAGAGGAATTATGTTCTGCAGAATCGCATCCTGAGGAATACTAAAAGGACAAGTGAAAGAAACAAAATTCGATAAAGTAACGTATATCAGAATACAAATAATAAATCTTTATTACGCAAAATAAAAAAGTTGGCGCTCAGTGATTTATGTAAATTTCAAGTATAGAAATTATTACATTTTTTTTTTATAAACGTTCAATGAAAATATAATTAGACATTTAATGCAAACTATTAAGACAAAATTCGTGACATGCAAGTATTTGTTTGACAATGAAAACTACCAACCCAGTAAATAGATTCCATCGTTTCGAATGCCCTAGAATAATACCCATTTTTAAAATCAGTGAAATTGTTCGAAATCATTCAAATAATAGTATTTTTTTAAGATCTTGAAGTAGTTCTAAAAAAATTGTAATTTAACCCTTTTGCTACTACGGGCGACTATAGTCGCTCTGCATAAAATGCCACTGACGTACTACGGGCGACTTCAGCTGGAATACCGCGGCGGAGAACCCGCCCGTAGCGAAAGGGTTAAATAAATGCATCTTTTTTATTGGTTCCATCTATTTTATTTTGTAAATACGATCTGACGAGATTACACTTATACAAAATTAGAGTAACGGTAGAGTGGGAGCAGAATTTAATATGATTTGAATTTGTTCAAATCTTTGTTTTGGAATAATGCAGTCTATTCTTCGAGTAGTGCTACTCCATGTAATGCCCCTAACTGGCGTTCGAAGATAACCTCTCACCATAAGCTACTTCTCGAAGCTCGGAAATTTGAAATATAACGCCCTGAGTAAGGCCACAAGCAATGCGCCTACACCTGACGCTTGTTTGTTATCATTTAAGATTATACTAACCATTCATTCAGAGGTATACCTTTAAAATTTTGAAATAAAACTAGAGTCGATATCGTCTTCATTATTGCCCAAATTATTAGCGGAATAATTGAACATCAAATTAAAATTACACTGTAATCTGTTTGATAATCACAAAATTACGTTATTCTGACATATATTTAAAACCATTTCCTTGAAAATTAGTCTCGAATAGTTACAGTTGTAAGTAAAAGAAAGAAACAAGAAATTGCTATTTTGCGAAAATCTCCAAATATATTTCTCTTCAATATTTAGGCTGCTCTTCTGTCAATTCGGATACGTAGAAATATGGTATACGTAAGGGGGGCGGGGGGGGGGGGGGTGACATCAAAGGCGAGGAAATCTTTTTCATTTTCATTTTCTATTTTATGTTTCTATATTCCATCTATGGTGAAGCATATAAACGTATTCGACTTGAATGTATCAATAATCCTCATGTGAAAATAATAATAAAATTGAAATAAGTATACTGGTGGCGTCTATTGTTTTTTTTTGTATATTAAATTCCTTCGGATGTTATTTTTGAATTGAAGACATCATTTCATTTACAATCGAGTTGAGCCAATTTTTCTATAAAACAGAAGAATGCGGGGGTATCAATATTTTTGCAAAAACAACACGAAATGGAGAAGAATAAGTGATAATGATTTAATCACGAATTCATCACACTCTATACGATAGAACAGTAGCCTCTTCTTTCATATATCGTATTCCATAATTTTGAAATATTTCTCGGAATAATTGATACGCATATTATTTTATTGCAAATCATACTAGCGTGTAGTTTCACCTTGTGAGTGCTAAATAATTTTTATATTTGCGTATTTTTTTTCCAGACTTTTAGGAATAAATAATATTTTCTCATTATTATTAAAAGATTTTTGTTAATATTAAAAGAAAGTTCAATTTTTTTCTAATAATACCATATACTGCCATTATTACAAATTACAAAACAAGTATACAGCAATATGAATTGTAAATGATGATAACTTCATGCGAATATTACATGTGAAAATACCAAGGAAATAATTGTACAAACATTGTGTTCCTCGAAAATAAGTTATAGTTTTATTAATTTAATTATTGCAACATAAATATAATTCGAAAAAAAAAACGAGATGCGTTAGAAAAATCATTCACCCATATTATTCGTACTCATAAAATACTGCTGCTTGAAGAACTTTTTCCATATTAGTCTTCATTTAGGAGAAAGCATAATTTATAGTAAACTGTATATATTATAGTTCGACAAAAACAAAATTAACTTTTTACCACCTTTGATATAGTAAGTGTAAACACACCCGTTACTAATATTAATATCATTTTTTATTGATAATGTAGCAAAGTGGATGTTTAATTTTTTACATTAATTTTCATGATTTTATTTTTATGAAGCCAAAGAATTTTCCGTATCTAAAAACTTGTATTACTGAGGCAGATCTTAATACAGACAATCGAATATTCCTGTATCGTTATTCGATTATGTTGCCATGTAGTTTGTTGACAGAAGAGGGGAGTCGAGTAGTTTTAGTTTTAGACGGTTCGGTGGTGAGTAGACACGGTTACTTCGAGCTCCCAAATAAATATTTGTTATTTGTAATCGCGTATTCATTTAATACGGATCATAAATCAACGCGAAGTCGTTACGAGAAGTGCGACATTACTTTGAAAAATGTTTATCTTTTCTAAGTGAAACGTCCTTTAGTCGTATGATAAAAATATTTATTTTTTTTTTCGTATAATTATTGGCGATTTTTACAATCAAATTTTGATATGTTAATTTTAAAATGAATTGAAAATTATCATAAAGAAATAATTACTTTGTCAAATTATTGAATAGTACGCATATCTTACGTCATTTTTTGCGTGTAAACAATGAAAACGAAAAATGTCGAATTATCATAACCGAAAAATAATACACCAATAACAAATGGATGAACAAATTAAGAAAATATAGCTTATGTTATAGAAAAATAGAAAATATAGCTTGTGCACGGTTAAACTTTGTAAGCAAAATATTCTCTAAGTTATTGTAGCGTCCCAAGATTCAATATCTGTCTAGTTGTACAATATTATGCACAAATGTGGAATAGCTTACCGAAGGCATCCTGTTTGAAATCTTGTTAATATTATCTGCATTAAATGTCCTTTCCATAGTTATTTTGAGACTAATATTTTACGTAAGATACACACAAATCTTTTTCCACCAATACTTGCCGACTTTCTTAAGTTCTATACCAAGTATTTTCTGCAGAATCTAGACAGCATGCAACGATACATGAACAATTATTTTTCCTTTCACTAACACTTTAGCAACAAATCATTCCTACAATTTTTCCACTTTATTATCTCTGATTACTGCATAAATCTTCCAAGATTAAGAGTCTTAGCCCAACTGGCACGATTGACCTTGATACTTTTTGTCGTCATGGCTTCAAACGTTATTTGACCATCAAGGCTTCGAAATCTCTGCATTTCTCTTGAGTGTTCTTCCATTCCATTAATATTACCATCTACCTCGAGCTTTTGAGCTTTTAATTTAAGTTGTACTTCATTTTCTTCTGGAATTGTTAAAATAATTTCTCCGTTTGACGATATTCGAGAATCTCCTGTTAGCCGTACGATCTGGATTTTTGCGATGCCTTCTTTCAAGTTAGCCTGAAGAGAACCATCTAAACAAGCTTGAAACAAAGATTCAAATGGTTATTAAAATGTAAGATATATCTTTCCTCGGTTGGAAATCTTATTTTTGATAAATTACTACGCGGAAATTTATTAGCGTAGATTTATCTTAAAGAAAAAAATATTAACTATTAGAGAGCTGAAAAGATAATTCAACTTTTTCAACAGTTTAATGATTTTTAATATAAAAACTAGCGCATTTATGCACGTGGTCGTTAATTATATGTTTACAATGAAAGTGTGTACCTACAATAATTTGTATAGATACCCCTTGACTTCGCTATATTTAACGTTAAATATAACAAACGTGCAAAAGTATGTATATTAAAAAAGTTAATAATAAAACCAAACTCTGTTTATAAAATCAAGGATATACGTTAAGATTTATCAATTATTCTTAGGATTTCAAGATCAACAAATGACATACACAAATACTTAGTCATCGTTTTCGAGATCCACTTAACCCTAGAACCCCACTTTCGTTTCCGGCACCCGTAAACCCCACACATGGGCTCACTCATTTCCTGGCATATTACACATCCTTACTATTTACGAAAAAATCTAAAAAAATGTCTGGATATTTTTTAGGTTCTTAACTATAAAATTAAACTGCCACAATTCAATAAAATTAATTTTGCAACTGTTCTTTTATCGAGAATTGAATAGAGAAATTACAGTTAATCGATTTTTTGAGAGCACGAATGACCCATGGAAATCCAGGGTTAATATTAGTGTTTTTCATGATCAAATACTTCTTTTTATTGTTTTCTATACCTAAGTACGCCTAACTATTCTGACTTGTTGATCTTTAGTCCGGGTAATTGTTTTAAATCTCTTGATATTTTGAATCATTGTTCCTCGTGTCCAAATATCTTCGTTTAAATAGGAAATAGTGATTAGGAGTAACTACATACAGAGATAAATTGAAGCTAATGGTAATAATTATGACGGCATCAGGAATGATAATCTGAGGATTTTGGCATCAGAGGAGATCAGAAGTATTTTGAAATAATAAGAAAGTATATTTTGCCACCTTGAACGACGATCTGAATTATTTAACTCTTTGAAGCATACATTTTTCCTTACATGCGATTTGTTTAAGCTCACCTGTCGAGGCTTTTTAAATTGTCGAATCCGAATCTGCGGTGAAAATTTACCAAATTTAAATTAAAGGAATGACATTATAAAAAGTCGGCTGATTGACATGCAAATTAAAACTCAAGGGTTTTTGAAGTTGCTGATTTCGAATCTAAAGTCAAAATTGAAAATGCAAAAATTCAAAAATGGTAAATTTTAATATGGCGGAACGAAATTACAAAAAGTTTTCAGATTTACGCCATTCTGAATCCTGTGTTTTTAACTCGGGATTCAAATTCATCAACCTAAAAAACCTCATCATATTCATTTTTTGTTTATGGTTTACCTGGTAACTTAGTCACAATTACATTTATTGTGCGACAAGGGTGTTTTTTATACTGTATTTATTTTCAAAATACACTACGTGAAAAATAAAACCTTGATAGAAATTTTTTTAATCGTAATTAATCTCCTCGGAACCTAAATGATACATTCACAATCGTACTCGTCCGTTAAGAAACATGTAAAAATCGTGCAAAACCGAATAGCCAAATAGATGGTAAGATACTATGCTTCAAAGGATTAAACATAACCGGAATAATGATTTGAAATATTAGGATATGGAAAAGAATAAGATGAATTTGGATACAAAGAGTGATACCTGGAATAGTTTGGATTATCCGAACATACAAAACGATAACCAGTAGAATTTGAATATAGAGAACAAAAAATACTAAGTACCTGGACAATGAAACTTCTGGTTTAAAGCATTCGAATATTAGGGACTCGATTGCTTATCTTTCACTACGGTGTAGGTTCGAGAAGTGGACAGCTATTAATAAATCGTGTGTTCTAATCAAATGAAAGTAAACAAAACAACAGCTAATAGCTACTCTTTGCATTTCAACAGTACTGAAAAATACACTATTGAGCCCCAGATATTATAGTTTTGCACATTTGAACATCGGAAGTATGGATCGAGATATTGTTTTTTTTCTTTAATTTATCTGCTGTTACAATTTGCCGTGAAGAACCATCGAAAGCTAGTCCGAAATATTTCAGCTACCAAATTCCTACACCAATCAAAATCCGTCCTCACAGCAGCTGGGTTCAAAACCGATGATCTGCCGCAATAATCAAAAAATTATTTGTTTCTTTTTTCTTACTTGTATCAAACATTTAAGTGTTAATAAGATAGTCTACGGTCGAAAATGAATATATTACGCGAATCTTATACATGCATACAGTTAAAAGATTTTAATAGCTGTCGGTTTAAAGAAAACAATTGCCGAGTGTGAATAAGCGGATCAAGAGGATTCGAGGTGTCGAAGGATAGAATCTAGTTCAGCGACGATCATATACGCATACGTGTACGCATGCACCCACGGTTATTCAGGACTATTGCACCATCTGAAGATGCCCATTAATTACTATGGTAGAGCGCTCTTTAGGTGGTGCAATAGTGCTCAATAACTGTGTATTTATATATTTTGTTCTATGTATTTGATTAGCTACTCACTAATATTGAGAGAGCCGGAACCATCAACGTCCACAGTAGAATTCATGTGAAGATTATTTAGGTGCAAATTTCCATTTTCTGTTGTGAATGTCGACTTCGTACAGTAGTTACTGCCAAGTTGAACATCGCCGTTTTGGGTAGAGACTTTTAGTTCCGTACCCAAAAACTTTTCAGCTTGCACCAACTAAAATTTTATATTGATCAACATTTCACAAACATATATTTGAAAGAATTATTTAATTCCTGTTTCTTCCGATACTTAGGTATTTTCAAAATCATATAAAGCTGAAAAATTAATTAATAAACGTAAACCCATGCGTTGTGATGTGTGCTTTACGTCGTCGTATCTTTCCATGAAAATAAAAAGAGAAAGGAGAAATAACATCGATTTACAGTTTTTATAAGGCAACATTTATTTGAAATACAGAGGAGAAAATTTTTGAAAAATGCACTACAGATGGTAAAGAGAGGATTGCTTTTATTTGAAATAGATATTATCAGATATATTTCCTTCTGCCAAATTTTAACGTTTGCATTCAGGTAAACGTCGTGCAAATATTATTTTGTTCGTTAGCGGTTTAATGAATGTTATGTAGCTAGATAAGTACTAAAAAAAACACTCCACTACAAATGTTATAGTGAAAGGTAGTTGCTCATGTCATTAAGAGAAACCCTACAATCATTTTTACAACATTAAGAACATTAATTAACAATAGTTTCCATATTTTTTACTACTTTTCATAAACACTTTGAGTGTTCATAATGTATTTTAGATGAGTGTCAAAATATGAAAAGTAAAATCTTTCTACCAATCTAACAAGCTGCATTTTTGAGATACCATTATGGAATTGCCCTTTCACGAACTAACTTTTCTCTATTCGAAATACATGATTCGATCTATGGGGTGTGAAAATGCGAAATAAATCAAATATAACAAAGCTTGCCACATTTTATATTTTCACTAGGATAACGCCTGTTACGTAGGCCGTACTGGCTAGCGAGGCCTTTAAATTTGATAATAGATATTTAGAAGTAATCAAAAGAAAAGGAACGACCGGAGGAACGTGAATAAAAATGAATTAATTCCGAGCGGTAAGAATACACTCAGTGGTCGGTTCGCTGCTCGGTTAAGGTGTTGAAACACGCCTAGCTATTCCAACGTAGAGTGATATTGCCTGAAATGCTTATGGATGGCTGCTAAAAATTGAATACGCGAGAAAATTTGTATTTTGCAGTATATTGTTACAAAAATTAATACGTTTTGATATTTGATTGCTGTTTACAATGTTTGTCTGTTAAGCAAATGAAAAATTGCGGAGGAGAGATTTGAATATTAAATTACAAAATCTGTGATATATGTGAGGTTAAGGCGAGAAGAAATTTTGTGTAAACAGAAAATATCTAATATACGCGTTACTTGATTTGAAATTGACTAGTATGTGCAGCTCAGTTTTGCCCGGTAACCGATCCAGCTCGTTTCCTAAGGTAATAAAGAATCCGTACCTAAGAGAGATTGCTAATTTTACGCCGGATCTTATACTTTAACGGCTAGAGCCACGAGTGACAACGTGCAGTCCGATCTTTCGTGCGTAAACTAAACGATTTTCTGAGCACCGGCATCATGACGTTGGCTGTTTATATATTAATTTTCTGCCGATGCTCTTAGGTGTTGCTAGGACCTTAGGAATGCGATCACCTGAACAGCTGGGTCGGTGACACGAGCAATGCACTGGGTAATGTGCTGAGGTTGCAATTCCCATGAGGCTACTGACTTGATCGTTATGAGTGATATACTGAATTTGAAATGATAAAGAATACTCTACGTAATACGCCCGTAACAAGAACTAATTTTACATTATTCCTTGTCAAACACAGATGGCGAGCAAAAACTTATACAATTTCGTATAAAGATGACTTCTTCTATATAGCCATGCAAAGAACATTTACGCTACGTCAATAATGATAATGATACGAAGCAAAACTGAACTTCATTACAGTGATGATACGTTATAAAGCTTTACTGAAAATTTTTAGAAAATTAATTCTTCGAACATAGTTTTTCGAAAACAATTCTTTGAAAACGATTCTTTAAAAACAATTCTTCGAAAACATTTCTTTGAAATATATTTTTTTTTAATATAACAAATTATTTTGGCTGTTCTCAGCCGGATTCAAAATTAGCTAATATGGAAGAACATCTGACTCCATTTTTTTTAGTTTTTAATTGTTTTCATAGCTTAACTCTACAAGCCCATTACTGTAGCGATCTGTGTGCATTTCAACTCTACCGTAACCAAGCGAGGTATTTTTTTTCTCGAAAAATTGTGTTTTCAAAGAACTTTCCGTACACGGTTTATAAATTGTATTGAGAATGCTCTTACTAAACATATATTTTAAGGCTAAAAATGTATATTGAATTTTCCGTTCAAGCCAAATAATATTCTTGTTCTGTCATTAATGCGTACTCTGAAAAAATTTCACAAAAAACCATGAAATAGATAATTTTTACACATTTATCAAACCCTATAACAACGCGTACCGAAAATGATACACCTGATATAACAATAGCTTGAAAAAACCTGAAAATTACAGTCCCTCAAAAACTGTTAGGCAGGTAACGTGTTAACAATATAAAAATTTATAATATCTGATACAACTTGTTCGTTGATTTTAAAATTAGAATTTTATATTTTCATTTTATAGCTGCTATCTGAATCACGATAAGGAACATTTTTATTTTTATCAATAGATATAATCGCCAGCTATGACTCTTATTTCAATTTGTAACTATACAGGTGCAATAGAATTTCGATTTTCTTTGTACCTCTATAATCTGTTGTCTTTTCAATAATAGAAACATAGGGGAATAGCATGCGGGGTGAACCATATTACAACTCATCTGTGCTTCTTACTATAGCCAGTATTTGCTTTCATTTGGTAGCAAAATTTCCATACAATGAATTAAGTATGGCTAATGCAACTTCGAGTTTCTTCGTAGCGCCCCCCCCCCGCCAAAGAAAGTCGATGTTTTACTGTAAATTCTAATAATTGCTGATTTATATATGTTATTTAAGCTTGGTAAATTCTTTGCATTTCAGACTTATACCATCGGAATTAGAGTGATATAAATATACATAGTTTATGTCGCTTCATCTTGCGATTTCTTTATTGTAAAGTAAGTATTTCTGATTTGCAAATCGTGAAAATATTATGATTAATGTTTGAAATTATTTTTTCAGTGCAAAAATATTAAAAAAAAAAAAACAGATTACTATAAAAATGTCGAAAGAATAATGCTTATTCATAAGAATATGGAATTAAACTCTATATGAACTCAAATATTTGAAGGATAGTTCTACCGACGATAGCACGACAAATGTTGTTGACTATTTCCTAAAATTGAAATAAACGGAAATGAAGTTCTTTTATGCATTTAATTATGCATCTGCAGCTTTTGTTATCGCTTTGATTATACAGTTAGTTAAATAATGATTATAACCATTGTTCTTGATTGCATAGCTTTGAATTTGCATTTATCATATTTATTATTATAAAAAAACTATCTAACTATGTAATTTCTAAAAATAGTATGGTTTAGAATAATATGCATTACACATAATTCAACTGAAATATATTATGTAAACTGTAGGGAATGTATTCAAGGTAGACTGAAAACTTGTGAAGGTCACGCTTGACTTTCAAATAATTGAAACACAACTATTTTAGTGTTCTATTTTCTATATACTTGTGATTTCTTTTCATTAATGTTATATGCGATATCATATTACTAGAATATATTATTGGTTATAAAGTGAAGTTTTAGAAAATATACCATTTTAACGTATTGAAGATATTTTTGAAGGATTACCTTCTATTAATACTTAATGTATAAGTCATCTAAACCTTCCACTTTTGCTATAAATCAATTATATATATCTAATTGTATCTGACTAATATTCAAATATCATTTAATGTATGAGAATTTGAACTTACCCCATTTTTTGCTGTATTAATTTCAATGTTCCCTTGTAGACTATGACGAAGCTTTACAGAACCACCATCACTTGAAGAAAGTATAAGTTGACCAGCTTGAAGTTTTCCCCCCGTTATATCACCACATTCAGTCTGAACTATGATTGAGTCCGAAACCATACCAGAAACATGTACATGGCAGTTGCCAATAGCTTGGACATCAACGTCTAAAAAATGCATCCTTTGATTTATGTAACTGCTAAGAGCCTAATAAATAGATTATCAATGATTATTACTTTTATTCAATTCTGAAGTCAATATTTAAAAAAATAAAATTAGTAATAATTATATATATATATATATATATATATATATATATATATATATCAATAATAATCCTTGTAAATAACATGTATAAATTATTACATAAATCAGATAGAAATGATAAAAAATACAATATTAATGTACTTAAGCAATATTTAACAAGTTATTATTTAGTTATAAATAACATACACAATGAAAAGGCAACATTCATAATTAGTAATATAGAAGAAATAGTTATATATGAATTCGAACAGGTTGTCAATATACCTCAAACTGATCTTGATAAAAATATAATCTGACTAATTTATATATTAAAAGAATATAGTTTTTTTAGTATTTCTTAAACAGTAATATATCTAAAAGAAGGTTAAGAAATAAATCATAATTACTATATACAGTAATGGGTTTGACATAATTATAATGTTAACATGCGTTAATAAAAATAATCTATTTTTCCATATAAAAACTTCATGGAGTGTAACCAATATTATGAGGACAAAATGAATATTAGCGAATAGAATATTATGCGCTTGAAAATATAATATAACAATGCAGAACTGAAAAATGTTAAGCCATTTATAAATTGATTGTATATCAGTAGAAGTTATTCTGTGATAGTCATAACGCTTTAATATGTAATTCAGATTAACTGCAAGGGAATTAGATCCATACTTTTATAAAAAAAAAAATTGTGCACAAATGATGAAAATATGAAATTAGGATACAATATATATGAATATAGAATTGTAATGTATATTGACAAATATTGAATTTTCCTTACCATATCGTACGGGAGATTCTATAAGACATTTGGCATCATCAGGAATAAGATGTAATTGTTCTTCCAGAGTCCGGATTTCACAAATGTCATTGTTCACTTGAACGGTCAAAACTTCACCTTCAGAATCCGGTAAAGCTTCTTTGGAAAGCAATCGAACTAAAACTGTATTCATATCAGGATACATATCTGGATCTGTAGATTTAACCTCAACATCACAGGCCACATTAACCACCAACTTTCCGAATGGTTTGACATTTTTCACAATTTCTTGCACAACGACCGGCTTATTTGTTGAAAACCAACGAGAATGTGTTACAATTGCTGGTAGTGCATTATAGAATTTTTGATTGAATCGTAAGTAGGATAAAAAACAACGACCACATACAGTATTCATTTTTCGTAATGGAAAGTAAGAAAAACCGGTTTTCTAACCGATTGCACCGTATCTTCTAACCTACATTCGTTTCAATTTCAGCAATTCGCCATAAACGCTCATGTAGAAATATTCAGCTGTGTTCAAGCAACGTTGATACCAACTGTTCATCTCTACTACAAAGTATTACCAACTTATACATGGTGGCCCTTTTAAGTTGGCACAGCAGTATATCTTGAGTACAACGTATTTTAGAGAGATATTTGTAATAAAAGTTTTATAGTGTGAAGGGGGTAAAACACTATCGTACATTTTATTCGACAGAGGCTAAAAGGTCATTTGGAAGCCAATTTTTATTTTTTCTTACAAAGACCACTACTTTTTTTTACAAAGGATTTTATTAAAAAAACAAAGTTGACCTCCAAATGACCCCACTAGTCTTCACCGAATGAAAGTACGATATCACAAAGTTTTGCCCTCTTCAAATCATAAAACTGTTATTCTAAACATCTTTTTCTAAAATACCTTGTTTTCAGGAGATATTGCTGTGTCCACTTAAATTAGCCATCCTGTATTATACCCTTCCCTTATCGTTAATTAGGTAGGCGGACATTCGAGAGTTTAAAATTGTTTTGCACTCAATAATAAGACGAGAATTGACTATATCGTCAGTGATCCAATTTGAGTGTGGAAAATTTTGTTACTGTGAATAAGACTATACCTGGAAGCTAATGAATAATTCGCACGATAATAATTAAAATCAATAAATCATTATATATTAACAGGATGTATTTTGCTACATTTTATGAATTAATTATTTTTTATACAATGTCAGCTCTTTTTAAGTCCGAAGATACTTCTTCATTTGCCCGCTTCTTAAGTTGATCTCTTAATAAATGATAAGAAGGCCCACAATATAAAACCTTTGCGCTACCAAGGCATTCTTCACCTGAATATAAAACAGTGTACTGAAACAGCAAAAACTTGTGTATTATTACATGTATTCATTTATTCTATTTTATGGAGAGTATGAAGAATTACCTGTCCGGGCGTAATTGCTCTCAGAGGTACATCGAGCTTAATGAGCAATCGGTTATTCGGTGTTTTATAAATATTACAAAGTACCAATGGCTTCAAATGCTGAAAGCGAAAATAGCATCTCAAAATGCCATGACTATTCTCCAATTCCACAGGTTCCTTATCGATCCAATGAATTTCAGAAGCGATAATAAATTCCGCAAATAAAGCCGGATGATTTGTTCCTGCGACCTAAACCAATTGATATTAATAATTTAAATACTTATGTAGTATCGTTTTGTCATAATTTCTACTACATGCATACAATATTTACCACAAATATATCGTTCGTTTGTAAATCTTTTTTATAAACAAAATATGGTTGCGGTTTTCCACCAATTTTACATCCTTGACCTAGAGTCCATTGATGTATTCCTTTATGTGTTCCAACAATTGCACCAGTATCGAAATCCACAAAGTTCCCAGATTTATTTTGAACGTACTGAAAAATATAAGAATGAGATAACCAGACTATTAACGCTTTCGGAACCAGTAGGAACTGTAGTTCCTAGAAACGCGGTTCAAAATTCATATCTGCATGAAATATCATTGGGTATGTTATAACATTTCGGGCAGGTAACTCGGATGAAAAATTGGTTAGCACATTTGCCGTTCCCGAGCGCGTATTCAAACGCGCATCACCTGGTAGCAAGGAGTCAGCAAACGTTACGCACGATCCGCACGCATCAAGTTGCTTGAGTTTTGCATGCCTAATTGGAAAACTCGTGCGGGCAAGAAACGCGTGACCATTGTTGGTCATTTGGCAATGCACTACACAGCTATATAATCCCGTTGTTCGTTAATTAAGGCATTCGAGGGTGGGGGGTGGGGGGCCGTACACGAAGTAGATCATCGATACTCCTTCTGTAGTGGATTCCCTCCTGTATGGGATTCTTGATTGTTCAGGAAAGAAAAAGGATTGATACCCAACCGTGACTGTACTGACAAGTGTAAAAAATGTAGGAGTAGACAACTCGATATGTGAACATATTATTAGTGAGTTAAGGTGGCTAACAATAAATTTGTTTGCGGGAAAGTTGGACTTTTATGTTTATTATTAAATACATATTAGATGATGGAGCTTTGCTACTAATGATTAAACTATTTCTTGCTGCAAACGTTATTTTGAATTTGCTCTATATTTGCAGAAGGCTTTAAATGTTATTTTTTTACGTACTAGAATTTCCATCAAAAACACAGCAAAAAGGCAACTTCCGTTGTAGGTAAATAGAGCTTTTGTTTTGCTTACAATTAGACATGTTTCGTTATCTAGGTATAGAAAAACGCTGCGACGGAGAAACAGAGTTAAAACTGTTTCATGACTGCAGTAAATAATAAACAAATTAACGATTATTGCACTTTCTCCTATATTAAAAACAAAATAGTAGGATGCTCTATGGGTGAATTTCGATATGTACAATAAGCTTTCTAACACTAGATTGCGATTTGTTTCTGGAACAGTGATCAATCCACTACCTAATTTTTATCCTGCTATGATTCCCCGCATCAACATTACGAATTATTATGAGACTACTACAGTGGTGATTAATTACGATCATGACTGATAATATTAGACAGAGATAATACCAGTGAACAGCGGAGCTGTCTATGCTTCTTAATCCGCCAGTAGTCGCATAGAAAGTCTTAGATGTTCTGAAGCTTATTTTGCTTGTTAAAAGATTCTACGTGAATTTAAGAAATCAGAATTTAAATAAAATATATTGTTTAATAAATAGACCCACTTATTTGCAACAAGAAATTACATATAGAGAAAACCGGGATAAAATGTTGTACCCAAAATATTTAGTAGAAATAAATTTTGTTAAATTTGCTTTTATTTAATATTAGTGACTATTTTGGCTTCGTGAGGGGACTCTGGACCTCTCGTTATAATGCGAGTAAAATGTAAACAAAAATCGTAAATATCAGGATTTTTACAGAAATTTTGTTCCAAATCGGAGTTCAGCGCAATTTCGGCAAGGTTAACTATCATTTTGACATCATTTTCATAATAATTAACTGAAAACTGAAAGAATAATCCGATCCGAAAATTTCGATGTGAATTTGGAAAATGCGAAAAATGTTGGGTCGAATTACTCTTTTAGTTTTAACTTAATTATTGTGAAAGTGATGTTAAAATGACTGTTAACTTTGCAGACTCTTCCCTGAGCTCCGTTTTGGAAAAAAAACTGTAAAAATCCTGTTATTTACGATTTTCGTTGACATTTTACTGGCATGGTAAAGAAGTGGTCCGGAGTCCCCTTGATAACTATATAAAAATATTATATCATGAAAAACCACATACAAAGCTAAATTACGCAATTATTATACATATATTTATATAAATATATCGTCACTTTTACGTATGCCAACACATGAATTGTGTTGTTTGAATAAAATTGTAAAGTGTCTGTTAAGTTTCAACAGTTATCCATCTTTCGCAACTTTGACATTGAATCCTCGATTCAATAGATTTTAAATAGAAATGATTACGAAAAAGACATCTTGTCTCTTCATCATCATTTAAATCAGTTAATGTCAGGCAAAATTGAACCTTTATTTCGTCCTTAGCTTTGGACTTGATTTTTTTAAATCCCTTTTTTCGAGAGTATGCTCCAAAAATATTTTTTGTTTCGAAAAATAAAAAAATATATTTAGCGTTTTTTTATTACACGCAAAAAGAAATTTATATCGATTTCCCAAATTAAATAAGAATTTTTTTTAAACAAAACAAAATAAGCTTTTAAATACTAAAATAGGGTGAAAAATGGAAAACCCAAAATTTTAATATCATATGACTGTATCAAAATTCTCGGTGAATCACATAATTACTTGATTTGAAATTTAGAAAAAAAAAATAATGTGTGTAAATAGATTAGTAACATTGGCAAATGTTGAATACTTTCAGTTAGAAAGTTCCGCATCCACGCAAGACGCAACCGGTAGTTCAAGATGATCAGCGGTTGTCATACGAGATTTTCATAGCATATCCCATGCAGCCTATATATAGGACGGGCTTGAAGACCGTCGAAGGGGCTTTGAAGTGAGAGAAGTTATATAACGGGGGGCTTTCATGTGCACTTTAGTTCTGAATCTCTCCCCAAATAGCCTTCTTCCTTGTAGGAGTCCGTTCGGAAACCTCATTTGGAGTAATTCTGGCACGTTGTGTCTTTTTTAATTAGCATTATTACGAGGATGATAAAACGATTCCGATATAGCAATACAGCATATATGTAGTAAGGTTTCTGGACTGTAGTAAGGTTCCCATGCACAAGAATACTGTAATTTTTATTCAAATTTCTACTTAATCAGTGTGGAAAAACTTGATATTTTGCATAAAGCATCTTAAACGTATAAGATATCATTTAGATATATTTTTATCATTGATGAGATTTAGTTTTCTTGTTATGCGCACCGCAAAACATGAATTACCAATTCGAATATCATGAATGTAATATAGACAAAAATTAAAAAAAAAAAAGTTTAGATCTACATGTAATATCACAAGGAATATTAGGAATCATTGGCGACATATTATAATCATTCTAACAAAAATATATTCAAATTAAATTTATAGTTAAATATTGTTTCATGGTTGTAAAGCAAAACTTTTAACTTCTTATTGTTTCTACAGTAAAGCAATATGCAAAATGGATGTATTATTATTATTAAAAATGATCGACCACCGTTAGAAAAAATAAAATGAATTAAAATGAACAATCATTGATTAAAATAATTATTTCTCCTAAAAACAATTATGAAAAGTAGAACTCATAGATTCATACCTCGGTGATGAAATCCTGAAATCGTCGACTGCCAATAAAACAGATACCCATACTTTCCTTTTTTTGCAATATTAAATTTAATCCAGCTTCTTGTGCAATTTTTTTTACATCCCTCTTCAGAAATGAACCTATAGGAAACATGCTATATCGTAATGCCTTTTGTGGCACTTGTGATAAGAAAAACGTTTGGTCCTTTTGAGGATCGCAAGCGTTGAGAAGTTTTACATCTATAATGGAAAATAAATTATAAAGTAAATAAAAAAATATATCGACGAAAAAATGTAGTATTTTTGTTAAAAACAAAATGAATAAACACTAAGTGATAATTAATACATCAGTTATATATAAAATCCACTATAAAAGTTCTATTATGTAATGAGGAGTGTGGTTTGGAACTCATTAAATTATGTTATTATATAATTTTGTATAAGGTTTGTGCAATGCTGTTTGCCAAAATTAAATATCACTATTAAGTATTCTTACTGATATTTGGTTGAAAATTTTCCAAATATGGTCCAAAATTAGTTCTTACATAATGCCCGGTGGCAATAGCATCAGCTTTCAGCTCATTGCGTGCAAAATTATAAAACATATCAAATTTTATAAATTTATTACATTGAATATCTGGATTTGGTGTATAACCGGATTCGTAATCCTTGACTAGTTCACTGAAAAACAAAGGGTTAACTTAGATTTACATGTGATATTGATTATTACATTAATGAATAAATGAATTGTTTGAGTAAAATAAAAGTAATATCTCAAAAGGTTTCATTTCATAGTATTGATACGCATAAGTAATTAAAGATCTTGAAATGTATTCGGTTTAACGAATGGTCTATAAAGATCATTATTCAGCTCAGTCAGACAATCTGAAGTTAATACACTCACGTGACTGTTATTATAAAACCATGTTTAGACAGTGCGTTGCATTGAATAATTCAATGCATTACTATACATATTTCACACGAGACTGTACCAAGTTTTCTTGTAAAATTAAAATTAATATCAAATAATTATAGATAATGTTTAACTATCCCACATTTTCTGTTGGTGGAATATAATATAACGTAAATTCTCTTATGACATGATTTCTATATAACCCTGCATAACAGCCCTCCTTTAATATCATTTCCATATAATACAACGTAAAAAACTGGAATAATCCTCGTATAGCACAAATACAACATGAAACGAATAAACCATGTTATAAGAGAATTGACTATATATTCATAAAAGGGATTACATTATAAGTTTTTGTATTTCTTTAGTTATTGATCCTATAATTTGTGTAACTTCAGGACTGAGTAACCAAAAAAAAGTGAAGGAAGTAAAAGTACCTTTAAAGGCCACCATCAAATGAAAAACTAATAGATTTATTGAATTCACCATTAAATACCTGAAAACAGTATTCCAATATTCTTTAACAAAGTTTACATTAAGTAGTGGAACTTTGAGTTTATCACAAACCCACTTTGCATCTTCATACTCTTTTTCAGCAACGCAATAACCAGTTTCATCGATAATATCCCAATTTTTCATAAAAACGGCAATTACGTTGAAACCTATAGAAAATATAATCTATTTAACATAGTAAATAATGTTAATATAAAATAATTCTACCTTTTTTCTTTAATAATAACGTAGATACAGCACTATCGACGCCACCAGAAATTCCCATAACAATATTTTTAAACATCTTTTATATTATATGTTTTAACTAGTTTAAAAAATTGGATTCCATATGATGTACGAAGAATAAAATTGTGAAAGTTATATACAAAACTTCTTTTCATTTCACACAAATTATTGTTGTCACACTAGATTTTAGATCCTTCTTTTCCTTATTACTTTAACCCTCAACAGGGGGTTGACACTGCAACGGGCTATAGTGAAACATAGAGTAGTGATATAACTTTCCGATCAGATGGCGCAGCGGTGTTGTGCGCATGCGCAGCAATGCGCAGTCGCCATCTTGCAGAAAATAAGTTTGTTGTGTAAACAAGTGGTCTTTGGCGTCACTGTCTTCCGA
>JARPRG010000274.1:0-34988 GCA_031001745.1 Hartigia nigra
TTAATAATATACAATTCACATATGAAATTAATATTTAATTTAATTTCAGAATTCTTTTTAACAAACGATACACCTAAGATTCGTCACTGTATTCTTGACACGCTTACGCAATTTGTTGCGAAATGGCTGCACTGTCTTAATATTCGTAGTTGGCGCTTGCATCGTAGCAAGTGTATGGATGCACCGCATAAGTAGTTGTCAAAGACAGAAAAAAAAGAAGGAATTTGGCAAAAAAGAAAACGCACGAAAACATTTCGAGCAATCAAGAAAAAAAAAAAATGTTTCGGATTCTTGCCGCATGCCACTAATTACTGCACAGTCTCGAAATTACTTCACAGTCGTATTTACGATCACGTAAAATCGAGGAAAAAGGGAAAGATAAGAAAGGATAACAGTAAAAAGAGGCAATTGCACAGCCAAGCTTTTTTGCCGTGCATGAACATTCTTTGTCGGTTATTCCCATGATCATCGGAAAGTTTATATCTCGATTTTTGGTTCTACAAACAAATATATATAAATTGTTCGTAAGGTCTAATCGTAACTTTCTGACGTTCATGTATCAACCGAGTAATCACGACCGCGACGCTTCATTAGTAAGTAATAGAATAATTAGATGAGCACACAATGTCCGTATCGGTGTCGCAAACAAAGATCAACAAAATGATAAAAATTGGCAAAAAAGCTCTACAAAAAAGTGTCACAAACAAGGTGTCATTGTCGTAAAACATCGTTCACCGAATTCGTAGAGAGGCCATAAGGAAAATAGTCCGAGGGTCTGAAATTGAAAATTCAAAAATTGCATATGATATGGATAGATCCTATAGATCCAAAAAAAAACTCTTTAACCCCAAAAAGAGTGGTGCCAAACAAGCTTACTAACACGTGGTACAGTTTCGATCTATTACTTTCCGACAGACGACGATGAAGAAGGTCCCACCTTGAAGGAAAAATTATTGTCAATTTGCCTGCGTTGCATCGACATATTCTGCGTCTGGGATTGCTGCTGGGCTTGGTTAAAGTTCCAAAAGTTCGTCAGCCTCGTGGTATTCGATCCGTTTGTGGAACTCTTCATCACTCTCTGTATCGTCGTGAATACGCTCTTCATGGCGCTGGATCATCACGACATGGACAAGGACATGGAGAGAGTACTAAAATCGGGCAATTACGTAAGTATAGGAGGATATTATTTGATATTAACGAAAACAAAATTTATAATAATTGTTTACAATTAAAAAAATAATATTTCATCTCATTACAGTTCTTCACGGCTACATTCGGGATTGAGGCGACCCTGAAGCTCATCGCCATGAGTCCCAAGTATTACTTTCAGGAAGGATGGAACATCTTCGACTTCATCATCGTAGCCCTGTCACTGCTGGAATTGGGTCTGGAGGGTGTACAGGGTCTCTCAGTATTGCGATCCTTCCGATTGGTTCGTTTTAAATATCTCCAATAATTAATAGGGCCGCCATCTTGCTATCAAGTGGTAGAAAATTTGAATGTCAAGCCAACCAAGAGCTTCTGTGTACCATTCCAATGATCCTAATAAGACTCTAGTCTAACCCTAACCAACTCCTCCTTGTTGTAACCCGACCTAGGTCAGATTAGAAAACCATTAATCATTTCTTTAGTTAAAGAACAAATTGTCACTGCACATACTCCTTTTATTGATTTCAGCTAAGGGTTTTCAAATTGGCCAAATCGTGGCCCACTCTCAATCTCCTGATTTCCATTATGGGTCGAACGGTCGGTGCGCTGGGTAACTTGACCTTCGTACTCTGCATCATCATCTTCATATTCGCCGTGATGGGGATGCAACTCTTCGGCAAGAATTACACGGACAACGTCGATCGATTCCCGGATGGCGATTTACCAAGATGGAATTTCACGGATTTCATGCACTCTTTCATGATCGTCTTTCGCGTGCTTTGTGGAGAATGGATTGAGTCCATGTGGGATTGTATGCTGGTCGGTGACGTCTCCTGTATCCCATTCTTCCTGGCGACGGTCGTCATCGGTAACCTGGTCGTAAGTATAGTATTCAACAGGAAGAAGAAAAATATTAAAAAAAAAAAAACATCAAGCACTACTGCTTGGTACCAATGCAGGTATCGGAGAAATTTTTTTGTTCATGGACGAATCAATTGTTTTTTAATATCCTAAAAAATCCAGTGACCTGATCATGACACGTGGACGAAGAAAAAATATAACCAATTACCAATTCAGTCACTTCTCCATTGACGATCTTGTTTTTCTTGGTACTGTGCTGAGGTAGTTAGGTTATGTCTGTCGTGTTCGGAAATGCAGGTTCTCAACCTCTTCTTGGCGTTGCTCTTGAGCAACTTCGGCTCGTCGAATCTATCGGCGCCAACGGCCGATAACGACACAAATAAAATAGCAGAGGCCATCGACAGGATAGCGCGCTTCATCAAGTGGGTCAAGCGAAATCTACTTTATCTGGCTAAGTTGATGAGAGCCAAATTCACCAATCAGATATCCGATCAGGCGCCAGGTGAGGGACCGTCCAACAGTTGGAAAGAAGGTTTATATCCAATCAGATCGCTTGCTGTGTGCGCTGTGTAGTTTGTTCTCGCTGTGATTTTTTTTTTAGCCCGGCTTATTTCATTTAACACTACTTTCTTTTTCATAATTGTTTCTCTTCTTTCTTCCCTTTGGGAATTTCTCTTTTGTGACTTTGTACCACGTTGGACATAATCACTTTTGTTCACTTCTTTTACTCAACTTGATATCTTCGACGTGTCTACTTTGACGCGTTTTCTTTTTAATCTGATTGACAAGTTTTTTTTTAACTCTTCATTTGCGTCTAGCTTCCTGTTCTTTATTTTTATTAAATTTGTCATTCCTACGAACAGCTGCTAGTTGCTTTTATCAGTTGGATTTGAAGTGGATATGACCAATAATTGTTATAGAGATATTTGAAAGATTCTTTGTATCTTTGATGATTTTGTTGTTCGTTTTTTTTTG
The DNA here is from genome assembly GCA_031001745.1 of Hartigia nigra. Taxonomy (NCBI): domain Eukaryota; kingdom Metazoa; phylum Arthropoda; class Insecta; order Hymenoptera; family Cephidae; genus Hartigia; species Hartigia nigra. The sequence goes on from JARPRG010000274.1 coordinate 2,986, forward strand.
GTTTCGTATCTTTTCTTATTTTTTTTAGTCTTATTCGTTCTTTTGATTGCTGCCAGTTCGAGGTTCTCAACAATACAACATTACGTTACGAGATTACAAGACATTTTGTCGACAGTAATGAAATAAGTGCGTGGGATTAATCAGAAAAATTTTTTTGCATGTCAATGTCAAACGAAAAATATGAAGCTTTCGCGGTTACGAAGGGGTAAATTAAAAAAAAATGTTAATTACCTACTTTCGTACAATTCTGTTTAATCCCGCTGGAAATTGCATGTACTGTGAAAGAGGATTATTTTTTTTTTTCAAATCTGGTTCAATTCGAATTGGAATTAGTTTAGTTGTAAAAATAACAAACAAAAAGTGGACAATGAAATTTTTAAAAAGTAATTTTGATTTTTCTAAATGAAAATTATCGTAAAAAGAATGTAGCGAGTAGAGAACGATTGTGTAAGCAAAGAAAATATGAAAAACCAAAAAGGGCCGAAAAAGAAAAAAAGTAAATAAAAAGGTTGCAGATATTTTTTCAAAATGCGAAAAAGGGACTTCAATCAGATCGTGCCTAATTGTGCAGATGGAATTGATCGAGATGGAGATCTAGATCTTGCAGATGGCGAATTAGATGGCTATAGAGATAAAAAGAGTGCTAAGGATCTAAACAACCAATTAGAGGTTGCGATTGGCGACGGAATGGAATTTACGATTCACGGTGAGTAATGCGATTATTGACTCACAAAAATTCCTTGACAACCGTCATTGCGCGCTGCGAAGTAAAAAATCATCACTGACTATTTATTTCTGACATAAAAAAAAAAATCATTAAACCGTCATCCGACTGTTATTAACATTGATGGACCTTCCCATTTTCGAAGGAGATCTGAAAAATAAATTGAAAAAGGGCAAACTCTGCATGAACAACACAAAGGCAATTGGCAATTCGATAAATCATCGTGACAATCGTATGGAGCACGAATACATAAGTCATCACGACGAGGATACCATAAGGTCAGTTTATTAGATGATTAATAAATAAAGAAAAAGAGAAAACCCTCATACATATAACAAAAAAAATATATGATTCTCCAAATTTAATGATTCTAATTTTTGTTTTCAAATCTTTTTCACGCCACAGTAACAAATCCTACGGAAGTCACAAAAATCGACCATTCAAGGATGAGAGTCACAAGGGTAGTATGGATTCGTTGAATGGCGAAGAGAAAAAGGATGCCAGCAAAGAGGATCTGGAGGATCAGGAAGGTAAATTGTCTATAGGAAAAAAAGAAATATAAAAAAGAAACGAAGGTACAGGAGAGTCTTCATTTTGTGATATTTTATTGCTCTTGGGATAGATCTAGAGGAAGAGGGTGAGGAGGGTGAGGACGAACTGGACGGCGAAATCATTCAGGCCGACGAGGATATAATCGAGGCGGATTATCCAGCTGACTGTTGCCCTGACAATTGTTACAAGAAATTTCCTTTTTTGGCGGGCGACGATGACGCACCATTTTGGCAGGGTTGGGCGAATTTACGGTTGAAAACATTCCAGTTGATCGAGAACAAGTACTTCGAGACTGCGGTTATTACGATGATCCTGCTCAGCAGTTTGGCATTGGTGATTATCGTTTCAATTTTTAAAATTTTCCAAAATTTACATAATATCACCGACAAATTCTTACGTGTAGATGAATTCATATATTTTGTTTTGTCAACAAACATTTTTGCAGGCCCTGGAGGACGTTCATTTGCAACAGAGACCAATCCTTCAGGATATCCTGTACTATATGGACCGCATATTCACGGTGATCTTCTTCTTGGAGATGTTGATAAAGTGGTTGGCGCTTGGATTCAAAAAGTACTTCACAAACGCGTGGTGCTGGCTGGATTTCATCATTGTCATGGTAAGAAGAAGTTACGATGAATATTATTGATTCTCCTTATTCTTTTAAATACTGCCTGCCTTTTTCATCACCGAAGCGGTCGAGACGTATCGAGGTGTCCTGTGGATAACGCAACGTTCGAGTAACGGATCTGACTTTCGATTAAACAAATTTTTTCAAATAGCTTGTAAAATCCCTTTTCGCAGATACATGTGAAGATCCAGATCATTCGGGGGATATACAATGTATCGAGGAACAAGGATTCTGGATGCGCACAGTAACTTTTCAATAAAAAAAAAACAAAAAATAATAATAATTTTTGTCACATGACATACTAAAAGCAATTCGCGACGCATGACGATGAGTATCACCGTGTAAAACTGTTTTCCAGGATCCGGGGACCGAAAATATAAATAATTTCAACAGTGAACACGAATCCTTTTTCGAAATGGTTGCTGCCGGTCGAGTCGGTGCCGAATTCAATGTCCATATTATAAATTGTTTAATACCTAAGCTCTCAATTGTTTGTAACGTGTGTAACCTTTGAGTTAATGACACTAGCTGTCGCTGATCAACTTGGGCGCCATCTGGGCAGGAGCCGCTGACATCCCGGCATTCCGTTCAATGCGAACGCTGCGGGCTTTGAGGCCCTTACGTGCAGTCTCACGTTGGGAGGGCATGAGAGTAAGTCATCGGTCATCAGCGATGTCAAAATTACGATCAGAGAAAAGAAAAAGAAACAGCGAACAAAGAAATTCAATTTGACTACTAAAAGATGTTGCTGCCTTTTGCCGTAAGGATCGCGCACTGTCAGACGTATTATTACCAACAATCGGTACCATTGTAATAAATTATATAAGTGAGAAAAGATTACAAAAGTTAAAAAAAAAAACCATTTTTTTTTTCAATATCATTATTAGGTAATTATACGCGAGAGTGCAGAATCCAGGCGATGTGGTGGTAGCGAGCCAAAATGAAGTATTTAGGTTTTGTGCCCAAAAAAAAAAAGAATGAACGAAATGCGAAAATAATATTTCCCCCCCCCCCCCCCCAAACAAATTTCCTATATCTTTCACCCTCGCCTACCCAATCGCTGCTACGATGTTGTAGCATACTGTGATGTGCTTACTGGTGTGCGGAGGTACACTGACGTCCAAATCTACTTGGTGTCTGCACTGATACTGGAAGTTTTTGTCGTACTAGCTATTTGCCATGTACGCCTTTTCTACCATTTTTTGGTAAAGTGATCGTTGTGCAAAGTGACAGTATGCTTTGTATGTAATGTACAGATTTCCTTGTGTGTTCTCTGCAAATGACGTATTGGGGTTACGTCATCGTGTCAGGAATAACGCGTGACATCGGGATTCCTGTACACGGTGTCGCGTGAATTTGGCAGGACTTTTTTTTTTAAAGAAAAATTCATTCTCAAAGAAATTTTTTTTTCTGAGAAATCTTTATAAATATCTATGCATTAATTTATTATTGTTTAGTCTTACCTGCCAAATTGACAAACGGATACAAACATTTAGTCTGTTTCAGGATGGAGCCGATTGTTCATTGTCTTTTTTGATAAATACCACCGTGTATTCCTACCTCTTGTACTTCTTTATATTGTCTCCTGATTGTTACTTGCTACGCTGTCGTAACCTTATCTCTATCTACTGTACTACCTAGAGTGAATTTAATAACCTCAGGCATTCGATTACGAAGCGACCTTTACTTTATTTCTAATCGAGAAATTTGACGTGTGTGACGATTACATAGCGATTGCGTAATACTGCTTTAAAAAAAAATTATTGCCATGAAAAAACCTAACCAGAAATATAATTTGGATTAACAAAAAATCCTCGCGTATCGCAACCCTTATGTGGTCACGTTGGGGGTTCATTCGAACCCCAAATTCAAAGTGCTCTGTGGCGACAGTACAGCGTGTCCAAATAAGGATGAAATCGTTCACAGGTTAATCGTGAGGGGGCCGAAAGTCGAAAAATTTCGAATCGTTAAAAAAAAATTGTTTAAAAGAAAAAAAAAAAGGGGCGATATTTATCTGGGTCCCATAAATCCGAAATTTCTCTCTCTCTCTCTCTCTCTGTCTTTCTTTCTCTCTCTTTCTCTCTCTCTCTCTCTCTCATTGTCTCCGACCAACCGTGTGTTAAACCTGATCCAAACAGTAGACGTACCAATTCTCCGTCTTAGCCCCCTCAATAAGAAAGGGTGATTTAACATTTCAAATTTGAAAAACAGTACGCGTACCCTCTACCTCGCTATGATTCGCTCTCGTTTCTCGCTCGCAGGTGTCACTCATTAACTTCGTAGCGTCGCTCTGTGGCGCGGGCGGGATCCAAGCCTTCAAAACTATGCGGACCCTAAGGGCCCTAAGGCCACTCAGGGCGATGTCTAGAATGCAGGGAATGCGGGTATGTAGCCCACCGTCTCAGCTGACCTTGTCACGTGTCCTTTAATACTATATACGACATACATACAACACGGTACCAATTACATGCTCGTTACATACATGTATATATATTGAAGTACAAATGCAACGTACATACAAGCGTACATTGATATATCTGTACGTACAATATAATAAGGATATACACATATGTAAGCATATATTTATACCATGACAACATTGGACCGATAACGCGTGATTTTCATTTTTTTTTCCTACTCGTTTCACATATCCATTTAATACAGACTTTTCTTTTAATAACACTCTCTAAATAGTATCGTCACATTCTTGGGTTTTACTTCAATTTCGAAAAATTACTAGATTTTTTTTTTAAATCGTTAAACCACATTTTATTCTTAAGTATATCAATTTTTTTTTTAATTTTAAAAATAGCAACAGTCTTTTCACCATGCTGTTATTTGAAGATCCTCCCACCCCACCCGACCCCCACCCACCGTTCACTCATTCTCGCAAAGTACCAAATTCTTGCGCCCGCACATACGAATCATTAATACATTTTTTAACCTAGAGACAAAAAAAAAAGTGCCGACACACATTACCCGAGTCATTGAATCATTTATGCACGCACGACAGATAGATAGATATATATATATATATCTAGATGCATATTATGCGGATGAATGCACAGCTTGTTGGATAATCTAAAGATAAAAAGTGACCGAGAATGCAACTTAGGATTGGTCGGCCATTAAGCACGCAAAATAGTGATTATATCTGACATACGTTGATCACTCGCGTGATCGTTCCTGTCGTAAGCAGAAAAGCTGAATTGGTCTAACGCAAAAAAAAAAGAGAAAGAAATCAATTTTTTTTTGTTTTTCTCTCTTTCAAAAATCAATAATCTCATGCAGAAATTATTCGGGATCCATATACTTGTTAATACAGAAGTATAAGGTCGCTGAGACATTGGGTGTAGAACTTACGACCATGCCCATACCCTGAACACTTCAGCCTGACTCTATTCTATAGTGTACATTATTATATAGTACGTAGCAACAGTAGTGACGTAGTGCTCGCACGTGACTACAGCGTTTATGCGTTAGTGCTACTAGTTAGATGTTCGAGAATATATTATAACGTATGATGTATACAGTCAATGTAGTAGGACGAAAGTGGCCTAAGAGTACGCATTTAATATACGTATTATAATATGGCATAATCACCGTACTTACGCCCTTTCCCTCTGGGCACATTCATTTTCCACGAGTGCGCAACAAAATTTCTGTGATTACTCGGAGCAAAGCAGATAGAGAACAGGATTTATGTGATCGATGTAACAGCAGATGACGAACATTATTTATATCTTCAATTTCAAAGAAAATATTTCGCTGCGTACACTCAGGCTACTCTAGTGTCTTATCATTAGCATGTTGCATGGTACCCCTTTTTTGTTTTTTTTTTTCTATGCATGCGCCATCTATGCTTACATGCTATGTGCTACTGTGCCAGGTGCATTTCTCCAGTTATACGAAAAATATAATGTATCGGACTCTAGTCTAACGATACACTGTATTTGGCATCGTCAATAGCGTTTTCGAGAAATCATCTCGCTGGTAGAAAAGTATAGTTGGATTCTCTCTGGTGTTTTCCGAACCCATTATACTTGTCTCGTGTTTCTTGTGCATCTGTCAGTGGATTCTGTGCAGTCACTGAGGCAGATGACTATACCTGCCTATTGAATAGACCTGTAGATATAGGTTGTACTATGAAGATATATATATATATATATATATATATTGCGGGTACTGATTTTTTTGGAGGCGGATGATTTAACGATGAAATATTATATATATTGGGTATTGTGCACTGTAGAGCATTAATGTATTAAGATTTTTTATTCGGAATGAGATAGAGCATAACGTGGCGATGTTGAAATGCGTGTGTTATAGGACACCCCATATTTTCGAAACGCCTAGATCTTTTTGAAAAGTTAGCGCTACAGGTGCTCGGCACGTACACAAACGGGAAAATACGTGGTAAAAGGAAACTTGGCGTTGAATTGGAAGCGTCAGATAGCGAAAAGCTATAGAAATTTTTGGAATTACTCTTGCCGTGATGCGAGTCAATTCGAAAAAGGGCATGAGTCCATAGTTCCAAAAATAAAGTTTGAGCCAGCCCGTTATCACTAGCTACTTTGTAGATTGTCACACGTATCCTTGCACACTTACACGCGTACAGAAAACTTATTTTTTAAGTAAAAAATTAAAATTTTTATTCGAGTACTTCTTCGACGATTGATTCATTTTTTTGTAATATTTTGAGTTCCTATTTAAATTACGAATCACGGTTCTTCAATTTCCTTACCTAGCATATTATGTGATTTTTTTTTTTTGATAACATGCCTTTTCACCTATTTTTTTGTTCTTGAATTCATTCGTTTTGGTTTCTCGTCATCAAATTTTTAAAGATTCGTGCACATGACTATAGTCGCTACACGAAACACGCAGCTCGGCTACGTAGAACGTTAAAAATAATAACGATGCATCTTGTATCTACATACTAATTTACTTGAGTATTTTGATTTTTTTTTTTTTTTCATTTCAAGTTCTTTCTTTGGATGAACAAATATCGACACGATGTTTATCAATATAGGAGTATTCTCGCATTTCTCACGAGTCAAGTCGAAAACGTCTATTTTACGAAAGTGACGGTTTTCTTAGTAAAGAAAAAATGTCAAAAAGTCCAATACGGTATAACGATAAAAAAATGCACTTTCGAATTTGTCGTTTTAATTTGACATCGTTTTCTCATTTCCTCGAGACTATAATCACCAGTCATCAAGTCACTTCTAGAAGATATTATTATAGTCAACCCATAATTCTCTAGAAAACACAATTCACATTAGTTTTGCAATACGACAAGAGTCCTTATCTTAATTCGAAAATTCTCCGACAGGTGGTCGTCAACGCATTGGTCCAGGCTATACCATCGATCTTCAACGTGTTGCTGGTGTGTCTGATATTTTGGTTGATCTTTGCCATAATGGGAGTACAATTGTTTGCTGGAAAATATTTTAAGGTGAGTGCCGGTTGAATAAAAATGTCCATAATTAACAAAAAGCATCAAATTAAGACGAATAGATTCGATCGTTTGATCGTATACGAAGAAATGTAATATTGCATTATTTTTTATTTTTATTTTTCCATACAGTGCGTCGACGCGAACAAAACTACCCTCAGTCACGAAATAATTCCCGATCGTAATGCGTGCATAGCTGAGAATTATACATGGGAAAATTCTCCAATGAATTTTGACCACGTCGGCAAAGCATACCTGTGTCTATTTCAAGTGGCAACCTTCAAAGGCTGGATACAGATCATGAACGACGCTATAGATTCCAGAGAAGTGAGTCATCGAAATCGCTATAATTTTCGAAAGGATCTATATCGAGTGCACCAAAACTTTCAGGTAAACAAGCAGCCGATTCGCGAAACGAATATCTACATGTACCTCTACTTCGTGTTCTTCATCATATTCGGCTCATTCTTCACTCTCAACCTATTCATCGGAGTCATCATCGATAACTTCAACGAGCAGAAGAAAAAGGCGGGCGGATCATTAGAAATGTTCATGACAGAGGACCAGAAGAAGTACTACAATGCGATGAAGAAAATGGGCAGTAAAAAGCCATTGAAAGCTATACCGCGACCAAGGGTAAGAGTCCACGTCCTTTGTAACGCCCTCTATACGCACGGACGATCTCTAGAAAATAATAAAATCATCCTAGAAGTCATCGAGTGACAATAACTTTTCAATTTTTGTTTTCCTCGGCAAAAAAATCAATGATTTTTTCTCTCTTCTGATTACAGTGGCGCCCTCAGGCGATAGTGTTCGAAATAGTTACGGACAAAAAGTTCGATATGATAATCATGTTGTTCATCGGACTGAACATGTTGACGATGACTTTGGATCATTATCAGCAGAGTGAGACATTCAGCAACGTCCTGGACTATCTGAACATGATATTCATAGTGATATTCACCAGCGAATGTCTGATGAAGATCTTCGCGCTGCGTTACCACTACTTCAAGGAGCCCTGGAACCTCTTTGATTTTGTTGTCGTTATATTATCAATATTAGGTAATGTAACGTAATGACTGTTTCTGTCGTATGACCCTGATATGAAATCTGTCGAATGTCCATGTCAGAATCGAGATACCTGTTAGCTTTATCGTTGCAATCGACTCATCGATCGATCATTCGGAAGCACCAATTTTCATTCATAGATTGACAATTTAAATATCTTTTCTTATTATTCCTTCTATCTTCTCGCTGCCTGACACTAATTATCTCGTAGCCACGACTGATTACATTTATAATTAATGGGAATGCCACGCTCTCTCACACGTTTATCCATGAAAGATGCTCATGATTTTTGGTTTGGTTATTAAATTCATTTTTCATTAAAAAAATTAAAGCAAACAGGTGCAAGTTTCACTCGAGTCGCAACGATAGAACTGATGTCATTACGTTATGTAGCCTCACATTGATGTCAATTGATGTTTTCACCCTAGTAAATCCATTTGTTCTTTACCTGCCTATAGCTGTCCCGATCTCCTACCGATGACAATTCCTTTATTGTACATATACTTGTATTTCCGTTCCCAATCCTGTTGTGACCTACCGTGAAAAAGGAGTTCTTCGATATATTAGGATGGACTTATGTAATATACCAGCAAACGATAAGTATTTTAGCGTACAAATCATATTTGTACACAGTCGTTTGGGTAAGACATGCCTGTGCAGTAAATCATTTCTTTCTACTACTATTACATATTTATCCTTTTCATTAATCGATTATACACTGCATCCTAATGATTCGACAGTTTACTCTGATCTGTGTTACATTTTTCTGGGTACCTTATGGTCCATGGGTTATATAGTATCTTTTTGGGGCTCATTTATATATTTGTAGAGTAACCTTTTTTGGGCTCGCGAGGCGCGGTTAGGGGTGGGATAGTGGGCAAGGGGATTTTCTCCCCCATTAATTCACACGTACACGACGATATTTCATTAGAATTTTTTTTACCTCAAAGACGCTCTATCGGCGTATTTTGTTTGAAAAAAATGTCAATTGATTTTAAGAATCTGCATCTTTTCATCGAATGAAGAAAGAAAATGCACACCAAGTATATAATATGCTTCACAGTTAAACGAGCTTAATGAAAGTGGATATGCTACTCCTAGTTATCAGAACACAATAGATACTAGAAATTATGAATTCCTACCACGTAGTAGAGAGGCATGTTATACTTCTCTGATCCAAGTCACACTAAAAAAAAAAAAAAAATAGGTAAAAATGAAACTATTGTAGTTAGATTTAGTTGCATCATGAGGTAGAAGAGTTGCACCATTTTTATCTCTCTGCATTCCAAAACTTCCCGCCCTCTAAAAAAAAAACTGTATCAACCAATCCCAAAATTCACTTTTCAATTTACTAAAACCCGACGCATCTAACACTCGTGTAAATTCCATTCTCTTAGGTCTGGTACTCAGTGACATCATCGAGAAGTACTTCGTCTCACCGACCTTGCTCAGGGTAGTGCGCGTGGCGAAAGTAGGTCGCGTGTTGCGATTGGTAAAAGGAGCCAAGGGCATTCGTACTCTCCTGTTCGCCCTGGCCATGTCCTTACCGGCCCTCTTCAATATCTGCCTTCTGCTGTTCCTGGTGATGTTCATCTTCGCTATATTCGGCATGTCGTTTTTCATGCACGTCAAGGACAAGAGTGGACTGGACGACGTCTACAACTTCAAGACCTTCGGACAGTCGATGATCTTGCTCTTTCAGGTAATTAATTAAAGTCATCGGCGAGAACCCATTGCATAATATTTTCTTTGAGCGCACCACATCCACGTGCATTTGACAATTGCAGATGTCGACATCCGCCGGCTGGGACGGCGTGCTCGACGGCATAATAAACGAAGAGGACTGTCAGGAGCCAAACAACGAGATAGGCTACCCAGGAAATTGCGGCTCCTCGACAATCGGAATAGCATATCTCCTCTCCTACCTGGTTATAAGTTTCCTGATAGTAATAAACATGTACATCGCCGTGATCCTCGAGAATTACTCGCAGGCAACGGAGGATGTGCAAGAGGGTCTAACGGACGACGATTATGACATGTACTACGAGATATGGCAGCAGTTTGATCCGGATGGCACACAGTACATAAGATACGATCAGCTCTCAGATTTCCTCGACGTGCTGGAGCCGCCATTGCAGATACACAAGCCGAACAAGTACAAGATTGTGTCGATGGATATCCCCATATGTAAGGGTGACCTTATGTTTTGCGTGGATATCCTCGATGCACTCACCAAGGACTTCTTCGCGAGGAAGGGCAATCCGATAGAGGAGACCGCCGAGCTGAACGAGGTGCAAACCAGGCCCGGTGAGACGGGCTACGAGCCTGTCTCCTCGACGCTCTGGCGCCAGCGTGAAGAGTATTGCGCCCGCCTCATACAGAACGCCTGGCGCAAGCACAAGCAACAGAAGCTCGGCGGTCCCAGTGAAGAAAGCGACGATCCTGACATGGATCCACGTTGTCATCGTCAGACGGCCGTCCTGGTGGAGAGTGATGGTTTCGTGACGAAGAATGGCCATCGCGTTGTGATTCATAGCCGCTCGTCCAGTGTGACATCGCGGACGGCCGACGTCTGATCGGAGCCTCTCTCTGCTTCCTTATATATGCGGTTACCCCCACCAGGATGGAAGTCAGTCCTACCGAAGTCACCGCCCCTGTGGGACTCCTCGCCACAGGCACCGCCCACTAAGGAACGTGCAGATGTGATAACGACAGTCACGGTCCAACCGCCGGTCGAAGCGCACGCGTGTCTATTTACTATTGCTACTGCTACTACTACTATTACTACCACTACTACTACTATTAGTACTACTACTACTACTACCACCACTACTACTCTAACAGCCTTATAATTGTATAATATATGAGCAAATAATTGGATTAAAAAAAAAGAACATCCTCCGTACGAGTTGCCTTTATCGTCGCGCGGCCAATCGTGCTGTGAAAGGCAGCAATACCATGTGGGAGGTTCGTATGGCGATAGAAGTAAAGCCATTTTAATTCGACATCACTCAAATTGACGATTGCGCGAGAGGGGATGTTCAAGAGTGCATTGTGAGGAAGAGACTGTGTCTTGACAATTATACATAGTGAGATTCTTTTTTTCCTGCTAGCGTATGGCGATGGTTATGAAAAAAAAAGAAAAAAAAAATTGTGAAGTTAGATGCTGACGCATTCGAGTCACTTCCCCATTAAATATCGACTCGGAAGTCGCCAGCATCTCTGTGTACAAGAGGACGGGCTTTAAAGTTGAATAACAGTGATGAAAGTGAGGTGCGAGTTGGAACTCTTAACAGAAAGTAAAAGAGTCTAGCTAGTGACTCGCCTACGTGATGCAGGAAAATGATACAATAAAACTACCCTTTCGAAGAATCGATCAGGAGAACTTATCAGGCTGAAGGAGGGGAGTGTATCCGGAATAACAAAATAATAAACAAAACGATGGAAACTGGACCATGCTGCTCTCAGTACGTCATAAGATCAAGAAAATCGACTCTGAACACTATAGAGGGCATACCACGATGAGGAAGAAAAAAGGGAGCAACTGCAAAGTGGAGTAGGGAGGACGACTGGAAGAAAATGAAAACGCATTTGAAGAAAAAATGAACATGTATAATTAAGCACGTGATTATTAATTACCGTATTCAGGTTTTCTACGTTGTTGTTTGGGAGCGCGCGAAGGCGAATGCGCGCGTTTTCGTCTTTGTCACAATCGAAAGTGTGATTTAACAAAAACACGAGCGCAACTCCGTTCGGACGTTTCTACGCCAGCTGCACGCGATCGGTTAGAGGGCGGAGTTGATCGAAGTTAGGGGAGGGAGTGACAAGAGATAGGTGACTGATAAAGGAGATTAAAAAAAAATAACAAGAGAAACCTAATTAATACAGCCTATTCTGCATTTCGGCTTTTTATAATTGCACTCTTCTACTCCTCGTAATCTCTATTCGAAAATAATAATCCATTCTTACCTATTTTTTGTGTGTGTCAAAAGGGTGGCCACGGAAAAGGGGCGTGGCAGTGAGCTCGAGTGCGTACGATTCGTCGAAGGTCCGTGTGGAGGGGAATTCGGTGGGCGGGACTTATGAGGAGTGTGGGCGGGTTCTCGCAGAAAGGGGCGTGGTTATAGTTGGATCAATGATGTGATGGTTGCGAAGTAATCGAAATGTTAGCTAATACGTTCAGACGTCGCGCTGGCTTCGCGGAATAATGTCTTGCGTGTGTGTGCGCGCGCGTATTTTTGCGTGTGAACGAGCATAAAGTAGAATCGAGGATAGCTCAGTGTTATTTATTTTCGTTTTCATTTAAATCAAAATTTCTTCGGACTTTAAATTTTTCCTCGCGTCTAATCAGTGGATCTTTATATATAGTAAAGCCTTAACGAACAATGCACGGCGAAACGGAAGATTCTTTTATCGCAAGTAAAAATTAAAAAAAAAATCAAAACGGGTCGATAAATTATAAAATTAACTATCGTAATGCGTCTTCGTGTAAATATCGCAGTATTCGAAGTTGTTCGGGTAGTTGGCATGAAAATAAATTTCTGTTTTATTCTTCTTTACGGTACACATTAGTTTTAAATTCACGATCGGCCGTAATTATTTTGCCTCGCATAAGTAGCTGCGTTATTTTCGCATGGCGAAAGTTTAACGGAACCCGGAAGTGTTAGTAAAGTACGGGTGGGTGGACGATAGAAAAAAAATGGACACTACCTTATTACCGATAACGACGATAGCCAAAAATAAAGAAAGAACAATACGTCAGCGAAGCCAGTCGATAAACCGCACCCGTTCGCGGACGCGTGTTTGTTATTTTTCTATGCGTAATACGTGAGTCGGGGAAAATATATAAAAAGTTGCGAGAAAACAGAGATAAAACATAATAAAAAGGTTAATAATTGATTATTCAGAAACATAAAGGGAGAATAACCATTTTTTAATTCGCGATGAAAGCAATTGAGTAGCGAATTAACAGTTATGGCACATAACGTTTTGATGGGGAGGGGGGAGGTGTCGGTGTATGTCGTTGGAATCGAAATTTGTAGGGTTTAATTGTGGTCGAAATCCACAACGGACACATAGACGGTTATCTATACGGTTGCGCCAAGAGTGACGCAGAAAACGACTAACGTAAGTGATCGCACTGAGGTGAGGAAAACAACCAAAAAGACAAAACGTTCATTACTCTATAAGCTATAGAAGCTCAAAGGGAGAAGAAATCATTGTAAATTACTCGTACAAATTAATTACTATTGGTGTCGAGTCCGCTTGTTAAGTACTTATAGAGTGCCCGTCGATATTATTACCCACGGTAAACTTTTTCTACTTAGATTCGCGTCTCGTTTTTTTCGCGTGTCTCTTTCGTTTAATGCGGATGCACTGACTTTACCGACGGTGTTGCGTGAACGCTTGATACGACAGAGGTCCTTCCTTACCCACGGGACAGTAAATTGGTTAGCCTTTATTCGGTTGCGAATGAAATAGAACAATAATATAATGTGATGAAAGGTTCGGTTGGCGAATATAATAATACACAATTTCGTTGGAATTTATCTCGAGGAAGAGGAACGCGTATAAAACAAATTAAACTTGGGAGTGATAGCTTCTTTTTTTTTTCACGTTCCGTAATATGCCCGTCTCGGTAGCGCCCTCTGTCGTCGCGGGTGAAGCTTTCTCCTCGTTACTGGCTAACGCTTCGAGTTTGTAATTCTTCCGCCCCCGTTGAGTTCTGAGTGATGTAATATGTGTAAATAATTCGATAATGCCGAGTGTCTAACATAAAATGTGAGGGTCGTGCGCAGGCGCCGCTCGTGATTCCCCGCGCAGGTCCTCGGCGAATTTCGTTACGGCGCATGCGCGCGCGTGCACGCGCGCGCCTATGACGCCAAGCAACGTGGCGTCTTTAATCTACAGCTGTTCGAATGACATTGTGCGGTAAAGTTTGTCAGCCGATCGCTTCCCCGAGCGTTGTCAAGTTTTACATCACAAGATACGAATTCATATACATTAGCAAATGCGGGTAAATACTCAGCCACCTATACACACACGTTTCATGCAACGGTTGTAACACGCACATACGCGTTCTATCGACGTTTTATAAATTGCTGCGCGCGTATTTTGAACGGAACTGTCAGCCTTGACCAATCGTTCAGTTCAATTTGGAGGCATCGTTCACGTGGATGCGTGCGCATGCACGTGGCAAAGTAATAATGTGATGTTTCTCAAGGGCTTTAAGTGTAATATGCAGCGCGATTATTGTCTAACGAGTGAGTTTAGCGTGAGAATGATTAAGAAATCGAAAATGCAAAGAGGTAGGTTAGGTTTCGACATTACGGAATGGCTGTAACGAGTGGTGTAACATTGAGGCGATGCGCGCGCAACTAATGATCGCTGGAGGGGATAACGACGCGATTGGCCGAACGACTTCCCCCACTTCTCAATTACATCACGCGCGGCAACGTGACGTTTTTCCCGCACGGTCCTTTAACCTGTGCGCGCATCCTACTAAGTTCGTACGTATGAGAGAAGATGCGTGAGATATCAGACTTTTTGATGTTCACCATGACTTAATCCTTCTTTCGGTTCGTACGACGCCCTCGGGACGAGTTCCGTTCCGCATTCTTTTTTTCTCGCACGACAGTTGAGTTTTTGCATCACTCTCATCACCTCGTTCTCTTTAGGTCTATATGTAATTCTCTCTCTATCTCTGCCAACAGATGTCGCGCGTTGAAATCCTGACTTGTAATATAGTGTCTTAAACATGTTTTATAGATTTTGGTTAGTCAAGCGCGACACTTCCACTATTGTCTCGTATATGTTTTTGTTATTTAATCGTCGTTTACAGTTTTTCGCGGCTTACAAAGGGGCGCGACGTTGATCTCGGCCCGCGGCGTCGGCCGGTCCGACGTGTTTGTAAGTTCAAACAAGCGAGTACGCAGTAACAAAAAAAAAAAAAATAATAAATGAGAGCAAAACAGTTTTAGGCAGGCGAAAAAAAATAAAGGTTTTAGATCGTAATACCGTTTAAGCGCAGAATATTAGTTTTTCGATGGATTCGATTCGCGGAGTACGAAATAGAAATGATGGGAAATAGGAAATAGGCTTCTCGAGATAGATTCAATAACGTGTCGGTGGGAAGATTACGTGACTGTACCACCATACAATGGGTGAACAGAGTGCATGAATGAGCGCAAACTATACGAGTCCGATTTTCAAAGTGAAATACTCAAAAACCAAAAAAAAAAGTAACGAAAAAGAAAAATATGAAAATATATTAAATGCAAAAAGGGATCTGTCGGCCAGTAATAAAACGAGCAACTGCCATGGCTCAAAACTACGTAGGATGAGCATAAGATGATTTAACAAAATAAAACGAACTAACTAAGAAAACCACACAAAAAAAAAGTGCAAAAAGACGTAGGACACAAAAAAAATTATATATGCGCGATTAAAACACATTTACGAACACTCCCACGTACACATACACATACAACCGCAGAGCTATACAGATACCAGAAAAATAAGAGATCCAATTTTATCACGCCTAGCTATCGAGACTCATTAAGAATTGTCCATTATATAAATATTCTGTTATCAATTTGCGAGGTACCCGTAAACTCGTATGCTAAGGCGCGCGCGTACTAAGAAAACGGAAAACAGTTTTAGATTAGAGTCAAAGGAGTCATTGGTTCGATGAGTGCACTTAAAAGTAAGTAAGATCGAAAGAGTATCGGTACGGATGAAATGCTGCAAAAATCGTATTTTCGCAGACAGGTGCGTGAAATGCAAGAATGACGAAACAAAAATGAAATGTTTAGGTGGCAGAAATAGAAAATATGTTGGAATGAGAGAGAGACATTGGTTACTCTAAACCAGTGATTTAAGAAATGAAAAACACAAGAAAAAAAAAAAACAAAAAAAATACGACAAAAAAGTATGAGTTATTTGCACAATATTATATAAATATAAACGAAGACAAAGGAGCAAAAGAAAAAAAAAATGAAGAAAATGAAGGGATAATTACTATGTTTATTACGATTATTAAATTAAAGAGCAAATAATAAAAGGATAAAACTGTTGTTAAATAATCATTACGTGAGAGAGCGAGAACGAGAGAGAGAAAGAGGAAGAAAGAAAGAGAAGATGAGTGGGTGAGGTGGGGCCGGAGAGGGGTTAGGTAGAAAAATAGGAAAGATTATACGTGAGCGTGCGAGAGAGATAGAAAGAGGAATAAGAGTGGTGTACAATCGTGAGAAGGATGGGAGAGAGAGAAAGTGTAGGGGAAAAGAAATTACGAGCAGAAAAAAGAAACACAATAAATGATTTAGCAAAGATGATCGATATTATCGGATAATTAATTGGATCAGAGCGATTGATTTGTTACGTTCGTTAGTTACCGATCATTATATTGATTATTGTAATTATAAAAAATAAATAATTATTACCGTAATAGTTAACAATTAACAAGTTGTTACCGCTTTGTTATACACAATATAATTAATATACTAAGATTATGAAATAACCTGAACGGCATCATTAATTGGTCCTCTACTCGTTTAGATAAAAGATAATGATTTTTCCAATATCGATAATATATGTTGGCGTTAGTGCATGCATATTATTTATGAGTTTCTTGCCTTTTTTGACTCGCGAATGCTTTCTTTGATTCTCAATCACTGTTATTGATTTGCTATATTGTTTTGTTTGTTGTAACATGCACGTATTAATTTTTGCATTAATGTAATTAATGACAATAAATCAATTTTTCATTTGAGAAAAGATTTGACAAACTTAACATTTTTGCAACAGCTATCTACTGAATTGCTCTTTAAAAAAAATAAAGTATTAACAAAAAAGAACAAGGGATCTTGAAAGTATCAGTAAAAATTAATTGAGTACCTATCATTTTCTGTAGTTTGTATATATTTGTATTAAGAAATTAATGGCAGTTTAGTCTATGAAAGTTAGTTCACAGTACTTACTAACAAATTACAGGTATTCAAACAGTAATTGTTATTTGATTGATAATGAACGAATTACATTCTATTACACCTGGCATAAACAGTCACGAGTTTCATATACATGGGCAATGTTGGAATGTGGACCGACAAATGTATAAATTGACAGGCGCATGTATGGTCATAATTAATTTAAAAGAAGAGGCTAATGCGCTTGTAAATATTTTTAAGAGGGTTGAGTCCGCTACACTGAAGAGCTCTCAAAATAAATATACTATCGCATTCGGATTTTATAATCTCTACAAAGAGAATGATTTTGTAATAATTTAGAAAGAATCACTGGTCGAAAGAAGGTATTTAAATATGACGAGAAACCAACTTGACAACTTTAGTGGTAATGAAAGTTGCAGGTCAATGTACATCAGTGAAGGACTTCAAAATATTAATTATATTAAGTTGTTAGCGTTTTTCATCGAATTATATTAACGAATGAATTAGGAAGTATATAGTTAATTGTGGTAATAGTTTTGTTTTCAAAATTTTTCTTTGGGCGTTTTTACTTTAGATTCATACATTTTTTGTTACACTTAATCAGCCGATGGTAACCATATTGTAAACTGGACATTATTGTCACGATATATCAAAGTATCAAAATTTGTTTAATATTAATAACTTTTGCGACCACAAATAAAGAAAAGTTTCCTTAAACTTTAGAGGCATCATTCTATTGAGCAACACCTGCTGTACAGAACTCTCGAAGGCATATAAGATACAGTGTTTACTTAGAAATCTTACACCTTTAATAAAATACAGAATGTATTTTAATTGTATGCACAAAAACTTACTTATAGTTTAGATCCTTAAATCTAATTAAATAGCTTGGCATGTCAAACAATGAATTTGAATTAACTATCGTGTTTGCACAGCAGCTTCTTTCCGGGCAGCATCTTGTAATAACTGAGTATCAACCTCGTCACCAGGAAGTTGTACATATCTCACAACCGAGCCACGAATAAAACAGTTCTTAACCGACAGCTAGAGTAATAAGGTCAGGATAATCATAATGTACAATCCATTCTTATAAATTTTACTATAAAATATTATAACTCACCATGTGTGGATACTTATCAGGATCTGTCACACTGATATCCGTCAATTTAATATTTAAATATTGATCCACCGAGTGTAAAGTACCACAAATACTGTAAAAAAGTAAGCCTGAGGATCACTATTGACTTGCATATTCATTAAGAAAAATCATAAGGACATCTTACCTGAGGTCATTTTTTAATTCAACCACCACATCTTTTCCAATTAATGATTTGAAGAATGAGTAGAATAACTGAAAAAACATACTTAAGAGGTTAGAAACATAACACATCCCAGAATTGATAAAGAACATGTACACTCACCATATTTGCTGTCTTATTACGTTCTTCAAATTATAATGATTACCTTGGGTATTAAATTGTTAATTATTTATGTAATTATAACGAATAACGATGCCGAAATTGTTTGAATATCTCACATTCGATTCTCGTTTACAAATGTTTTATAGCGGTATTCACATCGCGTAGTATAAAATAAGTTTACTAGGTGGCGGAACTATCAAAATCTTTTCTAAACACAGTAGGTAAGCCTTTCGTTACCATTTGTTACCTGATTTGCTTTCAATCTCTCTGACAGCGTTTTCAATTGTCTTGATTTATTGCACCCGTTGTAAGACGTGTGTGATTGACGGGATCGTTAGACTCATATAAAGTTTCTTATATTCGTTTCAAATTTTCGGTATACACTGAATTGCATTGGACTGTAATTGGACTTACCTATTGAGTACATCCTGTGACGCTCACGTACGTAGTCCAAGGCCTGCGTCCTAACATATCTACACCTTACACGCGGTGGAAAAAGTTTCACCTAATCGAAAACGCTACGATTTGATCAAGAAGATGTAATTAGGAGTGTCGCTCTTTAAAAACATGAAAGGAAGGTAAGATAGTAATGGTATCATCAATTTTTATCGATAAATATATAAAAAGAAGAAGAAGAGGACATATCATTTGTTCCGTGATGTGATATTCACAGAAACTCAAGTACTGGGAAGTCCACATTTGACCTTTTAGATAAAATATTATGAGTAGTGTAAGGAGTATGTGGAATATCGCAGTCGAACTCTTTTATTTCGCATATGATAAACACGAATCAGTTGATTGCAATAATTTTATTTTTAACCATTATACATTGCAATATGTCAGTTGCTACAACCGGTCGTTATCCATGAGAGATTGGGTAAATTTTTAATTCGATTAAACTCCTAATTTGTCTTTTTAAAATTCTTTTTGAAATTAAAATAAATTTTGTAAGATTCTATTAGTACTTGGTCATTAAAATACATAATAATTCTATCGGGCAATTAAAATGCAATTCTTTGAACTTTTTATACAATTTAAAAATGTTCGACTTCCACGATACGAATTTTTATAACATCTAGATATCTAAATGTCAAATATCCTACGCTATCAAATTTCGTGTCGAATGTTTACGCTATAAAAACCTATACACACCGTGTATAGAGGTCATAAACTACATAAAAGTCCATGGAAAAAAGCTCGAAAAAAATATGTCAGGAAGAGGGCGGCCATCTTGCCATTATCAATTTATTTTCCGAGGCACAAATACTGAGCAAAAACATATTTCAAAATATTATACCTTTTGATATCGTCTGAAGCAATGATACCAATAATGTTGCAATCGGTGTACACGACTATTTTGAAGATAACAACTACGTCACCCTTTACGGAGATTCTATCAACAAGGTTGAATATGCCGAATGGGCACCAGTTCACCCTGAAAATGCATATGGCGGCAAAGAGTGTGGCGCTATTATATGTATATATATCATGGAACTCTGAACGATATAGGTTGAGAGAAGCCAATTGCATTCTTTTGCGAGATTCCTTACGTGGAATATTAAAAATCTTTCTTCTTGACAGTCTCCCAATGAAAATATTTAAAAACAGGTTCTACAAGTTTTTGTCTCTTATACATCTCAATATTTTAGCATTACTTGTCTCAGTAGCACCGAGAAAGATTATTCTCATGAAACCAGCAGTAGTATTTGACACTGTATATTAAAATATTTTGGAAAATTGCTAATCTAGTGACACACGAGGAAACTACAATCATTTTTTTCTTTTAAATTAATTATCTAACAGCTGGTATCTGAATCTTGTTTGGAATAGTGTGCAAACAACGTACACGGAGTCTGAAATAAATACGACAAAAAATTGCAACAAAAGTAATCTAGTGTAAATCTCTTTTAATACCTATTTTTATTGGGTTAGAAGGTTTATTCAACTTATTTATCTCTGACAACTAGGTAGAGGCTTTGATTGTAAAACGAGGAACAAAACATTTTCTTATCTCCTTGAGTTCAATGAGGACACCCGATGTATACCCGATGTATATTCAGCTTCAACGTGTTGACAATAAGGCGATTAAGTCGTATCTAGGGGGTTCCCGAGATCATAAAGAGATGGTATATATATACACGTATATATAACATGGTATCAGAAAGTTGCCGGACTATCTTACATTACAGTCGTTGCAACTACAGTCTGGAAATTTTCTGATACCACCTCGTATACAGGTGACATAGTATTTCTTTGACATAGATTAAATATTGAGGTTTCTACCGTGAGGACGTTTGGATATATAAGATGGAGTCGGTCATGTCCACCGTGAATACTATAGTCTTTTTAATTTTTCTTGTAACAATGGCAACCGTATCCACGGGTGATACAGTGACTTTGCCACTTTCGGCATCCCCGGTAACAAGTGAGTATGAATATTCAAAATTCGTGAAATCAATAATAACAATAATTACGTTGTATTTGAAAATGTATTCTCTATGCTTTTGTTTGTGTGTAGACAAATGGAGTACGTGTGGAATACATAATATGTTGCTACCAGTCAGGGATGATTATGTGTAAGTGAACGTTAATTTTTTTGTTGTTGTAATTAATTTAAATTAATTTCTTCGGTAATTATAATCTTACTGGTTTCTATATTAAAATAACAATTTTTACGTAATTCGTAATTGAATTGCAGGCACACGCCATGCATCGGAAGTCATAAGCTTCACGTGCGCGCTGAGCCTTGGAATACGGCGAGAAAAATTTGCGAGGAAGAGGGCGGCCATTTGGCTATTATTAATTCCGTAGCCGAAGCGAACGTGCTTAAGAATATTTTCGAAGCAGTTGGATCTGCCGCCATAATAGATTCGCCGCACAGTAGTTTCGCAGCGATTGGTTTTCACGATCTTTATGAAGAGAATGAATTTGTTACCATCCATGGGGACACCCTGTTCAAGGCTGGTTACTCGAATTGGGCAGCTGGACAACCTGACAATGCCGGCGACAATGAGAATTGCGGCTCGATTTATATTAACGGAGAACTCAATGATATTAATTGTGAAACGCGCTTTGCATTCTTTTGCGAATTACGTCATTGAATAATATCAAACAATCTCAATTATAGTTACAACGATCAATTTTAGTTTCACGTTGTAGCTTTTACTCGATAGAAAACAACGTGACGTTTAGATATAATATCATCGTGGGACTTTCATCACTTTGCTCAATAATATATGTATATTAATATTCATTGTGTCTTCTTTTTATTCTTCTCAAATATATGCCTTTAGTTTTTGTCAATGGCATTTCTTTATTTTATTTTTATACCTTATTTAAATATTTCAGGTTAACTGCATGCTGAACCAAGTATTCCCACTGTAGTCCCCGTAGTACGTCTGAGTACGACTTTGATGTTAGAGGGTTAATTACATTTGTACTTTGATGATTTTCCTGCATGATGGAACTAGATATCATTCAGTACTAATTTCCTAAACACAAGGCTTTTGGTATGGTTTTTTTTGAAAAGTAAAAATTATTTTTAAAGTTTTGCTCATTAACGATTTCGAATCGTACATTTTGAAGAACTTGAAGTAATATAAATTGACATTATTAATTATATTTCTACAATGAGTCCAATTTTTGAGGATTATTATGCAGCAGGTTTTTCGGTTCTTTCCCTAATTGCATCATGAGTTCATTATATGTAAAATAGTGCTTGATATGAATATGACGCATAAAGGATTCCTATTATCTTCATGTTATCCTGTATGCGCTGGGTGGGTGGACGCGTATTTAAATGACGTCCAATCCCCATCATCATTCATTTCATCTCCTTATATATTACGACACAGTAGAATCCCAAACCATGGGGAGCGCAGATTGTTTCATTCTCGTTACTTTTCTATTGACAACGGTGGCTGCCCAAGACACAGCAATAGCAAGACTGGAAAACGAAACAACAGGTAAATTAAAAAGAATGTAAAGATATATAATATTATTCCCTTGTTCTCCTTAAAAATTCTGTCTACCCCAAGTAAAAATTGAAAAATAAAGATGCTTTGTATTTTTTGACAAATGTATTCAAATTTGAATTATATTTTTTAGTACGATACGATGGATGCCGTTATCCTAGTCAATCCCTCCTGCGTCGCGACGATTACGAGTGAGTTAAATATACAATTTTTTATTTAGCCTCGTCATAAACGAATAAAATAAATATCACAATAATTGATTAGATACGCAAATTAAATTTTTGATTTCATCTATTATTATTTTTTTTTTGAAAACAGGTACGTTTCCTGTCTAGGATCGTATAAGCTACACACTCGTGCTGTCACATGGAACGTGGCACGTCGAATTTGCGAAGACGAAGGGGCGTACTTGGCTATTATTAATTCGGAAGCAGAAGCTGCAGCCTTGAACAGATTGTATCAAAGAGTTGGAAAAAACGCCATCCTCCATAGTTCGGCAGCGGATTTCCTCTATATCGGATTTCATGATTTGTACGAGGAAGGAGATTACGTCACTATACACGGTGACTCCATACACAAGGCTAAATATGACACTTGGGCTTCGGGTCAGCCAGATAATGCCGCCAAGAATGAGCATTGCGGCAGTATTTATTTTGGGGGTGGATTAAGCGATATGAATTGTCTGAAGCCATTGGGATTCATTTGTGAATTAAAGATTTGAAATGGGCGCAACGTTAGAAATTTATCATTTTATTCTTTTGCGATATTGGACTATGCCTTAATAAAGCACATACTTACTGGAATGTATTACTGATTGTTATTATACATTGATGACTGTTATTCGATCTTAAAGACCTAGTGCAACGTTGACAATGAATTCGTGGAAATTTTCGAAACTATCGTTATACACGATTCGCGTTAATCGAACTTTTTTTTTTTCTTGTGGAATTGATAACTCTTATCAAATCCGGGCTAGAAATAAGCATCGCAAAGATAAACGATTTAATTAGACACTGAAAATATTATAATTTCATTTCAGTGTTATTCCAAGAAGTTTTTCAAAATTTTTCATTCAGTTTCGCCTTTGAACGCCTATCAATGGTGGTGATGAGATAAATAATGTATCATACAGTATGTATTTAACGCATGCAGTTCAGTGACGTGTTCAGAGTCTAGGGAATTTACGATAATATTTGTATTTGTTGCTGGTGATGTTGAATTGTTTCTTTTTTATTATTATAATATATTAAATTACACTCATATCTTTTGAACATAAATACAAATATGCGCTTGTCTCTCTTATTCGACGTTATCGATGACACTCGGGCAAAATTTTCGATGACACAGATTTTTCGTTCACTTTTCTTTTCACTCGCGATTTTTCTTAGTCCGTGGAAAATTTGTACAAATTTTCACAGCGTTCTTCGCGCAGCTTTCGTGTCGTATTCGAACGTCGCGATTTTTATTCCGGATAAAATAATATCTAGGTACATTGGCAACACGTTGCGTCTCGACAGCGCTGATATAAATATATAATTGGTCACAAATATAACACTTAGCAATTAATACTTTAACGCAATTCTCATTGACGCGTCATATCGCAAGAGCGCCATTACTCAAAATAACTTTTGGATTGGTAGCCTCTGTGCGCGTGCTAGCTAGTCATCTAAAAAACTAAAGGATCATTAATTTTGGTTTCACTTTGTTTAAATGAAACAGTGTGTTTCTGTTCGAAACGATCCTAGGGAACTTTCTATTCGTTTGTCCTTTCGTGTGATTTGGCGGGAAACTGTCGCGAGTTTGAAAAATAATCACAAAAGAAATACGACTGAAATGATTTCGAGTTTAACGAAATGGGTAGGGATTACGCGTGCTCACTACTGAAGTAGTTGCTCTGCATCATGAAGAGCTTATCGATAGGATTGTGCATGGCAGCGTGCAAGCTTTGTGATAAGGATGGTGGCTCGTGGGACGTTGCTCCGTGATGAGAATGGGAACCACCTTGATGACTTCCATCAGCTCCGCCACCTTCGCTCTCGCCAATGTCGAAGCCAGCTTCCGTTCCGTCCAGGGACAGGTCGCTGCTGCAGAAACTTTCACCAGAGTTACCTGGATAGGCGTCTGAAATAGAAATATTTTGAAAAATTTTGATTAGCTTAATTCTTTTTTTTTTTTTAATAATAATGTTACACTTCAGTCGAAATCACACTGAGTCATTTTTCAAATAAGTCAGCAATCCAGAAACATTTTTAAAAAATTAATTTTACTAGATATATCAAATGGGGTAAATTTATTTTCTGTCATTTTTTGTTTCTTTTTCCATTACTTTTAGTCTGTTAACTTACCATCGGGTGAGTATGGGTTATTGGGGTTGAGCGGTTGGGTTGCTGAAGGGAAGCTAGAAGATTCCCCATCGCGCATGTTCAAGGCGTTCAAGTAATGACCTGCGAACGAGACGAGACGGTTGACATGATAGCCATAGATTTTCCCTAGAATTCCCCTAGGCTTTCATTAACTTGTCCTCGAGAAAATTTATCACTAGCAGCTCGCTCGCCTTTCGCTCGACACGTGTTTTGCAATAGAATCGACAGGACTTCATAGAAGAGACTCCAAAACGAGACTACCAACCTTTGACATGTCTAATCCTTCAACTTCTCCTTCAGGCTTCCCACCAACTTCATTCTCAACCCTCTTATCAGGACAATTTTATTTTATTATTCTAAGGGATTTCATCAATTCATTCTTTCTTGAGTTACCGACTCACTTCGTATATAAGTACAGAAATTCGAATTACGCGTGTTAAGGTTGCTGTTTAGTAACAACAATATTCATTGTTCACATTAGCGACAACTGGTGGCGAACATGTGAATTTCTATCAGTAGCGTATTATGTGTAACGGCTTGGGGGGTTCAGTAATAAGGACATTTATATCCTGATTAATCAAAAACACCCAACGATAACAATGAAGAATCTTTTCTTATTTCTGACGTCATTCAACCTCCAGACGTACTGAAGAGAAACCTTAAGACCTATCGCAAGAAAATATTTCAAGTCTATATTATTCATGCATCTCTGAAGCAAAGATCTTTAGGAAATTTGTAAAACGACTAATTTTCAAAATGAATAATCATGACTTACTGTGATCACTGTGAGGACTCTCACCCCTCCTTTCCTCCTTGGCTTCCTTCTCAGTACCAGGCTCAGCCTTCGCTTTTCTCTGCAGTTTCTTCATTTTCGCGCGCTGATTTTGAAACCAGACCTGGACCACTCGCACGCTGAGTCCAGTGTCCTTGGCAAGTGCCTCGCGAACTTTTCGACAAGGTTTCGGCGAGACCTCAAAGGATGCCTTGAACTGCCGTCGCTGAGCCGAGGTCAGGATCGTCCTGGGCCTTTTAGGTCCTCGACGACCATCACGTGGTCTGCTCTCATCCAAAAGGTCATCGTCTACAGGCGACAAAGAATCTTGCATGAACACTCATATAGATTAATACATAATAACTTCTATGATCTTGCTGAAGTGTATCCTCGTTTCAAGAATAAGTGTTACCAACCTTGGGGACTATTCAAAAACAGCTCATGCTCGAAGTCCCGCCTGCATATCGGTTGGCCTTGTCTCAGTATGAAGTGTGCTCCTCTTGGCAGCATCTGACCGCACATGCAGCACGCGAAGCACTCCACGTGAAAGATCAATCCTGCTGCACGCATCACCAGGTCCGAGCAGCTGATCTTCTCCATGCAACGCGCGCACTTAACGCCGAATATTCTCTCGTAATCGGCTCGACAGTAAAGTTTGAGGTCGCGGATGAAGCAGGAATGCGTTAACGGCGTAGCGCATGCTGCACAACTTAGGCAGTCCTCGTGGTAGCTTCTCTCGGATACTCTCATCACGTACCTGTCCGCAATGCCGCGTCCGCAACCGGCACATATTGCCTCCAGGAGACCCGATTCCGTCTTTACGGATACAGATGGCTCTGCGTCAATTTTTATTAGGTTGATTAGACGCGACATTCTTCAGTAACAAATTACACTTTTTTCCCTAATTCTAAACGTCCAGTGACAAGAATTCTCGACTAATACACCATTATTAATGTATTGGCAAAAATTGACTAAATTCTTAACTATGGACCAATTGACTTTTTCGCAATGACAAAATTTCTCTTTTTTTCGTGTTTCGGGTAAATTTGGAATTTTTCAAAAATATTATTTACGCTGTCTTATATGGTATGACGCAAGGGCCGAAGGAAAGGAAGAAATTATTAAGCATGAGCGTATACCGAGAAGATCAACCTATATTTTTTTCTATACACTTTTTTTTGTTATAAATTCAATACATCTACATGGTATTTTTATTATATTAGATATTTTTTTAAATCATTTGGGAGTAGATGTACTGTTAGTGGTATAGGGTATTATTTAGCCCGACGACGTCCCACTGACTGATCAGTCCCGGGAACTCAAGAAGTCATCCAGGCACACACGGTAATAGGGCCAATTGAGTTTTGAGTGGTGTTTTTGAAAATACAGTAGGGATTATGGTAGCCGCGAATGTATTATGAAAATCGCCATCTGTTGCTGAGAAGTGGTCCCTCAAATCCGTGGGTGGTATTGAAGTATTTGACGTGAGATATGCACGTCACTCAAATGCATCATCGAGTGGCAATAAAGGTCCTGTGCATATATATCTTTAGCAAATATTGTACGTACAGTCTTCCTTTTTTTTTATATTTCACTATGAATCTTCAAACTTTGAATGAGCTTGTATCATGAAGAATAATAGTTTTAACACTTTTGGTTGAACACGTTGCAACGTTACCGGCCTTTTTTTTTTTAATTTAGTATCCGAATATTAAGTGAAGCTTTTTTTGTTTAATTAATTATACCACCATATTCTAGGATTTTCAAATTTCTACATTTTTGTGGTTCTGGGATCGTTTACTATTTTGAATTTAAAAGGATAAGATTCTTACACACTTACCAGGATTATTGTTATTTACTGTTGTAGGCCGAAAGGGCATCGGATGTCCTGATGCAGCACCTACCCGTTGTTCACCATGATGATTTAAGGGTTCCGATACCGGCGGATAAAATTCCAGCATCTTGATAATTTTTTTCTTTAATGGATCATAAATGATACTGGATGCCTTGCGTTACGATGGTAAAACTTTTGTTTTGAGGAGTTTCACCAATTTTTTGCTTAACTATTCTTGGTATTATTGCTACCAAGACACAGTAACGGTATACGCAAGATTATTCATGTCCCGTCTGTCTAGTCTTCCGTAACTTAAAATTCACTGTTGTTAAAATTACGAATCACTGTATTGTTAAAAAAAAAAAGAAGAAAAATGAAGTAGTTTCACAAAATCATAGTAGTCAAGTACATAAATGCACCGTTCACCATTCACGTTCGCGTAGAGTAATACATTTCGAAAAATATTTTACACAGTAGGTCTACGGGTCTTTTCAAAAGTATAATGCCAAAAGTCAAAATTTGTCTTGCATCTCAGCACTGTACATTTTTCTTTTGAATCACTGCAAAAAATTCTTCTCTCAGAACTGTCCGAACGATTGCAAAAAGCACGAACACTCGCTGCCGCACAAGTTTTACGTGACCGCTATTTAAACACTTGTAAAAAGTCAGACTGCGATATTCGTAAATTCCCACCTGAGAAATTTTCCCGATAATCTTGATGTCTCTTCGTAGCGAGTACAATGCTGTCAATCGATTGACAGACAGTCGATACGCGATAGCGCAGTAGAAGAATAACGAAAAGGTACGAGAAACGCGGGTCACCAGTCTGCGGGATGACAGTTTTTTGACAGACCAGAGCATGTGCGTGTCGGTTCTACGGAATGGTAAAATTGGGGGGCTAGTGTTATGGGGATGATAACAGTGGTGGGGGTTGAATAAAGGGCGTGGCTTGTGATCGCGACCCCCAGAAAGCTCAAAAGGTCAAGCGTCATTGGTCGCAAGGGAGTACCGCCCTTGTCATTGGTGGGGTAAATCTTGACCTCAGTGATTCTCATTTCCATCGGTTCTTCATCCCCACTCTGAATACTAGGGGTTGGATCCACCCTTTTATCCCACTCTGAACACCTAGGACGATCAATATTTCGCGAACGATGCCCCAAGAAGAGCCGATGCCACACGAAATACCTGCTCGGTTCACATGCATCGTTGAATTTTACTTTATCTATTTGGTTCAGTGGTTTTGTATTTATTTAAATTTTGTTATTTGGTAATACAGTAAGGCTTGTGATACTCGTTAAATATCAGGCAAAATATATATATACATATAGATCATTTTTTGATATTGCCTGAATTTCAAAATAACTGTACAATACTTCTTGGACACAAGTTATTAGTTAGATGATAACTCCAAATCGCACAACAATGTTATTTAAATAACCAAAAATTGTGCAGAAATTCAAATAAAAATTTGGAGATCACAAAACTGCGCGGATCCTCAGCATCACATAAAATCGTACATACATGTAAGTCCATGATTGTCCTACTGTAAAAAAAAATTACCCAAATAAAAGATCCATTCCTCATGTTTGTGGAACCCCTTTGAAGAACATTAGACCCGTAGGGTGTTCCAGCTACAATGCGAACAACAATGGACCGATGATGCGGCTAGTTGGGCATCCGAGAGGTTCCCGGTTTTTTCATGGGGATGCGCCCCAAGATGCAAACTATTTTCTAGCCAAGGGGGATGGGTGGAGTTGGTCGCAAGTAAACACGTGCTACTAAACGGAGGTTAGGGTGACCATGATCGGCCTACAGTGCGACAGTGCGGGGGATGGTTTTTGGGGGGTACCAATTTCCAATGGTTCTCTCAGTTAGACCCACTCGTTAAATCAGACACACCGTGAAGCATATTTTCGACTGGGTGTGGATACGTCTTATAGGGCGTGAAACGATCTGTATCGGGGAAAAGTTGGGTCTGCAACCCCTCTGCTCTGTCAATTTTCGATTTTTTCTTCCCCAAACTGACACGCGCAACCAATCGCTCACGTATCTGTGGAATTCCGTACGGTACCCTATTTTCACGTGGGGTCATTTACAAACAGGAAGACACGTGAAACCACAATGTACCTATAGCTTTGCTAAGTAATAATTTAACACGTAGGCTCATCTCTACCATGCTACGAAAGATGGACTGAAAATAAGTAAGGTACAAACATAGTCTATTTTCCCGCTACTAGTATTTAACATTCGAAACTGTCCAAATCAGTAAATTAATATTCTGGATGTTTTGACCGTTAACACAAAAAAAAAGATATGAATACTAATTTTCCAAATTGGTATTTTTTTTTTCTGTTATGTCACAAGTATTCCCAAATATTGTTGTAACGAAGTATATAGCATAATATGCCAAAAGGGAATCTCGCGTCCCCAGGACCACCTACAGCAGCACACAATGGAGATCAGTCAGGATCCAGAACACTTGCCATTTCACGGTCCCCGGCTAAATGAAAAATGATCTTTCGCAGGTGCTGTCACCCTTGGCGATCGAACGCATTATTCGAGATCTGACGTTAATGCAAGCCGTGTAATTATGCCGATACGCTTCCAAGCCGTGATCCATGCGACACACTCGCCAACCCTCACCTTACACCCTCCTGTTGTACTGTACCGTGATATTCCTACCCAAAAACACCCTTTGGTCACGCACAGGATAGCTTACATCTGCATCACCCTGTATCGTGCTGAAAACGTGCACCTGAACGTCATTCGGGACTTTGTCGTTGACACTACGGGATAAAAGAAAAAAAAAAAATTAATTCATCAAGACCTTGAACGGGATACATTTTCAGTTTAATTAAAGTACCACGCATTTTGTTATTCCTGAATGGACAAATGTATGATATTTATTTTTGTGTTAGCAAAAAAGAAAGGAATTTTTATTTACTTTAAAAACAGCATATAATTCATTGGACCATTGTAATATTTATCTTTAATTGATTACATCGCGTCGTGCAGTTATTGACACTGTGTGTACGATTGATCGAGATCAATCGAAAGAACGTATACCTTGACGGACACACTGAGTAAGCTTAATTAATATTACTGTCATCAATGCCAGTCTGTATCTAGCGTTGTAATTAGCCATAGGATCGATCACGTAACATGCATTGGCATTAGTATCGTCGACTGTCCCCTGAGACTGTAGCACACTATACAATTTGCATCTATCATATTGTCAATTAATTGACAATCAATAAAATAATAAAAAATTGTATATCGCGTGGAATATTATGAAAATAATAAATATTACGTTTCGAAAAATAATATAGAATGCGACTGTCTACGTCAATATAAATCATTCCAATTAAGGGATGCCAATGACAGTGCCACCCTTAGCATTGAAAGGACGCGTCGGAGTTCTAAATTGCATTTTTCGTGATTAACAAGACGTGAACATTCCTGTTCTCTCAGGATGAAAGGAATCCCGTTGGAAACCAGTCTGAAAGCTCACTTTGACTCTCCCTAGGCGAATCCAGGGTTACGGCACTGGCTGACTGACTGGACTAGCTGTCGAGGATAGGTAACCGTAAAAGGAAGGGAAAATGGGGAAAAAAATGTAATACTCAGCTCTATACATATACATATATAAGTGGCTTTAATAAATGAATGTCTAGTATTCGATAGGAGAGTTAAATGGGGAATGTAAGCTTGGCAAGTCTTTCCCCTTTAGTGTCATAATTATTTTCCTTTCCCGAATTATCTCGAATCAGTATATACTTGTAAGAAAGAAAAAAACGAGCTTTCAGGTGAAAATGAAATTGTCTTCGGAAACGTATTATTAGCTAATTTCTACTATAAATATTTTTATTTTCAGTTGACACGGTAACAAGCAAAGTTCGTCGTTCAATAATTTATAAGTCGTTATCATTATCATTTTATTGTATTTTTATCATACATTATCGATACCGGTGATCCACAACGTGCGAGGAGCAAGTGCAGATTACTCTCACAAAGGACTAAGCTAAAGGGTCACAATTCGTGTAAGCTAGCCCGATTATCGGAGAGATGATAAAATAAGCATAGCTTTCAAATATCGATCTACGTCACAGATCTTGGCAACTCCTGCGACAAGGTGGGAGCCTCACCTATATAAACCGCAGTAAATCGTGAAAGAGGACTTTTCGCTTTGTCGGTGTTGAATAGTTATTTTTCTTAAACTTCATAAAGAACGTCGGATTGAGTGAAAGAAAAAAAGTCAATA
>JARPRG010000274.1:35088-51997 GCA_031001745.1 Hartigia nigra
ATAGTATACAATTATTTTCTGACATGGTCTAACGTACTATATAAATAAATATTGTTTCAATAAACAATGTAGCACAATAATAACGGCTTCCGACGATTTTTCTTGACGCAACAATTAGTAACATAATTTTTGGAAGTATCAGCAATTTTTCATTCTCGTGACTTCTTTTCGCTGCCATTACTGCATATGAAAGTTATAAAGTAATGGAATAATAAGTCTATTGTTATTTACAACATCTGGAAACTTAGTGAAGAGTGAACTAGTAATCTCCGTAGTCCGGAACTAAAGCGGGATATGGTGGGAGAATCAGAATTCCTGAAAGTGCTGTTATCAATCTCATTGTCTTCGTCGCTCTTATCAAACCGTATGGCTGATCGTATCTTTCTTCTTTTTCTATCTTGTTGCGCTCGTACGTGCCTTCGTGCACTTTTAGCATTCTCTCTCGCTCTTACGTTCTTCATTGTTCTACTTTCAGCGTTCTCTGTTATACTCTCTCGCACTCGCTATACATCCTACGTATTGCATGCGTCTATTTCACTCTCATTTCTCTTTACTATATAGGGATCAGGTTTGGCGCACGGATGCTGCGCTGCATTCCTAACAAAGTAGTCATCACGAATTCCTGGGACGCAATCGTCTACACCCCTGTGCTAACCTATTCTGCCTGTCTAACCTTACCCAGGACCTACAACCTACGTTATATGCTGCCTCTTAACTGTACGATGCCTCGTTACGTTAGCGAGATGCTTTGGGTATTTTGGATTCATTCGAAGGGGAGCAAGTATTATTGAATTCTTTTTTTTTTTCTTGTGAATACATGATATATCTGTTAATTATTTTATTGATTACCTGCAGTCTAGAGATAAATTTTCCAGAACGTATTTCAAATTTGATATGAATCCTGATATACAAAAATTTTTTAAATACAATGATAGAAATGGCCATTGATTAAATAAGAATGTTTACATGAGATAAAAAAATGATGTATTTGGTAATTAAAAAAAAATATGTCAAGTACTTTAGTAATGAAATGATCTTTGCGTATGATCTATTGCACACGGGCAGATCAAAATTATCATATGAAGAAATTTCCAGGTGAAACGATGCGCCTCGTGCAGTGGGATATCTTCAAAGGGACCGATTTTCCAGTCGCTTTAACATGCCGCCACGTGTCGCACGCCTTGCGACACGTGTCCTCGATGACACGCGACCGTCGCTTCCACTTTTCGAGAGCGAATCGCTCGCGCGATCTTTTTGTAATTTACAAGCGACTGCCCGTTGTCAGCAATGATCTGGGTCGCTTCACTGGACACTGGAATTATTCGCCGCGATGAGTTTTCATGTGAGATTTCGTGACAGCAGCCTTGCACTGTACGCAACACGTCCGTCGATGTGTATCGCCTTAAAAGAGACCCTTTGAGCCGTGTGAATTTTGTGCCTTAAAAAAAAATTACGAAATGCTAATCAGGGCTGTCAAAATATGTTAATCATACCGCTCGTAATTAATAATGGCGTCGGGTTGTGTTGCGGTACGAATGGGCGTCACTCGGCTAACCCGAAGGTCATAAATAGAGACATGAAATTATGACCTCTGCGGCCTTTTTGCATAATGTACGTGCATGGGGCCTAAGTGATATACAGAATCGTTTTTCCTCCCACAGAAAAATTTCCCACCGTATTCCTGTGTATAAATGGCTGTTTTCTGAGGCTCGGATCTTTGTACTAGATCCTTTAATGGTTTGGACCTAAATGCCCTTTAATTATTTATATGCGGCTTGACGCGTGCCG
Source organism: Hartigia nigra (assembly GCA_031001745.1). Lineage (NCBI taxonomy): Eukaryota > Metazoa > Arthropoda > Insecta > Hymenoptera > Cephidae > Hartigia > Hartigia nigra. Next base: position 36,877 of record JARPRG010000274.1, read on the forward strand.
CAGTCACGCCTTTTGTGAAAGGTCTTGTACACCATACTTTATTATAGGGTAGTTAAGTATGTCCTCCCACCATTAAGGAATAATGTGTATTTGTGGGGATTCACGTATTACGGCTTCATTAATTATTTTTTTTTTATATCTAAATATCTTTTTTTACATTTCATATTTAATTTCCGAATTTTTAAGCGATTCTACTTGATTTCAATACATCTTTTTCAGTCTGTTGACTATGTAGTACGATTTCCCATGGATACGCAGGGATGTGCTATGTGCTACCAGTGCCACGTGGCTTCTGTCAATATGCCTTCGGCTATCTTCACCCTGACAAAATTCACTGGGCTGATGTTCTCGCAAAATCGAAATGGGGTAAATTTTGACAAAGCCTTGGGTCAAAGTACGCGAGAAGACTGGTGCGTCTATATGAGTTAAAGCTACGGCGGGTAGTATATTTGCTCGATTGACGAATTTCCGAAGTTGCAGTAAAATTTTGTTTATCGAGTAAGGGACGGGGGAGAGAACGGCATGACGATTTTGGGGTGAAATCCTGGGAAAAGTGTACCAAAGTAAATATTCCACAAACTTTGGATGACACTGTGTATCTCTGCTATATTTGTCACTAGTCTTGTATTATTAGCTGTGCGTATAACGACTTTCAATTATTTGACTTGCAGCACAAACTGTATAATAAACAATGTTGTCGCATTTTCATATTGAAAAATTGGTCTATCACGAGAAAAGTTTTATTTTACCAAAATGCTACGCCGCGAAAGATTTCGTAACGATTCTTGTGTTTTTCATAAATATTTCATAGACGCATTAAAAGTCATTAATAGTCTGAAATATGAAACGCTGCAAATACAGTAGGATTTAAATAGCCTTAAGTGTAAACTTGACTGTCAGTAAAGAGTCCATATAATCCGCAGTCGGGCATAATTAAATAGAGCCTATGATATTTATGAAGTAAAGAGCTCCCGAAATACGTGTGACCAAACCTTCATATGGTAAAAGGGCCCCCCGAGAAATAGGGCACGTGCCGTTCAGGGCTGTAGCTAGTCACGTGCAGGTCGCGTGTCAGGGATTACTAATTGTTGCCGAAGACCGATCATAATATCCAGAACCCGCTTCTGGTACACTTCATGGATACAGTTAATATCTGGTACGGCAAACATCCTCGGATTCGCGGCTTAACGTATGAATAAGTTTAAGAGGGTTGTTGCCTGTAGCACCCCTAGATTCGTGGACTAGGCCCTCGGGGATATTTGATTTTCACACATCCGTCTCGAGGAGTGGGGATGATTGAACGGCTGCTTCTTCATTCTTTGACGAAAGTCATCAAAAGTAACATTTTCAAAATTCATAAAATTACAAAAAAATATATTCAATCTCATTTGCCAATCAATGAAACGATATTAGAAATTCATTCAACAAATTTTTTTTTATATTCGTGGGTAATAATAAATAATGTTGCGTAACGACAAATTTTTGTTGAAATCAGAAATAATTGAAATTCAACGTAATAATCAATTTGAGAACAAAAAAAGTGTGGGATTCGGTACTTTTTACACGGCCAGAAAATACGGTATCGTATTGGTCGCCATAACCCTCAATATTTATGGTGCAATTCTCGACGTGGTGCTTTTGCGCCTTTACGCCGCTCTAATTGGAAACATATTTTTTCTATTTCCCGCAAGGGGATGAAAAAAAAAGGAACAGAGCAAAAACAAATTACGAGCACGCTAATTCTCTGCCGCAATGGGCGTCGCGACGCCTCGCTGCCGATAATGGTAACGACGCGGTATCATGTTCCGAGGTGACTTTTTTGATCTTTTCCATATTTTATTGAGTAAATTATCTCATAATAAAAAATGACTTTCTTCCACTTCTTTTTTATATTAACATCACAAGTCCCGCTATTATCAATATAACAGCAACAGGTAGATTTAAATAATAACATTACAATAAGTAATTGAAAACTATTAATAATGCCATGGTTCATTTTGCTTATCAAAATATACGTATAAGAGGAAGTAATATGTATATAAATGTTTAAAAAAAAATTCTACACGATATTAATTAATAAACTTAAATTCCCATATCATCGACTCTAATATCATCTACGATAAGGATGTATGTCCCGGCCTGCTTTTCTCTGGGAAAAATACAAATAGAAGATAGATTTAAGAAGATTTAAAATATAATAGCAAAGGAAATTGATACCAAAAGAAGAAAATTAATAAAATTCAATTCTGTTTTAATTAACAATCTTAAATTCTGATAAGGTAACTCTCTCTCTAATATCAGTCCTGATAACAGTGTATATACAGGCCTGACGTTCTCAGGAAATGAAATAAAACAATATCACTGGTCACCACTTGTTATCTCGTGCCTGGAACTGCCAGCATATGTTACTATGCCACGGGGACCAATATTGCTCGAGATTAATAAAACATTAATGAAAAATTTCGAGAGGTTGCAGTCAATACATTGCGCAGGTGCACAGCTAAGTAAATATAAACAGATATGTATTATCAATTTGATAACGTGAGAAAGTCGAAATGTGTGCCGGAGACTCGAAATTTTTTAATACTTCAATGACAAGCCAACCAATCCAATCCTCAGACTCCCCGATCCTCCTCTCAGTGATCCATTATAATGGACCGACCATTTTATACATATATTATCCTAATATGAATTTCATATCAAATCAATTTTTTTTTAATCACCCATTCCCTATCCAGGTGTCTATCGATCTGACGATTACTCAAGACACACTTGCAAATCTATTGTTTACTTAGGGAATGATTAAAAAGAATTATGATGATTACAGCAAAGTCAAAGATGATCAAAAATTTTGTTTTCATTTTAACTATTTTAATTTTTGTTTAATATATTTTTTGGAATCACTTTTTGTACGCGTTACTGCAAAGATAACGTTTTTTAAGTTGTTTTTAATTTTTTAAATTCAAATTCATTGTCGCTCTTAGTATAGGCGAAATTGCAGTCGTCCTTATTTCCATGGGAATCTTAAGGCAATACTGTGTTTGCGCTCACGTAGAAAGGTATATTCCTAGTGAGCCATAAAGCGTACGGCACACGCATGCTACGTTTAATACCAAAGCTTGACTGCTTTGGCTGGTTCGTAGTAGTGGGTAGGTATATTGGCGCCTGCCGTTAAGCTCATGTTGATCCCTAGTACTACACCACACTCCCTTCATAGCTAGAGACACGTAATAAGTTGAGCCTAAGAAATAATGAAATATCGTCAAAATCATATAAAAAGTAGACAAAAAAATTCTAAAAAATATATAAATCCCCACAGCCATGTATAAATAAAATAATCATAATTCAAACTAGATACAAAAGTTCTAAAAAAAAATTTCTTATATACCAAGCGTTTGCGGATAAAAAAAAAGTTTATTTAATTTTTCATTAAAAAATTGCCTTATTCGTTTCTCGTGTTTTTGGATATCATATCTGATATCGTATGTAAAGTCGATGATGTGTCTCTTACGGTGCAGGGTCTCTAAGCTATACTGTAGCATTGTGTAGAGGGAGTAGAGGCTCAGAGCCTGTAGCAGGGTAGTTCCCCATCTCCTCTCGGTGCTATTGACGGGAGTTTTAATAAAACTACCCCCACCAGTGCGTGGCAATAGTACGGGCATGTGTGGGTGTGTAGCCGGAGGTTTGATACGTGGGTGTGAGTGAGTAAAAGAGAAGGTCGACGGAGGGTTGAGTGGAGGGTTGGAGAACTCGGAAGATATTGGGTAAAGCAAAGATCGTAAGGGTATAGCCGTCGTAACGTCGCGGCGCGCCCAAATTTCAAGATGAAGGAAAACCAACCCCTAAAACCTTACTCGCGCCTCGTATTTTCATCGCTCGGAAACTTTCGGACGGCATCGTTTCGTACTCTACGACCGCACCACCCATCCAGTACCACCCCTTGCTGCGTGGGCACCATTTTTTGTTCGTTCTTGACGTAAAACCGGCCCGGAGTTTCATATTGTCTGTAGATCCTTTTTTTTTCTTCTTTGTCCTTTTTCCCCTCTTCTTTCTCCCTCCTTTTATCTCAGTTGTGTAACGTGTCGGAGAAAATATTTTGCAATTTCTTCCCGACCGTACTTTCTCCAAGAAAATACTGGCAGTGATAAGGGACCTAGTTATTTTCTTTTCTTCCTCGTCCTTATGCGACAGCAAAGATTCACGTATCTGCGTTCTGTTACCGCCTAACGCATATATAAATTACTTTTGCGATTCAGTATAAAAATTATAAATTTTGCACAATTTCATGAAAATAAATATTAATGGTATCTATAATACTACTAGTTAATTTTATTTTCATAGCTAACGCATATAGCACGTGCTTGTTATGTCTAGGGAATTTGATTTCTTGCCGTTTATTCCATTATCCGTATTGTATAGCTCATATATATGACATATATATATAAATATGTATATATATTTATACGCACGTAGTAAGTAATCGCTTAACAATTTCGGAGACGCACGAACAAGCAATGACGAATGGGGATTAAAATGGTTTGTGGTCAAACACAGAAACGATTTGGAGAGTGGCCAATGGAGGTTGGTACGCAACGCCGATCTTCTTTGGGCCTTTTGATCACCTGCTCTAATACGAACAATTCGACACTCGAAAAGGGATGCACCCAGCCGTGATTTTGAGTGTCGCTCACGTGTGAATGCACCCAAATGATTTATCGGTATACATACGAGTACTTGGGCTACGTATTGTACGTGTACAATAAATTCGAAATGAAAATAAAGAATTTAAAGAAACGGCCAAGTACTTTTTATTTATTTATTTATTTTTTTTTAATTTGGAACACTGTCAATTTTGTATTTTACGATGACGTTTATGTTTATGTTTGTTTACTAAATTCAACATTTTGTATCTGGCTCAATTTTTATAGTTTCTATTTCTGGTAACTTTTTAAAATGATTTTCTAGGGATTTACTTTCATTGGGACTACTAACCAGGTAGGTAATTATTGTAATATCTGCTTCGAGGGAGGTCTTGTACAATGACGGGGTGATCCTTGTTCTCACCCCTAGTGTTCCTGTACTATTGTACAGGTTTATGACTTTGATATGGCGCTTTTGCTCATCCATCATAATTATCTACTTTATCGAAACGAAAGGAAGCGATAAGGATAAGGTTTGATCAATTTGCACATGTTCAGGCACAGCGATATTGCGCAAATTTTAATTGCTGGTGCATGCTAATATTTTTATCTGACATGTACGTAATAAATTCTTGATGATTGTAAAGCTTGCAGCTTCGTTTGTCATAAGTACACAATTATACAGGATCTTACAAATAGAACTAGTACATGTATTATTACGCCTTAACGATGCAGCTGTGTTTACAGTAGGCGAATTTGTTATGGCAAAATTCACGCACCTTTATTGGTACAATAACGATTAACTGCGTAAATACAATACGCAGTAAATGGTCAATTCGTACTGCGACACTGACTTTCAAAGAATGACAGAAATTCCATGAAAATTTTGGCAATCCAAATATTTTTCCAGAATCAGTTTCAAAAAATCATTTAAAACGGTATAAATTTCAATGACGTTCCTCATCCTGCGTTTATAGTGACATGGTGGAATCATTAAAAGCAAATTTAATTCTTTTTCGCAATTATTTTTCTGGTTCGCTATACTATATGACGTAGTTATTTATGCAAAATTTAAAATCGTTCGAGTGCAAATAGTATTTCTTAGGGAATTTCAGTTTAAATTCTATTGTCAATTGAGAACCTCTTCTGGCAGTTCAGACTGGTGACGGCGCATGCTTCGGGAAAAAGGGGATGGTCAGAGGTCATGTTCTCGTAGGCGGAGCCATCTTTGCTTCGGATGGCCACCTCGTGGAAGTACCTTCTCTACCTACGATACAACACGACAACCTACGCTGTGCCTATTCCGACCTATTCCGACCTTAAGACAGGCCTAAGGCTTTCCCGAGAGTCAGTAGTGTCACACGGGCGATAAAACGGCTTTCTCAGTTGTAATTACAGTACAATAACATTTTTCATAATTAAGAAGTATCAAACATGCAATTATTGTTTTTCCATATTCTTTAATTATTCAGTGAAAATTATTGATCATTGTGCAAGGACGTGTAGTGAGTTATATAATTGATTCCTACTATTCGTTTTTTGCAAATAAAAAAAAAAAAGAAAAACAAGAAGCAGTTTCTATTACTTATTATCACACAAATTCATTACTGGCTGTTCAATTTTTATCGTACGTCATCGGTAAACGAGGATAAACTTTTTTTTTTTTTAATAATTATCCACAACAGTGAAATCAATTGGAATCGTCTTATTTTGTATTTATACAACAAAAAAGAATAAGATAAATGAATAAAACGATCGGCAAGACTTACGTGAAATATTCGAATAAATAAGAAGCCCAGAGGGGTCATTCTTTTGTTGTTGCTGCACGCTTTCGATTTTCATTTTGTTCGGATGTTGCGCGTCGTTACCTCATAAATTTCTCAACCTTTTCCTTCCCCAAAGACGGCAATAATACGTAGCTCCACGAAAATGTCCAAAAATAACAAAAATTTTTGGCTCGTACACTCACTCGCACACATACAAATAAAGAGCAGCCCTTTCCTGATCGAGTAAGAGCCGCAAGAAGAGTCGACCAAAAAAAAATACTTTTCACAAGTTCACGAGCTGCCGACGGACAGTGTTGTAACAACTGGTAGCCTATAGAGACTATTCCAAAATTAGCTGCCACTCAGTACAGACGTACTATATACGTAAATATATATACACAATTGTTAACAGCAAAAAAAATATGAAATCACATCTGTATCGTTTCGCTGGTTATGTATGAAATTAATGATTGCTTGATGAATGTTCGAAGATAAAATATTTTTAATCTTAAAGGAATCACAAGGAATATTTCTGTAGGATTATAAAATATGGTTGTACAGGTCGATTTTAATAGGGTGTGACAACTCGATAACTTTTAACCCGATAATATACTTACAGGTCGTTTCAATCGGTATTTCTACTAATCGGATCGTGACACGCCAGAACCCTTAACTGGATTAAGGTTCGGGGATATAACGATTAATCGGTCGGGGTTTGTCCGGCAGGGTGATTTTCTGGGGTTGAATTATCATGAGGGGGCAAGGGGGTGCGATGGGTGCTGTACGTGCCTTGCCAATTCTAACCTAGAAGACAAGGGACAGCTGTTGGCCGACACCGGCTGCTCTAACAATATCCTATACTGGCAGTTTTGGGGATCCAAGATGACGGTCCTGTACTATCTCTGGCTACGACGATTCTACGAGGGTTTTGTTATGGTTCCTACCCCTACGGTCGAACCAGACGTCGGGCGTCATAGGGCGTCAGCTTGTTGCCCTTCATAGAAAAGACGACATGGACTTTATGCGGATCGGCCTTGATCGTAACTTGTAGTAATAGCTGGAAGCTATTTGATGGATTCCTTGGGAGTAAAGCTAAAAAGAATATATGAGTCGTGTAAAGCAGTAATTAAATTCACTTGAAAATTATCTGACTAAAGTTTACCAAAAAAATGTAATACCAAAGATAATTAGGGCGACCAAAAAAGTTTTAAATATTCCATGAAAAATAATATTTTTTTTTCAAAAAGCTTCCAAAAAAAGATAAAACCTGGATCAGAAAATTTGCCATTTTCCTACAATTTCAATAATCCCAAAAGACTGGTCTAACCCATCAATGAAGGAGGAGGAAATAAAAAAAATCCTTGTGAAAGTTTCAAATATGACATCAAGGAAAGGAAAACCAAAATCAAACAAACAAACAAACAATAAAAGAGATATTCACTTTGACACATTTGGATGCAAATAGGAGAATGATAAAGTATAACCTCCGACCTTGTTTCTTCTCACATAGCTTTTTCACAGTAGCATGAGGTATCAGGATAGAGTGAGAAGGGGAGAGCAGGGGGTGTGGGCGTGTTACTTCTAAATTCGCAGGAAATCCCGAAAATCGCTTTCCGATACCAACAAATTCCCATGGTATCGTTTTCCTGTGTCGAGGCGTACCACATCGGGTGGTACGAAAATACATAGATATAAGTACGCAATAGCAGTGGTAGCGACGGCGGCGCGCCGCGACGCCCTATCCACGGTCCTAATGTCCAATAAATTGATATAAATACGAGAGGCAGCACCCAGTCTCTTTCTGGGCCCTTTGGCCACCTTACTCGACGAACCCTTAACCCCAGGTCCAATGGGGTAAATCCACCCCACATCGAATTCGATCTGGGGGAATATATTAATACATTACTCCTGGCTTGTAGAGTTTAGAGGGTGTGGGTCAGGGGGTATGGGGCATTGGTAGCACGTGCACTGTACAATACTAACCCGGCTGACTGCAATAATATATTTCTTTTTTCCCTTTTACCTTTGACTCTCTCTTCTTCCAGCCCTTTGGCATCCTTCGCGGCAGATATCAGCCACTTTGAAACGTTTAAAAATCGTTTTCCGATCTAACCTATCCAATATGAGATTGATATGATTTCAATTTCTTTTATAGAGATTTTCTATAGAAAGTCTTCTGGGTAATCATTTAGAATTTTTAATTGATAGATGGATATACTAGCCCGGTGAAGTCTATTGTTTCGTAAATTCGAATATTTTTTTTTTAAGAAAATAAAACCGTTTCTGATTGTTCCAAATCAGGGTTTTTGAAAACAATATATATGTCTAATGGTTACAGGAATATGTATAAATATATATACTATATATTGATATATGTATAGGGTAGGTCTATATTTTTCCATGCGTGAACAAGAATGCAAAGCGGAGTCCGGGGAAACGCGGTGTAATTTTTGGCGGTACGTCAGGGCTGTACTAAAATTCGGGGGACCCCCGCAGTGTGACACGTGCACCACCCTTATTTGAAGGGGATCCCTTTTCCACCCTGGCTCAACACATCTCGTTCCGTTCTCTGTACCGTCCCCCACCCTTTGGAATGGACGCCTACTGCCCCCTGTGCACTATCCCTTCCTCATAACTTTCACTTTCGCTTTGAGCCTCTTGTTTGACTGACACCCCCTTGACTGGGTCCTGTCATCGATACTACGTTTTGGCCCTGGGATTTGACTACCGGCAGACAAACAAGACCCCCTGCGCCCTTCTTGTATAATCAGCACGTCCTGTGAGAGGTTTACAGGTGTCAAGCTTATCTTAACCTCTGATAAGATGACAAGAGTAAAGAGCGATTGACAGAGCAGGTAAAAATTACGTAAATATAAGTACAAAAAAAGTCAAACTGTTTTCATACATTTTCTCTTATTACGTAGCACTCATAAAAAAATTCATTTTTTAAATTTGAAATTCGTACACGATCGTTGACTGAAGATAAATAGTCTAGATCTGTTACAGAATTTGACATCGTGGGAGGCTGAATTTCACGGAAACCCCCAGGCTGAGTTATCGATAGTCGCACGTAAGATGGTTCGATTACTAGGCAAAATAGCTATGATCAGCGGTTACTCATGGCGCCATCTGTGAACTGCGATTTTCTTCAGCGGTTTACCAGCTTCTATTATATTATCAATGGTCGATATATTACGAGTTTTAGGAGAGGACAAGCTGAGTAACGTCTCTTGCAGGAGGAAAAATCTAACACGAAAGGAACAAGAAGATGAAGAGAGGATAAGATAAGGAGCAAGCCAAAAAGAAAAGAAGAAGAAAGGACAAGATTACAAATTATCATTTCTCAGGGGTTGAGTACGTCACTGGATCAAATTTTATTTCAGTTTGACAACAGTTGATATGCCAATATATTTCTTTATGAGATTTTAGTCTATACTCGATTCACGAGTAGAATAGCTTATAGTGATAAATGGAAACACGTATTTCGTGCTAGCGACTGCCGTAGTAAAGTTTCACAATTATCAATGCTTCTTGCCAAATGTAATGAATGGTTTTACATTGATTTGTCACGCATGACTATGACAAAAAAATATTGACAATGAGAAATATTACTACTGACATCGCATTCTTCTATCTATCACTTAAGGCTATTTTGCTCGTGGACCGATTACAGAGATATTTATAGTAACTTAAAACGTCGAAGGTGGTAACGACAGAAAACTCAAACGAATCAGCTGATTTGTATTTATCTAATTGGGTATAGTTTGCGGATTACAATGCGAATATCCTGTGTTGTTGGTTTTTCACCATTTCGTGCATATGTTTCACAATCGCTTGTGAAGATACAGATTCTCTGTAGCTACGACGTTTCGAATTTTGGTATATTTTTTCTTTCTTGGTCGTTGGCTTTGTGCGCAAAGTACACAAAGGATTCACTGACGTTCGACGGGTTCAATGAGACACGTACGATAAATTCGCTACTTATGTTGCTTTGTTATTATTTCAAGGATGTCCATAATTACATTCACTTGGGAAACACAACAAAATTATTTGTTCGACCAAAAATTTATTGTCAAAAAATTGTATAATCATTTCTTGTGATTTTCCCATGTAAACTGGACGCAGTCGCTGAATAGTTTCATGTGTCTTCGGCACAAGTATACATTGTCATGGAGTTTGAACGTAATCGCACAATATTTGTATAATCACATTAGAGCATACATAATAATACAATCATTTAATACGTAAAGCATCGTGATCAATTGTTATTGAAAGCATTATTTTTTTTTTAAACAAAAAGAAATATATATATATAAAAACAATAAATAAAAAATACTTAAAATCCTGTTGTCTTTTTGGTTTTATCTGTCTTATGCTGTAATTGCACTGCACTGATATTACATTCCTTTATTGTTTCACTATAGTCACTTTATTCATAATTTTCTTATTATCATACAACTTTTCGAAAATAAAGGATGACAAGGTTAACAAGGCAACGGGGAATGCAGTTGTATTGTTTTTTTTTTATTATGTATAATTATATGTGTATCTTTCTTTCGTCTCTGAAATTTTGTCATTTTTCTTGTTTTTTTTTCTTTAATTCTCTTATTATTTTTCCTGTGCTTCCATGTGTTCTACGACTATTCAACAGTTCGATAAACTACAGCAGTTTCATAACAGCTCGTCTCGCCACTAATTAATTAACGCGATTACGGTTTCGTTAATGGATCATAATTCTCTTTTACAATTGAGCGTTAACAGACTACACGTCATTTTCAATATGCTTCGTTTATTGCGTCCCAATGCGTCGGGACGCGTAGTTTATTAATTTGTAAGTACGACTAGCTAAGGTTCACTATACTTTCATACCTATATCTATATTCTCATACCTATTGCGTAAATAATTATTTGTCTAATATTTTTATTTTGTCTCCAATAATAAGCCCATATCTCGACTATTACGTCGCTATGATTTACCTGCATATTCCGTCACACCTTTCCTTCCTCTCTGCTATTTTTTCCCCCATTTTTCGCTTCATTTCGATATCAGATATCAGATGGTACAAGGCATGAGCTATGGCAGTGTTTTATTGTTAGAGAGCGCAGTTGTCTGACTGAAAATCTACAAATGATTGTGCACAAAGATTACGTAATTGCTATTATCCCTAGTTTTCTACATTTCTTTCTTTCGCCTTTGAAACTCATAAACGTTGATTGGATGCATTTGTCTTTCCATAAAAACAAAAATATTAATTATCCGTCCATGAAATATTTTCATCTGATACTCGTGTATGCATGCCTAAGTAATTCGTATTTTGAAACACCAAATTGTTTTGTATATACTATAGCGTATATCGTTATTATTTCTTTTCTTATTTCTAATACTTTCTATGCAGGCAGCTTTTTTCTTTTATAATATCTTCCCCACCCCCTTTCCACTGGCATTTTATGGAGCGTGATCACTTGGAGAACGAAGAACAAATTCAATGGTTATTTGGAGAAAAAAAAAGAGGAAAAAAAAAGGTAAGGCCAGAACAAATTTACTGGAAGGACTTTATGATATCTACGATACTAACGTACGTGCCTACAACCAGCCCGATAATACCAAAAAGTATAAGAAATATATTCTTGACGAAGATCCACCTGTATGGACCAAGATTGTCCGGCCAAAATACGCAGATTTCGATAATTGCCGGAAATGCAATACCAAGGGCAGAAAGGCACAGGGCACCGAAGAGCGAGATGAACAATCCCAAACGTGGAATTGCAATGGCGAGTACAACTGTAATAATAAATTTGTTTTTTTCTTTTTAAGATGACAAAAATTAATTATTTTTGATTTTTTTGCTTAACAGACAGAACGGATGAACAATTCGTTTCACGTCACCGTTACGCATGCCTAGGAATAATACGATGCCTTTATGGAAACCTCACATGTGCCATTAACATAAGAGACTTAAAGGTGCACTTACACGTGGCCAATGTGACCAAGGTCCTGCACACGTATTCCCAGAATAACTTGTGCTTCTGAATTCGATGATCCAGATAAGTGTTCCAGATAATCTCAACTGGTACGTAACCCTGAAGTGCGTACGTGATAAAGATAGCTATGGCGAACATTATCTTAATGCTCTGTGCCATCCTGTTGAAAAGCACGTGGATGAGACATGAAAAAAAGGAAAATATGAGTTTGTATAGATAATCTATGGCTGAAGCTTAAAATTGAAACCGGTATGTCAATCGTACGTTATCAATTGATTTACTAACTTACACCGCTTCACGAGGTAAATTCAGCGTGATACTACCGGAAGCTTCGGGTCCATATTTGACGTATCCAAAAAATCCCACAAGAATATACAAGACGACGATCACAAACATTCCGACGTTCAGGACGCCGCAATAACCCCCAAAATTCTTGGGCGTTTTCATATTATTTTCTAATGCGATTATCTGCGAGAAGAATAATAGTGATTGATAAAACAAAAATTTCTATATAATAATATCCGTTTGTTATGCGTATATTATACTAACCACGCCAACAGCCTCCAGTGCGAATAACGTGGTGCCAAAATACAAGGAGAAATTGCGAAGTGATCCAAACATTTGTCGTTCGCTCAATGGCGGCAGGTGGTCGAAAACGTAAACTAAAATCATGGCAAGGCCGACGAAAGTGATGATGTTGGCCAGAGTTGAGAATGGAGCCAGTACTTTCAAATTTCTAATATAATTTATCAGCGTCAAGGGTAGCAATAGAATAAGCATATGTATTTTGACATCGAGGGGTTCCCAGTACTCGTCTGTTACCTATAGACAACAAAGAATACACATTGCGATAAAATACAATTAAAAGTAATTATATTTTCAAAACAAAAAAAAATTATTGAAACAAAACTTTTTATCTCAATTCACCTGCTTTATGTTCGTCGCTACGAACACAATGTAGACGCAACAAATTCCCAGTTGATATGCTATGAGAAATCCATCGACTACACCCCTAAGGAAATGCAATTCCTTTCTTTTTACTAGTGCACAATTTTCATTTACATACTCAAAATAATTATGCGCTTACGGTGCATGCGGTGCAAACCACTTGACGCACGATGGTCCCTGCTCGAGTGCACATTTCATACTCATTGGATAGCTGAGTATAGGAACCTTTAACCGCTTACAGAGTGCATATTGGGCCTTAACGAGAACGTGGAGACAATAGGTGCATAAGATACCAATTAATATGGTTGCAATGACACCAGTGACGAGACCACTGTTGTAGAATGCATTTGGCATTGCGAGTATTCCTGTACCAAGGCTACCCTTTAGCAAGTGAATTAACGTCTCCATATTTCTGTAATAAGAAAGATTATCAATAATAAATATTAAGGCTTGCGTCAAATTCATGCTTTTTATTGACACGGTCATTATGCCAATTGATTCTTACGAGGTAGGATTTGGCCTGTTACGATGCTTGTGAGGATCATACGGTTCGTTTGAATCAAACGTGGGAGATGCTGTACCATCCGATCGTAATGGACCATGTTCCGGCGACTGGTTATTGCTCCTGCAAAGGAATAAACGCAAAATATATTTTTCTCTCCGAACCAAAACGACCATTCCTGGTTTATGATAAAAGGGCGTTATTTCACTTATAAAAACTATTTTCCATATTTTTATAATACAGGAAAACCTACTTGTACGGACTCTGTGTATTGACCAGTTGCATGTTGATGGACTCTCCATTCTTATTTTCCATGATAAACTCAATCGTCCGTATAAGCCGATACAAATATTACTGAAAAAAAAAGTTATCATTATTATTCCATAAAAAATAATAAGTCATAATCCTATTACATTGTTTTACAAAACATTATTAAAGCTTTGCTCATCAAATTTTTGTTTAATTATTATCAATCGATCGTCGATCTTATAGACCACTTGCTCTCGATATATTTACGTCCCAAACAAAATCATGCATAGAAAAATATACGTGAACGACATAGATGAGTTTAAGAGACAATCAGTGCAATAAATTACGAAATTGCATTAATTAAAGCCTGACCCAGATTAACGTATATATATCCGATGTAACCAGTAGCGTCATTTATAACCATGTGATACGCGACCAATTATGAATGCAAATATGTTCGCGAAATACAATCAATGGGTATTCGCCCACGCATGATAACAGACCGTATCAAGTATGGTCAATAATAAACCAATCGGCATTTCAATTTATCAATAGGCAATAATAACCTCGGACAAATGTAGACCCAACCCAATAGATAGACACCATATATATATGTCTACATCGCATATATATATATAGTATGCGATATGCGTCTTCATAGATGACTATACGTGAATATACATTGCGATACCAGACTTCGATCACTCTGACAGGATCGCGAAGCAACCGAAATGCCTACAATCTTACGTTCGGCAACTCAGGGCAAATACAAAATTAGATTTTTATTGGACGCCATGTTCTTCGCGACAAATTTACTGCAATACTAAAACCATTAATAATACGCATGCCAACCAACCCGGCTCGCGGAGAAGGCGAAGATCTTCAGGACAAGAACCAAATAAGTCACACTAAAGAATTCAAAGTTCAACTTTACTCGTTTCATTGCGTAACGAAGAGGCGTGCTTGGGTTTACAAAAAAGAAAAAAAAAAAAAAAACTTTCCATCAGAAATCTATATAGGAATCAAATACAGCT
>JARPRG010000274.1:52097-64612 GCA_031001745.1 Hartigia nigra
TAGATATTGGTACAGAGAGTCAGCCTCAGTGTATTCTGCGTTTGAAACGAACTGTATGGAATTTTAATCAACTCCAAGGCTTCTATGCTAGTTCCAGCATATTTCCCGTGTCCACTGCACCCACTGGCCGTAAGAAACAAAATCCCATAAGACTAGCCTCCTTTACTGGTATCTCCTAGATTGCACGACTCTGTACTGCCCATAAGCAATAACTGATCATCTCTCAATGATCTTGCATCACGAACCCCTAATTTGCAGGAACGTCTTCGATTACAACGCTGGACCCTTAACGCATGTCATAGGTTACGTCTGTCAGTTTTCATCAGAGAGTCTTTGATAAGCCAGTCGTGTAATATCTGTCCGCCCGTCCAGTCTAAATCCAAGATATTTGGCTCTGATAGTACAGTGCCAAGCCTATTAAGATTGGGTAAGTGTAGGGTACGTCATCCACACGGCACACATTGCTATGAGCCAGCTGCCTCCCTTGGAGTTGCTTGACTGTTCGCTTTCCTTCCTTCTGTTCGATGGCCGTCTTGTCTTCGACGTACGTACGGATTCGGAAAATTGGGATTTTTTGCGGCAGGGAACAACCAAAATAGTAAGAGAATTAAAGAAAAAAAAAAAGTAAATATTCATTTGGCCCTTCAAGTGGACGGATCCTACCTAGATCCCTTCTATTATGTCTACGTTATATGCAAATTGTCTCTGACGCTCTCTCTCTCCCGTAGACTGGACGTGTACAATTCATCGCGTCACAAAATATATATATATATATATATATATATATATATTCGCATATACGTAAGTTCATATGTACTTTTCAAATTGATTGCACTCAATCATCCCTGCATTGAGGTCAAATACTGTTAACTGAACTGTATTCTCTCTATTCTTATGTTCTACGTATCGTTCTAAGTATCAACACTCTGTTAACGTTTGTCACGATCGTTTCCTTCGTACGACAACAATGCATAAGACGCATACGCAGCTGATACGTGAACGTACATATAGCGACTTTGTTTTTCTTTGCCGTTTTAAAAAATACCTAGACCATCCCACGGCTGACTTTGCACAGCAACCTACTTAACGCGAGACTCGTGTATTTTGGCTAAAAGCCAAAAGGCTTTCCTCGTCTCAGGAATGCATAGATTATGTAAACCATTTACATTGGTACCCATGCAAATTATAAATAAAAGAGGACTGCACGGTATTACTTAAATCATCATTGACACTTATAACTTATCAAAGGAATTCTTATCAATACGATTGTATCGCGTAGATTCAATGTTCTCAAGAAACTTAGCATTGGCGCGAAAAATCAAAATTTTCTTGATCGTTTTAACAACTTTTTTGGAAAGAAAGTTATTTTTATTTATAACGTTTGAGGGTTCAGGATAACTTTTTTTTTTTTGTTTGAAATCATATTTACGATAACGTAATGTCCTGTGGTTTTATAGTGTATAATCAGTAATTACGAAATTGGATGATAGCTTAAATGCCAACATGCAGTGATTGACAAACCCATTAATTATCCGTAGTCCAAGTTTAGTAACGCTCTAAATATAACCCATGTGACATGGTTTCAAGTGAGTAACATTTGTCGCATCTGTATGCGCGTACCAATACATACACATATTCACGTATGAATTGGTGCGTGTGAGTAGTTGTGCGTAGTCTGCGTGTGTAACTTATGTACGCGTATGAACCACATACAGTCAGTGGATCCCCAGTTACCCTATGGCGAGGAAGTCAAGATTATTGGATAGATTGCAATGCTTAAGTCTCGTTTAAAGTTCCGTTCACACGTGGGTCGATGTTTGTCAAAAGTTTCAGAGAATCCATTGACGTGCAGGCAATAACGAGTATACATTAATATATGCAAACAATGAATTTATGGAAACGGATCTGATTAACGAGTATTAAGTTTCTCTTTATCCGATCATCTTACAAGATTACGTATTAAGGAGATTTTCGTAATCACGCAAGGTTGTATTAATTGAACGAAGGTCAATTAACGTTTTTTTTTTTCCTATGTCATTATACATATGGCATACGTCAGTATAACTAATATTGAAAAGGCTCGTCTATTGGAGCTTTAATGTCTATTGTAATTGTATGGTTTGTGTATGATGAGGATTGAAAATTTCCGATCAATTATTAGTATGACCTTCAATCAGGCAAATGCAGTTGCAATGCAATTGGTCGCAATGAATATGCAGTGCGGATTTACGTACCAGTGGGTATGAATATTTATTTTACAAATTTTGTCAATTGTCGCAAGTCAATTTTCGTATTGGATATGAATATTGTGTAATATTGATGCAGCGAGCCGAATTGAACGTCATTTGATATAGAGCAGTTGATTAATCATGAGAATTTGTCGTGGAAGATTTATTTCTTTATTACCTTTAAATCTGTTACTGTGGTTAACTAACGTATAGAATTGACTTAATACCAATATTCCAAGTGCATTCTGAGAACTTTGCGATACAACACGTAGAAGGAAAAAAGCACGTAACATGTCTGAGTGTTAGGACAAATAAGAAAAAAATAAAAGTCAGCTGTTTCTCTTGCGTAATTGAATTAAGGGTTAGTATCGCGTGTTCGTGTAGGATATAATTGATTTTACAAATGACGTAATTTAACGTGCAAAGGGCCGGTATATATTTTTGTAAGATATTGTTGGTAACAAGGCAAAAAAATGTGTACATTTTCAATGTATACGTTATGTAAAAATATTGTACGAGTTTAGAGACAATATAATATCTAATGATTCTATAATATTTAATAGAATTTTAATGACTCGATTGAAATTAAATTTTTCATGATTAAGAGATCCAATTTAAGATACTTAATGTCACAAATGATTCTTCAGTATCCATGGTGAACTTTGCGCAGTTTTATTGGTCAAGTGATGTAAGCGTATGTCACTGTGTATTATACAGGGTGTTCCGTATGATACGCATTGTAGTAGTACCGTTGCATTCCTTGGAAAATTTTAAGAGAATAAGTGCTCTTAAACTTTTTCGTTTACATATCAGAATTTCGAGATAATCAGGACTGAAGTTGAAATAGTTTGACCAATGAGAACACGTATGAATGGGAAATGGAAGGGAGACTCCAGGCTTACTCGCTGGCGACCCAAAGCGGCCCACAAGGTCTGCTTACGCTGGTGCCATGTAATTTTGTGTACGTTCTGAAATTCACTTTTGGAAAATACAATTTTGAAGCGTAAGATTTGAATGTACAAAACTACATGGACCTAGTCCTCCTTCGAAGCTCCATCTATACGCGTTCTTATTGGTCAAATTATTGTAACTTTGATTCTGATTATATGGACATTTTTTCTATATGAATTAATAAATCGCAACAATACTTATTTCTTAAAATTGCGCTAAGAAATGCAACGATACTACTCGAATGCGTTTAAATATTGAACACCTTGTATATAAAATGGACGCGTATGCATGCGATGTATATATCTAACACGTATGTCACATTGAAAATAATTATTTCTTGGCGAACACAGGTAAAAATAAATTTTGCACGGGTGGACTATGCTCAGTTAATAATATACGCGTGTACTTGGAGTTGCGCAAAATGTCGGAAAAAAATTATTTTGGAAAGAGGATGTTAAAAAAATAGGTTTAATAATAAGTAGTAACAGCAGTGGGGGAAATCGTGAATGAGACAGTTACTTACACTAAAGAGTGATAAAGAGAAAGATGGATCTACTAAAAATAATTAATCGGATTTATAATATCTCACCTATGCTATTTGCAGAGTTGTCCCAATAATTAATACGTCACAGGATATTGAATAACGAACGAAGTATCGATGACGTTAATGATGTTCGATGAAAAAAAAAAAAAAAAAAAACAGAAACAAAAAATACAGTAAAGTTCATAAAATTAAGATAACGTAACACCTATGATCATACGAATTTCATATTTAGTCCAAACAAAGAAACGAAAACACTCCGTGGAAAAATTGACATATACAAAGCGTATATAAAGTAGTTAAAGCTCTTGGAAAATTAAAAGAAAAAAATATCTATCCGAACGTTAAATATTTGTATTCGATGCAACTTTAAAAAAACTGTTATATAACAAATACATTGCAAAATCCCTTCGCAAAGTTAAATAGCGACAATACTTTGCCGATGTGACCATGGAATAAAAATGATGAAAATAAACAAAAAAAAAGAGGGCGAAAAAAAAAATTAATCCAACACGCCACCTGTTCTCCTTTCCTTTTTTTTGTCGTTGATACAACAAGACTGACCCACCGAAATGCTAATTCTTCCTTCGCTTTCTCGCTGTTCCTCTGATCCGACAGATAATGTTTCTTCCTTTAAAGATTACTAACGACTGTCTAATGACACAAAGTTCTGGCTCTACCTAGCAGGCGGATATGTGCGAACGTGTGCGAAAATATATAGAGTGCTCTACTTTACAGCCATGCGCATATGTGCCTCAATCCGTATGACCAATTGCATCCAAGTGTGGGTTAACGCATCCATGCATTGTTCAGTGTCGTGTGGTAGTTCAGCAGTTAACGCAACAATGAGTGCATTAATTCGTTGCATTGAAAATGTATGTGTTAACGATGTGTCTGATTGACGGATGCGTTCAATTCTTTTTTTTTTTTTTCATTCACTTTCTTTATCTTGACATCTTGATAGCTTATCGATTCTATGATTCGCAGAGGCCGCCTATTTTTACGAATGAATTCTGACAGGACCTGCGCATGATACACTTTGGTTATTGAACCGTGCAGGTGCAGCGCTCACTTGGTCGCACATGCATTCTTTATGCGGGGTGACACACTCGCGAACGAATTAGGCAGTGTGATAGGGAGAAGAAAAATATATTTACTTAGTAGCTTAACTGTAATTAATATGAAGTTATTTTAGTCTTACTAAATAAATGCGCATGCGCGGAGCTATCTCCTTGAAATAGTAGGGGCATCGAGAAAAAATATCGTTGAAACGTGTATAATTTTTTATTAAATATTTTGATATGTGTATAATATATATTATGCGTGTGTTCAGCTGACGATCTATCTAAGGATCTAATGATTTTATAATTTACATTGATGCTGCAATAGGCGACAAAATTTTATCAAAAGTCTCACTGATCGTTTTAATGTATATCTACATATGTGTGTATATATGCATATATGTGTGTCCTGTGTATTTGCGCTTATACAAAACTATGAGAGACAAAAAGTCTCTGGACGACCATTGGCGGTGATTTTGTATATTTGAATTTTCGCGGGAAATTTTTTTTCTTTTCGAAAATACTCTCCTCTCGAAACTATTGTCCTTTATATTTACAATAGATTGTCTACCTCATACGAATTGGAGATAATGAAAAAAATACGTAATAATAATAATAGACTAACAATAAAAAAGCGAACGAAAATGTTTACGCAAATATATACAAATTATTTTTACTGCCAGCAGTATATTGTCGACTAATCCAAAGGAAAAGAATGGACGAAAAATACTACATTAACTTATACGAATAAGACGTCTATATAATCCTAAACAGACATGACCGAAAAGCTATGCTGATAATATTGATAACTGTAAGAGAAGGAAGAAAAAAAATTTAGAATTTCTTTTTTCGCAGTGCGCTGTACTCACCTTCCTCTTTATCAAATACAATATTTAGTTATTGTATTGGTTTTACCCTACTTCTTTTTCAACCCTCTTTTTCTTACCCCCAAGAAAAATGAACAGCGCACTCAAGGAAGGGATTGAAACTTGTAATGCAAATAAAAATTGGATTAATCGCACGTAACTCCTAATCACGTTTACTGGTACACATTCGGTACCAGGGCCGTACATACATGTATACTAAAAAAATAATCACGATGGCACTGCACTGCTGACCGGAATAAAGAAGCTTGTACTGTTTGTGCAAGCGATCCATACGTAAAACCGACGGTAGCGACGTGCGGCGAACTTGCGAAATAAAAGTGGCGCACACGCGCACTCTATTGGGATCTGATACAGAGGTGGGATCCCCTGAAAATTGCGCGAAATAGGCTGAACTTTTCATCGGGTCTATATGTCAAATCTTCGTAACCCGTATGAAAAGTGTATTCTTTTAATACTTCTATTTTCCGCCACCAGATGTCATGGTCACCGGAGGTCAAATTCCAATATTGTGAAACAGCAATGCCAGTGCCCAGTACTTTGAAACTAGGAACGAGTTTTTGTCTTTTAATTTTTTGTTCAATTAAAAAATATTTTAACTTTTTTATACCACACAGTATCTATTAGTCGTATACTTTTTTTTTTAAGTCCGACTGGAATCGACATTGAAATATATCATTCAAATCTATTGTTTCTTATCATCGTGTCTCTTATGTCAAAATTGTAATTAAGATTAACGTTCTCCGTATTGATGTAGTATTGAGAGTATCACACGGTTTAAAAAAAAATACTGCAATATCTAAAATGCTTCGCAAAAGGAAAAGAAAAGTTATAGTTATGTAACGAGGTACTGTCTCTCGTATATCCCGCGTATTCCTATCAATCTTTTGTTTTATCGCAATTCCGTTTTGTTTTTTTTTTCACATTTTTCATTCACAAAACTTTAATCCACGCTCTTTCGAGTTGCTCTCCATTCTTTTTTATCTTTTAATACATAAATATAATATAGCGTTATAAATATTTACTGCGTGTCTCGGTAACTTGACTATGTATTAATACAACCCGTATTAACATAACTTGTATCACCACAACCATTTAATCATCACTGGGATCATAACGTCACTTCCTGACCCATTAGACCCAATCGAGATTTATCATTCTCTTCCATCTTTGATAATTACATTAATTATCTTTTTCTGCAATTCATCTGATTTCAAAGAATTACAGTTATTCGTGAAGTCATCCGCCATTTTGTAGTTATACTTATATCGTCCGTAAAGGGAACCTTCGATTGGGCGTATGAGTGCAGGAAACTTTTTTCGCTATTAATGACGTCGGAACGTTACCTTTATCCGACAGAGCACCATCTTTACCGATACTCACGAGTGCTGCCATCTGTCGGTATCGCCGCGAATTACGAGAAGGTCTCTATTATCTTTCTAAGGCTGGTATACGTGCCAACGATTAAACCTAACATACCGAACGCCACCAAGGACGCATTTTTCGCGATCATCAGAATCTTTTCGTTACGTCCTATTACGGTCCAGTAGGTGCAAGTCTGAATGACGGCCGGAAACGCAAGTCCCAGCGCGGAGAGGCAGAGGGCACCAAACAAAGAAATGAAGAGTTCGAGTTCCGGTATAGCGACGGCCAACAAAACTGTAACAAAAATCGGAAGAAAAAAAATATAATTAAAATTTTCTATTCAATTTATAAATGTTGTAACCAATGGGAGATCATGATATATTTATTTACATCATTGACGGTCACATGACAATCATTGTACGTGTATATAAATAATCATAGGCCTCGTTCGACATAATCGTAAAACCGAAGCAAAGATAATCTGGTGAAATTCGTGTTAGATTTTCAAGGTGGATAGAACTCGGTGTAACGTAATTTTTCAATTGTTTATTTTTTTACGGTTAAATTGTTATTAATAGTACTTACACGTCAACACAACGAGGAATGTCCTCATTACGTATTCCCACAAGATTTTCCGGGGGTTCTTCTCGAGCATGGGACCCACGTAATTGTTCCAGGAAATATCGACGGCCACGTAATTCTGAAGGGCGTGTGTGACGTATATCGCTAGAGCCAAAAGAACTTGCACGACCTTGGCCAGAATCTCGTCGGGAAGGTTAAGGGTTATGCTTCCTTGAATCTTGTTGCCGTAACAAATATAGCCGAAGAAACCCATTCCTATGTAGAGAAAGATAATGGAAAACATGCCGATGTTGAGGACGCCGCAGGGGCTGCCAAAAGATTTTGGAGATTTCATTTCATTTTCCAGCGGCATTATCTATAAGAATAATTAATTCATTACTATCGAAACAGAAAATTATTGTGTAATTTTATAAATCATATAAATAATTAAAGAATTATATTGTTTTCGCTTTACTCACCACGCCAATCGCTTCCAGCGCAAATAGCACGGTGCCGAAGAATAGCGGGAAATTTTGAATCTGACCGATTGGCGCGCGATTTTCAAAACTTGGCACTTCTCTGAAGATGTAGTAGATGATTATACCAAAGCTGATAAAAGTGATGGCATTCGCGATAATCGAGAATGGCGCCAAGAACTTCAGATTTCTCACCCAATTGATAAGGATTAGCGGTATCAGTAGCATAAGCATATAGAGTCTTACATCAATTGGAGTCACGTACCCGTTGAGTGCCTGTGAGAAATGAAGAATGTCATTTATTTTTTCTATCTTACTCAAAATTATTAGGTTTTGCCAATTGCTTTCATTTGCATGTAAATATGTATTTTTCTTTCGTTTTTACCAACAGTACATGTTTTCATTCTCACTAGTAATCTGAGCTAGCCATGAGATTTCCTTTTTAACTTTGTCATAAAACGTCATGCGCAATTTGGCTGACTTTAATGAATCGCCATAAACTGCCAAGGACACAAGGAAATAGAAAAGTCACGTTTATTTTCACGACAATCGCAGCTTCCGGTAACTCCTCGCGTAGCTGTCGTGTTGCGCAAGAACAAGAGTATACATTTGTTAAACACAATATATACAACTCTTTCGATTCTAGTGTGACATTAGTCAACAGACAATAACACTATTATTGATTAATTTTTTTTTTTTTCAGCCAGGCTCAATAATAATTCTGGTTATCATTGCTACCGAATTACCTAATCCAGGAAACCGTGTCGGCATTCCCGGCAAATAATCGGCCCGATACGCTTTCGATTACGACTCTCCGATCATTCTCATGATTTTGCTACGTATTTCCCTGACCCGGATAGGTCTTTTTTTTATATTCTATACTTTTCACGCTTCTCGACTTCGTCTCGGAGCTCCGTAGCCGATAACGCGATAATCCGATTCCAATGATATTTCTGGGATCGCGATTCTCACACTTTTTTCGTATCTTTTTTTATTATTTTAATACCATTCATTTTTTTTTTTTTGGAATATCGAATTCTTAAACGTTCCTTAATTTTACATTCATAGCCACGCTACGTACATTTTCCTCGTTCAAGTATAATTTTCTGGTCCTACTCACCGAATGTAAATTGGTAGCGATAAACACAACGTATACGCAGCACGTGCCCAGTTGATAAATCAAGAGGAAGACGTTAATGATGTGGCTGTAATGATAAGACAAAGCAAAAATTATCACCTTTGAATATACCGTTATCAAATATTTTTACATTCATAATTTGCAAACACTTTCCCTCATTTTATCTTTTTCCATCGTTGCAAGTACTACCGCACAAATTCTCACGCACTCGTGGCGAAGATCGTTATCGCTCTCCTAAATTACTCAATAATCATTAACTCGTTGCATTAATCCGATACTATCGCAAACCGATTGTCTGGCACTGGTGTAATACATTGCCGTAACAATGTAGTTGTGCAGTTTTGTAATAGAACGCCGTAGGTGCTTGACCTACTATTACTTAGCATTAAATACACTCCACTGTCTTTGTATCGCAGATAGTCAATAGTCAGCTGTATCGGGCTTTACCGATAACGATAGTCGTGTAGTTGCAATAGGTAAGAATCATTTAAAAGTAAAAATGAGAATTTTTTACCCAAAATTTTATAAGTGACTCGCAACAAGATATATACAGTAGCACATTTGACTTTCAGAAAGTTACCAAGCAGACAAGGAGAAAGAGGGGAAAAAAAATATTAAAAGTAATAAAATCATGTTTTTCGTAGATTGTGCAACAAGCTACCGATCCTTATGCACCGTAAGACTGCAGTTACATTGACATTATATAAATATAAAGAAATACTCACCCGGACGCTTTTGCGAATTTACGAAAGATCAGTGGACCCTCGTTGAACGCAGCCTCCGCAGTCGCGGGATAACTTAGCGCGGGTATCCTTCGTCTCCTGCATAATTCGTACTCGGATTTTATAAGGAGATGTATGCAATAAGTGCATAGGAGTCCTATCACGAAAGTACCAATAAGACCGACCACGTAACCGGCGTCATAGAAGGCCTTTGGCATCGCAAGTATGCCGGTGCCTAAACTGCCTTTCAAAAGATGAAAGAGGGTCTCGGTATTTCTGTAAAAAGGGAAAAACAGTGGAAATTAGACGATGCATGGTATAATTGCACAATAGACTTCCGAGTGCATCGTTAATTGACTGTCTCGTTGATGCAGGTATATTTAACAACGTGGGTTTATGTTATTCAGAGTCATTGTGTCAGTCGAAGATGGTTCTGCTGTAGGAATTGAAAAAATTCGAATGAACGCGCTAACTTTATCTGATACAATAACTCTGAATAATACTGTGTATGCAGGGGCACGTATATTCGATGAGAAAAACGTGGAAGAAAGCAGTGACGTCTGTTAATTGTGATTTACAGCGTCGCTTCTGTTCATTACGAGCCGCGACGACGGAATAATAAAGGAGTACCTCAGGGGCGTAGCCACGAGATACGCTTTTTTATTTATTTATTTTTATTCACGTTATACTTTTTTCTCTTTAATTTGTTTGCCTTATTCACACGTCGCAATTGCGATTATACTTGCTTTCTTGAACTGGTTCATCTGGAGAAAGTGCGGGGAAATTTTTATTTATCGTATTGTGAAATGTATATTTTTAAGTTTTTTATATTTTTTTTTTTTTTTTCACGGGTAATTCGAAATATTCGTTTCCTATAAGAGTTGGTGAAAATTTAGGGATGACGGCTGATGTGACATTCACAATTGTGTCATGGATAATTGAGTTGGTACGTGGGTGGAGTTGTGTATGCTAAAAACTGGCTGAAGGCGGATTCGCAAAATCGCAGGATAACAGTGACACCAGGATACACAGGGAATTGATACAATTATCCAATGAAACCAGATAGCGGGAAATTTGAATTGAAGTGGCCCGAATTAAATGCAACTCGGTCGTGTTGCGCATGCGCGCTATTCACGAAGTTAAACAGAAGTATTTAATGAATTTTGGAGGTAATTACGTAAAAAGAGGTATAAAAATTTAATCTTTTATTTGATATCTTTATTTTAATGGAACTCCCAATGTATTTAAAGAAATGTGGAATAATCGTGACTTCATTTTTCTACGACTTTCCGGAAATCTGAATTTTCGTTGAAAAAATTATTAGTATTCGATACTCACGTAGTTGCGTGTTGTACTTCCCGATGTTCGTATGGTTCGTAATCGCCTTCCAGTTCCTTAATGTATTTTTTTTTCTTGTCCTCGAGCTCGACGACGTAGACATTTGCATTTTCCTTGGGACCATAACTGTAATGGATTTTTTTTTAAATAATAGAAATGGAAAAAAAATTAAGAACTCTTAATTTTGAGCAGTTTCGGTATACGCTTATCGAACCATCTGTCATAATATATTTATTTTGCTTTTACTTCAATCCGCTACTTCATTTTTCTCTCTTTCACTGACCTGTTTCGAGTATCCGCCAGGGACGAGAATCGATTGTCCGAGTTCACAGTACCCTTAAACATAAATATTATTCGTTAAATCATGCAGACCTCGTGTACAGATGAAGTCATCAATCCGTAGAGTCATCAACATCATCAAAATGCATTACAAGTAACCAGACAATTCATTAATGGTTTCTGTCAGTGACCGTTCCTTAATTCCTATAATTTTCTATTAATTCGAAGGTTACTGTACTATATTCATCATTACTGATTCCTAGTAAAAATGACTCACTATTTGATGACTAACAAAAACAGGATCCTCCAATATTATCCAGCTTCTATAATTTCCACCACCAAACATTTCATTCTGTATCCGCCCAATATTACAAGGGACAGCACTGTAAAGATTCCATCCTAAAAAGTATAGTCTAAATACAGGTAAAAACTGCTTGAAAAATGTCATTAATTTTTTTCCGAACGCTTTTACAAAAATTAAAGCGTTCTATAATCGTTGCAAAATTTCAATTGACCTTTCCATTATACAATTTTTTTTCAATTAAGAGCATTACGCAATAAGTCTTGAAAACAATGAAAATTCCTATATCGATTCTCAATCAGATCTGGAGCCGTCAAAATGGCCATATAAGATATCCATACATGAACGATTATAACGCAACTGTTCCTTTCACTCTAGGAAGGAGAATGTCCGGCAAGGTCAGTAACGTCAGCAATAGCGGATCCGGTGACTCTCGATAAATTATTTGCATTTAAAGACGAGGAAAAGAACGAATGCACCAGGAGTTAAAAAAAAAGCAAAGAGAAAAATATATATTCGTCTGGTACATTTGCTTGTCAATGCGTTATCATTACCATAATCATTGCCGCGCAGTCGTTGACACTGCTATAGATATAGGATCACGTTATTCACGCAAATCGAATCATTCGTGACGCGTGCATCCGAATAGGTACGAATATATGAGACACGT
>JARPRG010000274.1:64712-82755 GCA_031001745.1 Hartigia nigra
ATATATATATATATATATACACACACACGTATGTTTTATATAAAGTTCTAAACGTGTAGCTGACCTTCACCGACAGAGCCCACCGGTAGGACAAATTTTCCTCCTTCCTATCTAATTTTATAACAGTCCGCAGTCTCCGCGAATCGACCAGTATTCATTGGATGTTGAAATCTTAGGAGAAAAAAAAACTATTTTTACCAACCCCAAAAGCCTCTGTGAGCCTCAACCGAAAATAGATCGCAAACTTACTCGGGGTGACGAAGTTTTTCTCAATCGTCTAGATACGCTCCTGGTTGTGACTATGTCACGCGCCGTAGCGTATCAACGGTACTATTAATCTAAATAGTAAATAAGATTTATGGAAAAAAAATACCCTTTTTCCTCAAATCATATGTCTCTCGATGTTGTGCCAAACGTTGCCTAGAACTTTCCCATTGCTTATTAATTATATAAACTCTAAAGAGTGATAATGAATTTTACGCATAATGAATTTTCGTCATCATCGGCATGTAAACATAATATTTATCCGTGCCATTACATTGCGTTAAATATAATATACAGGTTATCCCGTCTTAACGAATCAAATAAGATTGTAGCTTTATTCGAGGGAAGCGCTCTTACTATTCGTAAGATTTTAATTCTACTAAGGAATAGAAAATGCGATTCTACTCTTATTAAACTATAACAGTAGGATTGTTATAGATCCGTTAAATTAGACACCTTGTATACATATAATAATGTAAGAAAATTGTAAAACTTTATAATTATACCGTTTGCTTATCGTCGGACTTTTATTTAATGCCAGAATACTGCTAGTAGATATAATTAGAAAAATATGTGCCTAACTGGTACAGTAATATATCAAACAATTAAACCGGATTATTACTCAAAAGAACAAAGCAATAAAATGTGTTACGCTCGCGAAATCTTATTATTGAAATACGCGCAAGACAGTTTTATAAGGCTGACGACATAAAAAAATTACGAGCGGAAGCCTTAATGTACCGGGGTGACAATTATTTTTGAGCAATTTTATTATGTTTATTCCACACTTTTTCTCCGTAGCTACATCACAGTTATCAATCGACACGACATCAATCGTGCAATTCTTAAGAATTTGTTGATTAGAAAAATCAGTTAGCAGCTCGGATCACATGGAATTTTCCGTAGTGACCATGTTCGTCAAGTAATCGACCAGACGGTATTAAATAGCTTGTTCTCCTTGGCACTGTATTTAATACAAAGATGCCATTGCAGTAGAGTTTAACTTAAGAGTAAAAAGTTCCATTAAAAGAATCTTATTAGTCCTCATAGCGATATAGTAAATAAACAACACGAAGACGACAGAGTCATAATATACGAATACGATAGTTAACAGTAGTTCATAATCGTAATTGGCAGATGTCGCCCCAGTCGAATGTTTCGCAATAGGAAAATTACGATCAATCAATTGCAATCTTATTATCGTTATAACTACAATTATTTAATGACTTATGGATGACTACCGAGTTCACGGTGGTAGCAGGAGCGGTGTATGATAATATCTTGCAATGCTGAACTATCGCAAAAACTTTGGCACGCACCTCGTGTTATGCGCGACGTAAATCATTAGAGTTTAGCGAGCTATCACGGTGTACACGTACTTAGACAGAGCTTTGGAATTTGACGTTGGCCAAAAATAAATGGCTACGCGTAGGCCAGTGTCGTACGATCCGGTTTTAGTCGGTCGGCTGTAAAAGGCGCCAATACATTTTCCTCATTGATCGCGACAAGAGTAATGGAATGAGTGTAGTGGATTTTGCGTGAAAACGCAAATGACGTTGAAGAGGTATAAAAAGAAAAAAAAAAAAGAAGATATTCAGTCAGTGAGGCGTTAATATATAAGAGTCCTGGAGAGTTACGTAACATTTATAAAAATACTGGACACAGTAGGAATGACCATGTAGTATATAATGTTTTTATATATGTATGCACATATCATGTACGTATATAAGTATACATGGCACAAGTAATGTATGTATATCAAGATAGTACCAAATTGCCAGTATTATCATTATTATTATTATTATTTTGTTAATTTAATGTTATACTTCTTTGGCTGTCTGCCGAAAATGATTAAAGTCATCAGTCATCAAATCCAATGCGATTCTTCGAATTGCATTGTCTTGTAGTTGGACACGTGTAATTTGCACGCTTGCGCGCATGCTGTCATTACGCAATCGAGATGACTGTCATCGCGAATCGGCCAATCACTCGTTTAATTTAACAATGCTAATTCGACGATGATTTAACGCAACGATTGTGAAAGTATCGTGATGGTCGTTTAAAAGGAAAGGCAAAAAAATCTAAGTGAAACCGTCAATGAAACCTAAATCAAGTTGATGATCTACCAATTGTATAAATTTCAACATGATTTCACAGCCGCTAGTGCATCTTTCTTTCTAAAATATATCCAATTAAGTAAGTGATGGCACAATGACGTCCCGAAAGTTATGAAGGGATTTCAAATAAAGAGGTAGCCGCGTTTAAAATTCACCGTTCTCTGAAGAAAATGTCATGTTTGTCAACAGAATAAAAAAAGTGACGTTTAAATGTCACCGTTACCTTGATGATATTTCGTGCTACGCTAATGGATACGTTTTTGGTATAATTTATATCTTTTTTTTTTTTTGGACAGTACGCCCGTTTATCTTTACGAGTAGCATGCTTTTGGCTGTGTAATCAAAGACAAAATTCCAAAGCTTATATGAATAAGTATCATGTACGTGTGTTAATGATACATAGTCTAACGAAGTATGTAGATGTTATAAAGTTACAAATTTACGGCTTTTTTTTTTTACAAAAAAGCTCAAATACGTGATTAATGTCGCCGTCTTCTTTATGATCAGGCTTACGACTAATTCTCGTAAGTCGCGCAATAACAGAACAATATATTATTTCACGTAACCAACAATGCTGATGATGATGAGACTCAAAAAAATAATAATTTCAGGAACCGCTTTGCAAAAATGTTAAAGAATGTATAAATATCTGACGTACTTTTTCGTAAGAATTATTATTTTGGAAGATAATAAACGTATTTGAGAATTTTTTTTTCTTGAATCGCATCGCAACTGCAATTGTTAATTTATCTGTTGCTAATAAAAAAGGTTAACTTGATGATATCCGGAAATATCTTGCATAGTTTGCGTGATATATTAAAAAAGCTGAAAATTCCCCAAATTTTGCGAGCAATTTTGACCTTTCAAATGTTCTTATGAACCGCTAATTGTTTGCATATTGCGTATCTGAAGTAGCTGTACAGTGTATTAAAAAAACACCCTATGTTTCGGGCCGTCACCAAGGTAAGCTTCCTTGTAATTGTCACGTGAAAAAAAATACAAGAATGAGTTTTAAAGATTCGCAGTAAGAAATAATGCAAAGCGAATAATTATTGATTACCTTGTCTGGACACTACGCAGGTGCGATGTCTATCTCAAAAGAAAAAATTGTATTTCCTATATCTTAGATTGTTTGACATTTTCCGTCATTATAATGAACGTGTGATCAGAGAACCGGTTTTCCGAACCTTGTTACAGGCAAGTATAAAGAGAAAAAAGATATCGTCAAATATTATTAAAAAGTCCGAGCGCGAATTAAAAGAAAAATCTATATATACAAAGTCGAAGTCACGTGCATAAAAGTCCAGTGTCCTCTAATTATATGCATATAATTAAAAAAAATGCATTAAGCGCCTTGTTGCGTCACCAGGTACTGTTGTATTAGGAAAAACGCGAAGTTGCATTTAAAAAGTGCAAATGTACGAGCATTATGATAAGAAAGACTATAACGACGGTGCGACTCAACAATGCATTGTGCAATTCAATTTTCAATTGGCGAGTGTAACCGATGAACAACTTGATTATTGTTCACGACCTAATGGTACGTATTGTATAATATTATATTATAATTCACTGGAATAATTGCGTCTTCCGGGCGGAACTGATGCGACCTTGTGAAACTGGTTAAAATCACCTAGGTCAATATGCACAGAGACAAGCGTGACTTATTCAACAACGTGCATCGGCGTAATGCATCGGGACAATGAGCTCCCAAGTGCAGTATTGGTATACACAGAGAGTGCACTGCCTTCGTCAATTGCACTTACGACGAAATCGTCGCCATGCTAAATAGAAAATTACACTGGTTCATGCTTTAATTGCCTGAATTTATTTGGCTCTTGGATAATTTTATACGGCGACGCCTTATAATTACATTTATTCTTATGCATTCAATGCACTCTTAGGTGCATCCTTATGCTACATCGTTAGTCGTATCACGTGATTCGTCTAGGTTCTGAAAAATCGATTGAGTAGACTCGAGATAATATATTTTTAATGATTAAGAGAATGATTCGGGATCGATCATTTAGTTATATATGTATATATATATATATAGATATATGTATATGTTATATCGTAATTGAAATCATCATTTCGGGAACGTGCTCGACAAATAATTCTACGAATGACAATTAGAAAATTGTCGTTGTGTTGCTTGGCGACGATTACAACAATGATGACGGCAATGATGTTGGTAAAGTGTTAGACATCATTTGCTAGAGCCCAATTTGCAAAGAGCCTAAAATAGGTCGACAGGGATAACAGGACACATTCCATTAACAAAAGGACTGGCCCTTATGCATTCTTTAAGAATTGACGCTTAATGACTGTCGTTCAAAGGCACGACCTTAAGCCACTTGAGTTGGACTATATAGCGAAATTACGATCTTCCTGTAATCAGACGTAATCGGATATAGTGCTGGAAATTTCCCATTATAATTATTTTTTTTTTTATGTCTTGTCTTAAAAATCCAGGAATAAATTTTCAAAATAACAACCTAAATACATTGGATTTCGGGTGAGTTAACTTTTTTTTTCTTTTTTTTTTTGAAAATCAAACACTTCACACATGTCTGCGCTACATTCGCTCTATAATCCATATAACGGTGTAAATTACTCGAAGCATGCATAATAGCATCATTGTACACGTGATCGCTTTCACACTATGAATTAGCAATCGTCACCTGTAATTCGCGGGCTAATGATAATTAATGTAATTAAATTGTTTACCGACAGAGCGATTTGATTCGTACCCAAGGCTTTCGCGAATGAAAAAACTAATCTATATAAAAATACAATTCGGGTTATATTTTTTTATTTTTCACGATTGGAAAAAAACCAAGGGATAAAAGCGTAATGAAAACAAAAAAAAAACCTAATAGCAGGAAGTGTCGATAGAGTTCGTCTTTTGTTATTTATAAATATAGCAAAATCTGAAAATAGAACAGTGCTTCACAACGCCTAAAAAACTATGACGTGTGTCCTACTTTCGAAATGAAATTAAAACCAGTCATATCGACTATGGGACGAAAGAAAAGATTGACGCGAAAGATGGATTGGTCAAAAATTAAAAAATAGCAACAAAAAATCTTACATCATTATATTCAAAAACTCGAGCTATTTTTTAACTTGAAAAAAAAAACTTTCATATATAGTACATATACCCAACAAACTTTTAATAAATTATGAAGGTCTTTAAACATCATTGAATCAATTATCATATCGTCATACAGTATAGCATCTGACATAAAAAATTAATTTTGTCTTCTCCCCACCCCAGCTCCACAAAAAAATGTCAAAATTCACAATATTGATAATTATATTATTCTCCTACGATTCAATGCAAAAAAAACCGCTTTAGACTTACCGTGCTGGAAGTAAATCCAAGATTATCTTGCGACATCACGAGTCGTCGATTTTTTTTTGCTTCTTGCTGGATGGCAATTCGTCAAGATTCTAGTACTTCGTCGGTGCACTATTATTAAAGCAGTTTTCTTTATCGGCGTTAAAATCACAAAATGGACGTGTATCCGATTGGAAAAAATTCAATAATAAATACTAATACAATCAACGTAATATTCGAAGATAATTAACGTGCGTGATGTGAAAAATGTTTCGTTAAGCTTTAATTTATTGTTGGCGACCAAGTTGCGGATCACATTATGTTGTTGCAGGTGCGATGGTCGCCGCCGGACTGATCCAACTATGTGCGAAGTATTATTATATACTATACCTCGGCGGTCTACCGAGTCCAGTAGTTATTCGCTACTATGTGCCATTTCCAATGCCTTTGGCTTTTCTATCAGGTCCGTTTATCCCCACCATTTTCAAATGTAATCATTCGTGTTTTTTATTTTATTATTAACCCCCCCCCCCCCCCGCCCTTAGGACATCCGAACAATTTCGAATGAGAAATCACGTGAAATAAGAAATTATATAATATTACATATATTCTATTATGATTTTATATGCGGAATTATTATACTTATTATTGCTCTAATTCCTCTAACGTCTTCTATATAATCACTTTATTCGCTTAGTGTAACGTGATTATTTGTCGTAAAGTCTTTATTACGATAACCAGTAATTATTGTATCATAATTCCAGGGTTTTCAATTGTTTCTGTAAATTTGCCCGCAAACTGCATCACCTTTGTTTCGAGTACATGGTCATTCCACGCCGTCTTATTTTTCATGCGCTCTACAATTACCACTTAACATACATATATTTGCGCATGTCCCTATGTCTGCTTTAGGAGCACTGCGAATATAAGTGTGTTATAATAATATATTTACATGTCTTATTTCATTGCAATTCCTTTTCCCTAGTTTCCGGCACTGTTATTTAAAAAGACACTGTAAGGACATTGCTTGAATTATTCGACGCATTGGATTAATACGATGAAGTAACCTTCCATATGTAAACAGATTCCATCTAGGGTATAATAATAAATTTTGTTTTTATATTCTCATCAATCTAACAACATTTATATTGAACTTACTTGTTGAATATTAAATATCAAATACTAAAGTTTAGGAACAATTGTGTTTAGCAAATTAAATTTTATAAGCTGTTGAAGGGATTTGGATCTCGGTACTCTCGAGTTTCTAGACTGTAACCATACCTAGTCGGCTATTTAAAATTTGGCAAAGGGCTGGACATTGACGGTCGACAAAATCGTACAAAATTAGCTCGAATTGGTGATTCATTTTATCATCTATCCTCTAGTTAATTTTAATCGAACATATCATTATTGCCTTGGTAAATGTTCTAGAAGATACAAACAAAAAGATTGAACTCGAGTTCAAACAATTTTATATGTACGTTCAGTGACGAGTCCAAAAATAGTTCATAATAATATGGATCGTTTTTTTATTATAATGCGATTATGTATTCTTGTAGTATATTTAATTGTAACACATGTATTAGATAGACAAGTACATTGTACATCTGTTGAGACGTGTAAAATCTGCAATGCTTCAATTCACTCCAAATGCGTTATCAATTTTGTGTTGCGTTCTAACACGCAGTGTGGGTGTGTTAAATTGTTAACATAGTTAAAGTATTTAAAAATTAAACGTTATTTTCATTACAACACCACATAATACATTTAGTCCAAAAATGCTCGTGCGATTTTATCTTCTATATGAAATATATATCTTATGAATTGAAATAATACATTTCTGAACATACGGGGATTTGTAGTAAGCCTAAGAGCTGCATTATGGACACATGTTTTTTGGTAAACGAATGAATATGTTATTTTGAAAAACCAATTTTCGTTTTCAAAAATTAAAATCTTGAATATCTCGCAACTAATCCGTCTAATTATCTCATAAATATTTCCGAAACTCTAAATCACCTTAACATAATTTATATCTCTTCTATCGTAATCACAGAATCGGATACAGTCGACTCTCCGTAAGATAGCGCACGCAAAGTATCCGGCCGTGCTATATTAGAGAGAGTGATATCTTACGGAATGCCCCTATTCTGCTGTAATAGGCCTAGCGCTTGACAGAGCGCGGGTGACACGTGCGTTAAGAGGCAACAGAAGAGTGGGAGAAGCCTTCCCCTCTTAGCTTAGGCTAAAGAGCTCAGGAGAAACGGGAAATTACGAATTGTCCCTGTAGGGAGAGTCGACTCTAAGTATAATTTTAATCATAAAATTATTATCACGATACTACGATAAATTAATCCGATCTAGTGGCATTATAAATATTCGTTTATATTATTTTTTATTGCAAGACCTATCTTGCCCTTATGTTCCAGGACACTTAATAACGACAAAGGAGTAAAAAACTGTTGTCACGACATTCTGGCGATTCCTCGAAGAAATCCTTTTGCGACAAATCACCAGTTGCAATTGTTCTTACCGTAGTCGCTACCGCATTCGTACGATCGTAATACCCATTGAGTAACTTTCAAGTACAATAAGCGTCGTCGGTGCTGTCCGTGACGCGTAATAAAATTATTCGTCGCACTTGAGATTATCATCGTTAATTCTCTGGGCGGGTAACCATTTTGGCAATGATTTAATACAAGAAGGAAAGCATGGTCGAGTCCTTGAGTGCAAATTTTAAGCGGCGAACGACTCGTAAGGTTTTTTTTTTTATACAGATTACCGAATAAATTCGTTTACCGTACGTAGAACGCAAGTGGGTCGTGACGTCGATCGCCGTCGGTGTCGTCGATCGTCGTAAGATCGATCATTAATCTTTAATACGTATCACGTGGCATCTCGCGCGATCTGACCCCGTATCGTAAAATGCAACGATGCGACAGTTGTTATTACCGTAACACGTAGCACGTTGCGTCAATAGATTTTGTTTATTCTGTATTGATACTATATTGCCACTTAAAGTGTACACATTGATAGACTTACAAGATCCAAATCTGATTTACCTTTACTTTCGTTCTTCTTTTATGTTTCGCTCGACGCAACAGCTGCAAAAGAATACGATACAGGATCGTTTGAAATGCACGTCAGCGAAACGCAGTTGATGCACGTAATAGTTTAATTAAAGGAACATTAGGCTAGTTGGCTACTTAACGGTTGAATTACGAAGTTATAATAAGATTAGAAATTAAATGATAAATTATTTTCACTGTGACAAGATCAATTGATCGTTTGTTATTTCTGCAATTTATAATTGAACGGGTTATTTTAATCGTTGCTTATACAGCATTTTGAGGTTAGCCTAGTGAATGCTTTGGCGGAAGAGCGTCAATGCAAAAATGACCTAAAGATTTTGAAAATGAAAACAGGAAAATAATGACGCTCGAACCTTTGAACGGGTTTCTCGGATTCTGCAAACTAATATTAGGGTAATTGCATGTGTTTGAGGATGCCCGGGTAGGCGTGAAATTTTCTCTGAATGAGAACTTAATTTGCGTATGTTCTCGATTGCATTGAGTGGACTTTTCTGCTTGGTAGATACGATATACGTATATGCATATTGCGGTCTGTGGGCGTTTCATGGAAAAATTTGCTCTTTCATCATCAGAAATACAGTTGAATAATTTCCTTGCGGAAATTTGGTAGCTCTTACGTAAATTCCTTCTAGGAATTATCAAAAACTTTGGGACGTATTAATACGTGTGATTTCCACTACATCCGAATTAAACGAGCGGAACAACTTAATACAGAATTATTCATGTGAACTTAACCTTTAGATAGCCAGACGCCTTTATATAGGCGCGGAACGGGTTGCTAGACTTTTATTACTTATTTATATAAATTATACATCACTTGAATATATTGGGAATTGAAAAAATTTGAAAAAAAAGATAACAAAAGTTCGTGAAGTTTTTTCAAATTGATTTCTACTATGCCGACCTATCAACAGATATCAACAGCGATGACTGAAGATAAACGGATTAGGAGTTTTCGTATGTTCATTGCTGCGCCAATCTGGCATAATACGTTATCGACAATGCTGCCATCTATATATAGGAGCATCGTGGGCACAGGACGCCATTTATGTACGGGATGGTTGTTTAAAGATATGATGAAAAGGGATATTGCCTAAAAAAGATTTTTCGAAAACTGCGATTGAAGTAAGCAAGAATTCAGTTTGTTATTATTTTATAAAGTAGTCGGTACTAGCTCTCGATATATTCGTAACGTTGGCATTTCAGGTGTCTAGTGTACTGATATTTAGTCAATGCTCTTTCAACAGAAGTGACTTTACCAACACTACATTACCAACAGATGGTAAAAAAAATGTTAAAAAATTACCGACAGTTGATTGACACAAAATATAATTAATACCGTTGGCTGAATATAAATAGACTAGATATGCCTGCGTATTCTGCACCGCGCGATTCTGATATGTAGAAAATATATCTTTTTTATAACATCTCAATGAGTAAAGTTCATCCGCAAATGTCCACGACACCCAGTTCGCGTAATATTATATTCCATTAGATGCCCAGTCTATTTATCTCTTCAGTCAACTGTAAGACTATTCGAACATTCTAATTTTTCAAGACTGTCTTTAAACGCCGCAAAACGTATCTAGTAAACTCTATTTAGACCATCCGTCAAAGTATTGAAAATGCCTCGACATGCAAAGCTTTCCAGAAAAATATACTGCCCGTAAGATTAAAGTGGAATAACAGATATTTCTTACTTGATAAATGTTCAACGTGATACGCATCAGTGTCACGTGAAAAGGGGGGATAGCTGTCCTAGTGGAATTTCGAAATCTCATACAGAATTCACGTTAAATCGCGTCATCCTTTACCCATCACCCTAGGAGAAAATTGAAAGTATATAACCTAACCTAACAAAATGACCAAGCCGCGAAATTATCCAGCAGTCTGCACGACGCACTGAAAATGAGATTAACCAGGTTATCCGCAGGTATCGAATGAAGGCCAGGATTCCACTACCGTCCAGTTAGCAGAGATGCGTATATGCAGCCATATACACGTCTCTCAACGTCTGCACGTTACTGCAAATGACTTCGTATACGTTGGATGCGAGTGTGTCGATACAGTACGATAAAACACAAAGAAGTGAGACACGTGAGACACGTGAGAAATAAAGTCAAAAAGGAGATTAAACTTTCAAAATAAACGCCATACAGTAGAAGTCGCATAAAAACGATAAAGGTAGCTCAGATTTAGTTCATAAAACATGTACAAAACAAAGGTAATGGCATAGAAGCTGAAAAAGCTTTTGGCTTGAAGAAGCCCATAAATTCGAAAGTATCCAAGTGTTGGGATATCCCATTCTGTCATGACGTAGAATTAAACCGCAAGTAAAATTTTGTAGGAAAAAGGTATACGTAAAGAGGGAAACGTACATGAAACGGGGTTGAACACGGGAAGATGGCGTGGCAAGTATGCGAAGTCCAAAATGAGAAAGGGAATGATGAGAACCGCGAAAGCCCACGGGACGAAACTTCCTCGACGTTTCTCGTCATCTCAAACAAGATATTCCGACAATGCTGAAACCACAGTCATGCAAATTGCGTGGTAGTACCCTTCAGGTACTCCGGTACCGTCTCTGCGAGTCGCGACGCCTCGCATCCCGTTGTGTGTCCCGTCGTATTCTGGCATACCAGCCGCCGGAATAAAGTTAGCCGGGTTGCATTTATGCCCGCGTACGAAAAGTTAGACGTTTTGTGAGCTTTGGAATAACAAAGTGAGACGAAGTTCCGCAGCAGAACGGTTATAAAAGGTTAGTAGATTCGATTGAGTTACACTAGGCTGATCCAAGCGTGGATCTTTCTTTTTTTCCTTTCGACATCGAACTCGTATACGTTTTCACGACCAATCAAAAATTCCGATGTCAAAAGTTTTCGTGTGAAATTTATTGATGGGGTCTTAGCTACAGTGGAAAATTAATGTGGTATTTTCGTAATATTGACACTGAAATATTTTAGGTACATCTGATTTTCACCGACTCAGAGAAAATTCACGAGACAGGCTTTCGATCGTAACCTATAATCTGGTCGAGCCTCTTCCATCCCTTGGGAATCCTTCTCTTGCAGGCTTTGCCAACTATTCGACTACTATGCCGGCCCCTGTCGCAACTATGCTACAGTTTACAACGTGGCGACGTTACATTCCATCCTGGCGATATTGCCTGGATACCTAAAGCAAGTCGCTGTGTATGCACTCACGTGTGTAGTCATTCGTGTTACCTGCTTGTGATTTGGGTTATTGGCGCATTCGTATTTCCGTTGTGTTCTTGGCCATCTGCGCTGAGGTAATTTTAAGCTTGATCGCAATCACCCTTTGTGTATACCGGGAATCACGTGTTTCTGTTATTTCTGTTAAATTTGAGTGATATTCACAATTTTGTTAAAAGTTTTTTGTTTTCATTTGATGAAAACTCGTGTATCAATTGTCAAATAATCATGAATGATGAAATATTCACTTGTGCTCTATGACGATATTATCGCAGTCGGCTTAGGGTGTAAGGAGGGAAAGGTGTTGAGACAAGAGTAACTAAGTATCCAAGGCTCGAAGAGGATTCTAGGTTGCTGAGGTAGGTAGCAAGTTAGGCCAGGACCGTGGGTGTTGTTGGTGTAGTCGTAATAGTAGAGGTGGTAGTAAGAGGTTTGTGGGGACGAAGTTAATTCGGGTAAATTAGAGCTGCAGATCCTAACCTCTCGTAACCCGACGCTCAACTGAAAACTGAATTATTTATCAAATAGTTCATTTGCATATATATTAGTGTGCCTCTCGGCGTTCCCTCTACGCGCACTGAGCGTCCCGACGCCGTAGGATATATGCGAAAGACTCGGATTCTGCAATCTGGAGTCCTCAGACGGATTTTTCCTCTACTGAGTTCAATAACAAGCAGTCAGTATGGATTTCAGAACCTGATGATTCTTAGAATCCTTACGGAATGAATATTTGATCAGCGATGACTGTAGCATAATTAGAGTCCAATGGATCTGCGTCTTATCATATACAAATATTGGTTTGATATCTATTGTTTTGCGTGATTCTTATTTTTCTTATATTTATTTTGACCTGTAACACAGGCGATTGTTTTATCTGATCGTTAAGTTCATTGACCTCCATTATCTGGGTTCTTACTTACTATCATTTTTAAGTTACATCTTCATGCTTTGATATCCTTTTAAGTCTTTGGGTTTATCCGAAGACCTAAATCCTTGACTTCGCTTTTGGATCCTTTACGACTTTGACCCAGTGCCACAAAATGGCCAGTTTGCGGTTTGGCTTTGTTACGTAAATACCTGATGTTATTGTTACAATCGTCGTCTGTACTATTGTTATTGTTGCTCGGAACACCAGGTCAATAGGGATCAGCTGCAGCTGTACCATATGTCGTAGAGCCCGCCGACTTCACAAGGTCTTCGGCTCTTTTTCTTTTAATCGTGAACTCATTCTTTCTGAACTCGTTTAACGTCTCTGGAAATAGATTTGACGGTGTGACGTATTTCTCGTATAAAATATATATATACGGAAAATTATAATAGTTTCATTTTCAAAAATTAATTTTACCACTGTATTCACTACGCAATTAACGTATCTATTAAAAGTTTTTGCTGGAATTCAGAAATTGCAGTACAACCCGTTTCGGGGGTTGAACCACCCTCTTCTATCCCAACCTCACTGGCAACTCCGGACTGAATTCGAGTTCGCGTTCCAGATTCGAGTTTAATAACCCGGGAAGAGTGGCGAACCTGGAGAATGTAAGAGATAGCTAGAGAAAGAGGTTGGAAACTTCTGTGGAGAGTGATGAGCGAGAGAGAAAGCAAATGAGTAGTTAGGTGGCGGTGAGAATGAAAGAAGGGTTAGGTTAGGTTTTGCTTAACCATCGTTTCGACATTATCCATTTTGCGGCTTTAACGTGTCTTTAATGCAGCGTTTATCTCGTTTCTTTATTATTTCACGCCCGGTAGAGAAATATACGGTCGCTGTACGTCGATGGGATTTTTCCGTATTCTCTTTCGCGCATACCACAATGCACTAGGGAATTTTATAAATGCGCGAGAGGAATATTTTTAAACTAGGGGATAAGTCGCGTCAAATCTCATAGACAGTAAACCCGTATTATTTGCCCCTAGATCCATTTCACGTGTCCCTAGTTATTTTCTTTAGTCAACTCATTTTTTCCCTAGAGTCCATCTCCTTTACTTTTTTGCCAACCGTCTCTATCATTATCTGGGTAAAAAGAGTAGGTTCGTCTCTTCGTCATGATGGCCAAACGGAGCACGAAATTATGGCCAACTAAATTTTGTTTTCTGCCATTTTTTTTCGTCACGTTACTCCTGATAAAACTTTCGCTTTTGACGATGAAACTATCCACGGTGGTTTAACGGGAGACCAATTATTATTTAAGGTTTTCTGGATCACACGTTCCAATGGCTTCGGTGGTTGCCACGTAGATATATATGTATGTAGATAACTACCTTACCGACTTTTTACGAATTAGTTCAATCTACAGAATTCATTTAATTTACATGTCTTCATATTCAAATGGTTGCCAATGGAAAATCAAGGAGTAAAGGACTACGCGCACAGCATTTTTTAATACGATTACGTGAAATAATAAAAAAAAAAAATGTTATACCACATAGACCAGTTAGCGATTCGAAAATGGATTCGTACGGATTTTAGAGAGCTTCTTACATTAAAGTGGCCTGTGTTTGAGTATAGTGCCGTCGAAAGTGGATAAAGCGAGCTCAAGTATTCCTTAGAAAAAAAGAAAGAAAAAAAAATCAATAAAAGTAGAATTGACAGACCGCTGAAATGGGGAGAATTGAAGAAATTGTCACGCTCTTTTTCATTTTGACGTGCTCTTACATGATAATTTTTTTTTACCGTTAGCTCATTTTTCTCCATTGATTTTCTATTAGCAAAAAGAAAACCCGATTGAGAATATTTTTTCCCCATAAAATCTACAGTCAATACCTAAATTAAATCGCACCTGCGATATGATTTTGCAAAGTCTTTTCTTCTTTATATTTTCAGCTTCACACATATATAGATATACGTGTAGCCATTGCATAGGTATCACAGCGTGAGAAGCATACTGCTTCGCCTTTATGCAATTTTGCGTGCCTCTGAATGCGATGGCGAACGCGATAAAGATAAAGTGTAATTTGTAAATTAAGTAATACACATGAAATACGATTAGTAAGAGCAAAGAAAAAGTAGCACACGAAAAGCTCCTTACATCCAATGTCTACTATTCACTGTTACTTACATACATGTCTGTCATAAGAAGTAGAAATGGTTTTACAAAAAACTCGAGAACTCTAATTACCGAATAAAAAAGAAATCTAAGAATAATAAGAAAAAGAGAGACAAAGAAGTAACAATAAGTCAAGGCCCAGGACTGTAACTTCCTTTTCGATAGTTATTTAGCCGCTGAAGAACATCGAAAACCATTAAGGAAATATCACGAAGAAGAACGTGCGCTGGTGTCCCTACGGTCGGTAGGTTTTGGCTCCTGCGGGTTTACGTCATTTTGCCCTTCCACTAGCGTAAACTTATACCAGCTGTCCCGCAGAGCAACGTAACGCAACGTTTCTATATTCTTGCCTGTTCGCCTGACAGACGCCGTGTATCCTTCCCTGGGCTTCACGCTCCTCTCTGACTTACATGTATTCCGTTGGCTTTCTATATATGCAATACATTATATAGGGTACTATACGCGTGGCCCTACAGTGCGTTATAGGGAAACTGTATATATGGCTTATATGTTGATGCTTCTGCTGCCTGTATATATAGACACGACACCCTTCGCGATATCCTGTTGTATATATTTACGCATATATACCAAACACTCGTTGAATGTATATATATGAAACGCATTCGGAATCCGTCATGCAGCTTAGCACACCCAATATTCGCTCTCCCCTGCTGTTGCAATGGCCCCTTCAACATTGGAATTCGCCGACACGCAATCATCCTTCTGCCAGGACGAATTTTCAAGGATTCTCATAAGCAATGCTTTTTTTCCTACACTTCTTTTTGGTTCCTATTTCGTTTTGATATTTATACGGTTTTTGTGTGCAATTTATATTTCACCGAGCGGTCGTTTATATATTTTTATATTAACTCGTAACTCGCAAAAATTGAGCGAATACGTGAATTTTTAGTTTACGTACGGACTGTCGTTTGTGACTTTCAACCGGGGTCAAAAGGTCGAAGGCTGATGGGGACGACGTATTGGATGGCTTTAAAAATGGAATAAGTCTCTTTGGCGGACACAGACTGGCTTAATAACTTGAATTGTCGGACTTATTGATCGCAGCTAGGCTATCCGATAATTTAATGAAATTAAATTAAGTGCATTAAGTGTGTTGATCAAAGAGAAGCTCAGGTGCATTATGCGTTCAGGTGCAGCACGAGAATACGAGGATGAATACGATATCACGAAATCTCAACAGTTCTGTTTTGAAATTACTTTTTCCATTCTCTTTTCACCAACTTTTTATAGTGTACTTTCTACGTATCTCTCTCATTCTCCCTTCCCTCTCTTCTTTTTTTCACTCTCTTCGCTCGTCTGCCTCTCTCGTGCTTACGATATCACGGAAAGGTTTCTATGAGAAAACTTACTTTTACGTCTTGACACTTTTTCCAGAGTATCCGGCAGTATCGATGTGGCATTTGGAAAAATAACGGAAATTTTTCTCAACAAAGTTTTTCAACGAAATTCCCATCGTTTTTTTTTTTTGAGTTTTCGCAAATTCCTTTTATTCCAGCTGGGACGCGGCAAATTGTCACTAGCTACGTATTTTTATCACGAATACCTATACCGTATGGAACTGAAATATCATTCCTTATACGCAGCGTGGAAGAAAATACTGACAAATTTATATGTCTAACATAACCAAACATACTACGTTCACTTAGTAAATATCGTTAGCAGGTCTAACTTAAGTAAACTTATGTCCCCGGGTATAAGATATGAGATACCGAAGGATTGGGTTAAGAGTTAATAAAATAATGATAATAAATAAGTAAATATCGAGTGTCACCAGCGGTATAGGTAAGCATTAAGAAAATTTTATTTCATCCATCAAAAGTAGACCTGGTTTTTCTTGTACCTACATAGGCGTATCAGTAGTTATGCAGAGATAAATAAAAGGGGATTAGAGGCTATGAATGTTGGGGTGTTGGCGATTCTGGGGTTCAGAGTTCAGAGTGTGCCTTTGCCTTCCAAAATAGAGGCTAATTCGATGGAGCTTCCGTGAATTGAAGCGAAGTAGGGCATGTAGCCGTAGGGTGTTGCCATTAATTTCTGCGTAATAGCAAGTCAAAGTCAAAGGACGTTTGCGCGAGTGCGTAGAGTCATTAGTGTCGGTGCGTGAGTATGCGTAAGTGC
The DNA here is from genome assembly GCA_031001745.1 of Hartigia nigra. Taxonomy (NCBI): domain Eukaryota; kingdom Metazoa; phylum Arthropoda; class Insecta; order Hymenoptera; family Cephidae; genus Hartigia; species Hartigia nigra. Next base: position 81,918 of record JARPRG010000274.1, read on the forward strand.
GTAATACCTTACGTCTGTGTATTACTTACGTACGTGAACGTATATTTCACTACGCGTAACGCACACCCTACGCATGTACTTGCCCAAAATGGAAACTGGCCTTTAATTATAATATTCGTACTTAATTAAAAAACGTAATAATTTTTGAATTTTAACATGTAAGTCGACCACTCCGCTGACAAATATATTTAAATTTTTGAAAATTAATCATTTTCCCAACCATACAAAATGTCTGATACGTTTATTTTTTACGACCAAAATAACATACTGCTTCTGTGACCTGCTGTAACTTGGCTTAAGGCGTTGTGCGCTATTACATTTTTTTCGAATTCAATATGGCCGATTCATTATTTCTAGATTGGTTTCCAGTGACGTTTTTATTCCTTCATTCAATTTTTCTCTGTTCATCCAGACGCGAATCTTCTAACGAGCGTTGTATACACTAAGGATATTTAACTTCGTTTACTTTCATTAATTTTTTTTTCCCCCTTTCTTTCTATTCCTTACCATTGAGCATTCTTGTTTTTCTTATTTGGCATTTTTATCGGCCAATTAGCTACAGTGCTCTTGGTAGCTCGATTTATGTGGAGCAAAAAAAAATATTAACCCTGACTGATTACTCTGGTTCGGGATGGATCCGTTCGAGAGTAAAAATAATAAAAAGAAGAAGAATTTCTCCGGTTCGGTAGCGCAGGTAGGGTTTGGTTACAAAAAAAAGCAATATACAAGAATCAAGGGTGTATTATATTTTTATATATAGATTTATTGATGATTTATCGAATATCCGTTGATAAAGTTGTTTATGTACAAAATAATGCTGAAATATATATATATATAT
>JARPRG010000274.1:91756-102018 GCA_031001745.1 Hartigia nigra
TATATAGGGAAATTTTCCATTGACAATTTTTTCTGGCGACGGATACTAATACGGTTGCCTACTATTACCGGCATTTATCAAGAAAATCCCTATCCCATCCTGTACAAGCAATTCGTAGAAAATCTCCAGCGTACCAAGCTTTGCTTGCGCAATTACTTTGCACTCTCTGGTTCTTGAAGATTTATCGAGATGCCTTAGGAACGTACACCACTCGATAAATCTTTGAAAAATGTTTTCACCGGAAAGTCCATTCATGACCCTCGAGAACTGCTACTTGGGGAGTTAAAATTCCCTAACGAGTATCCCCCTAGAGGTACACGGGAAGGAAAGATGAGTCAGACTGGGGAGACTCGAGATTTCCCTAGTGTAAGAAAATTAATCGGCAAGACGACGGGAGAGTTTGCGACACGTGTGCCACATCCGTGACGCTCTATAGCTACGAAAGTAAGGTTATGTTATATTGGCTTGGGATGTGTTGTGTTATGTTAGGTTAGGTTACGCTACGTTGGCTTAGGTTAGGCTCAAGCTCGCCACGAATCTTGCATTATGCTTGGCTCGTTGCAACGCTACGATGGGGGTTGCATAGAAGCATAATGGGTGCATAGTGGCTGGCTGACTGGTGCATTATTAAGTAGTTGAGTGCACGTTAGCTAGGAAGCGCTTGTCAGCCACTATCCAGATGTTGGCTAAGTAAGCCAACGATGCGGAGGAGGACACAGGAAGAGGTTAATGAACTGAAGCTGTTTTAGAGGACGTAAGGAAGTGCTCGAGAGGAAGATTCAAAATGTGCTGAAGAGTCGGTGAAACGTTGAAGAATACAGGTAAGCTTATATGTATAACCTAAAAGCAGAATGAATAAGTTGGATAAGATAGAAATTTTATCTCTAAAGTCTGACGTTGAACGTACCAGAGTCTTTGTAGGTTAAGTAAGAACTTTACAGTGGGATGTATGTCGTTACGCGAGAATCCCATAGGATCGTAGAGTTTTTATTTCTAATAAGAAACTCCGTTTAACTGTCTTATAATTTTCCTACGCCCGCCATAATTTTCTGTATATACTTACGGGAGAGTCCATTCTCTAGAGAAAACGCTGAGCTCGTCAACTCGATACGCTGAGATTTTCCTAGAAAGCTTACGGGGCGCGAGCTTCCACGCCAATGAATCACGTAATTAAAGTTAGGTACTCCGCGGCTTCTGGGAAAGAGAGTCATCTCTCCGGTGGCTCTGCCATCTGGCGGGGATAGGCGGTACTGACGGTAGCGATGGTAGGGAGGAACGGAGGACGAGAGACTATAAAAGGACGGGATCCAACGGTGTGAGTTAGTTTACGAGGAGACTCGTAAGTGGTAACTTTTTTGATAATGATAACAATAATGATGCTAACGAAAGCTTGAAAGTCGCATGAACGACTTCCTGATGCTCCTTCCCGACGTCACACCACACACCAGGAGTTCCCGTTAGTGAGCAATTACAAGTGTCTATTAGTCTCGTTAACCCAACGCTGCATCGCCGTAAGACTTCCTCTGTCTGTAGACGCATGGCAAGAAGCACTGGAACCTCGCGATTAAGAAATGAATAAAAAGAGGATGGCGTAATACTTTACATAGAATGGAGGTTAGGTTAGGTTATAGAGTCTTGAGAAAGAAGTTTAAACCACCATTCCACAGTCTTATGGGAAATTACGATAGGTACTCTTCCCGTATTACCAATTCGAGTGTCTTACTGGATTTTCAACTCTCACGATCCGATATCCTCTGAGCGGCGCCATCTTTTTTTTATCTTATCTCTTCCACCTTTCTTCTCTACTGTATATATGTATAGTAGACAGGTTATATATAACCTCGCACTATGGATACGTGCAGGTCGTTTCCGCACTTTCCATGGATTTTACTTTTATTTTCATTCTTTCCTTTATCCTCTCTCTTTCTCAATGGTTTCTGGATAAATCGCGTTGGGAGAATACGAGCGCGGAATTTTACCAAACGTAAAAGAAGGGCTGAAAAAATGAAGCCGGCTCTACCATTCTGACAAACTTCAGGACTATAGACAAAAAAAATACAAAAAAAAAGTGTGCTCGCGAAACCACCCCTAAGATAAGTAGGCGCGTTACCTCGACGGTTGAGTAGGTAGGTAAACCCAGTGGCTATGAGAAAATGGAATTTCGAAATTAGTTTTTGAAGCGTTGCAGTAAATTGCAGGAAGGTATGACGGCTTTCGAGGAACCGGAGGGCGCGTGGGGGCAAGGGAGAGAAGAATCATCCCGAAAAGCTTTGCGCGAGTTTACGACGCTCACCCCCACCCTCTCCCGTTACTCCGACCAAATGCGGTTCCCTCTTATTTTCTTTCGCCCTCCATCCTTTCTTACCGCCGACGTCTAGGGACCCTAAGTTTTCGACCCTACGATACCAGTAGATTAGGTTAGTCTAGTGTAAAGGAATCCAGTGAAATATGCCGTAGCTCGAAAGTTATCGAAACTGCGCATGGCGACCGCCGGCTTAAACTTGTGGAGACGATGGACTTGATTTCTTCTTTCGATTTATTTCATCGAGAGACGCTTCCGTTTGATATAAAAGAAAAAGTCCCTAGAAGTCAGACGCACTTAATTATCCGAGTACCATCGCAAAACTTAAATAAACTTCGAAAGTTCTCAGACGAAAAATTGTCAAGTTTATATATATACATTTTTCCCGAATACCAACTGTACCGTCGCCAATTTTTTTAGAGTAGTAATATTTACCCAGTGCATTATTCAGGTTGGTGTTACGGGTCTGTGCATTTTGTGTTTATCTTTTCTCCGGTACACTGTCAAAAGTCTAATTATTCCGAACCAAACTCAACCAGTCCAAACTGTCCAGTAATAGTCCGCTTACCGAGTTAGTCCAATATAACAGGGGCAGGTTATCGGCAGATTACGTTTTAGCATAATGGCGGAGTCCCAGTCAGTTTTGAGGTACGTGAGTTTGCTGGGTGATGTGTGTCGGGCATTTATCATGGTCACGTTTCTCTGACTCTCTGTCTGTCTGTTTCACTCTCTCCACCTCTTACTGTGTATCTACCACCCTCCTCTCGCCCCTTGCTCTCGGCCAAAACCCATTTTACAGCCCAGTAGGGCATCCCAAAACCCATCCACTAACTGTACAGAAACCGCCTATAGTACAGTACTCCGGTACAGGGTCCATAATCGTAGTACAGCATCCTGCTGCCTACTAGTACAGATCTTTGTGACCCTAGCTCAAGACCCGTAATATCCTGTACCGTCAACCTTAATACAATTTACGATATATATATTTTTTTTAATAATTCAATATTACGTGTATCGTCAATTATTGATTTTGCTCGTTTTAACCTATTTGTATTATTGACACGCCCTTCCTTATCGTTCAATAGCATAATTCCACTGCGCTATCTGGTAATACAGTGCTACCATACATACCTAGCAGTGCTATCTGCGTTCAGGAATACAGAACAGCCTCTATAGCTTTCAGGTGCAACTATAGTACAGTACGGTACCATATCTACCTGTCGCACTATAGTCTATACGTGTATACTCTATCAGTAGGTCCACCTTGAGTCTGTACAATATCGCGCTGGTATGGCATTGTGTATTTGGTGTATATGAAATCTAGGAAATTTCAGTCTCTTCTGTAAGCCCAAAAAGGGAACAGCCATGTTTCATCGTTACGCGAGTTTAACTCGGATTAATTTCTTCCTTTTAAATGTGGCGTGGAAGAGGATGAGGGTGGTAGTGGTGGAACGGGAGACACCGCCATGAATTCTCGCGGCCATTAGGCGCTTCGTGCCAGGAACAAGTTCTGTACCGAGATGTCTGCCGGCTGTACCGAGAAGTACAAGAGAGTCCGAAATAGTGCGACAGTGTCCGGAAGAGTGAGACTTTGTCTTCTTTCTAGCCATTTCTCTATACTGCTTCACAAAGTCACGAACGTAACTTCTCATGCCGAGGCGTCATGGTCATTTTAAATAATGAAAAAATTTTCATTAACACCACTCACACTTGGACAGCTTACGCTGTAATTGTACTACTTTTCTATTGTTATATTCTTTGTGCACGTACGTCAGACACTTGGATATGATCCATTGCGAAGTTACTTGACAGATATACATTTTTTTTTTAATTATTATTGTCTGTTCATAGATTAATACATTTCTTTTTAGATTATAGGGGAAAAATGCACGAAATGAGGAGTTTCATTAGATTATCAGAATATCGAGCGGGTCTCTCGTTATTCGTGTATAGAGAAATATGAAATATTCGCGATTCCAGAGAAATATGAAGATTAAATAAAAGAATGAAATTTTCATTCGGTATAAAATCCATTTCAGAGTTAATTTGCCGCATATCGAAAATGTCTCGAAATTATTCTTGCTTTTTCACGATTTCGATTGGTCGTCGTTACTATCGCTCTATGAGCGTTAATTTGCCGCTTGGCGTACAGGTTAACGGTATCCAGTGAATTTGCATTTGCATTACGATTACTTTAAAAAACGTAAAGATATGAAATAATTTTTTAATCGTTTACGAATTCGGCGCGTCGAGTATGTCTCCAGTTATTTAGTGTCTGGAGACATAAAAAAATATTTACTTTTAACAGAGCTTGATAAAAAATGTCATTCGATTTTTATATACAATTTCAGTAATGGATTAACGTTAGTCACCAGAGCTTTCGAGGTCTAGTGACTTTTCAGGTAATTCCCGAACGAGGCTGCTTCTCGCGCGGAATAAAATGTCCCTAATAAATAAAAGGACTCTAAGAATCGGGGGAAGGTTGGAAATCGAAAATCTCAGAAAAAGACGAATGGGCCTTGGCGCGCGTAGCCCGAAGTCCGGAAGGCGCGCATTTGCAGGCTTGCCAATTTCGTGGGAAGTCAACGTATTTTCTGCTCTCTCTCTTTTTTCCATTTCTACTACCTCCTTCACTCCTTTATTCTCGATTTTCTCCCTTTGTGTTTTTTTTTTATCTCAACCCACACTCCGAATCACCCTTGACAAACGGAAACGATTATCAGGTCCACTTTACTCTGTGTGTATTGTTACTCGTCTGTAGAAGGGTGTATTTCTCTTTTACGAATTCGTAACGTAGAGCCTCCCCTCCTTACCCGCAATCCCACCCTATACTCTCCTTATGCGCCCTAGCCGACCGACCGACAAGTGCCTACACGTTTATTACGTACATAATCAAAATCAATATTTGCACAGCTCGATACGATGTATTGCGTTCATTGCGTGAGTTACATCGCGTGCAACTGGTTTTTTTTTTCCCACCCTTTTTAATGGACCAATTTTCCAATTGGTAAATTTCTTACGGCGAAGCGTTGAGAGAAATCGACCAGTCATGTATCCAGTACGTACTACCGTACCACTGTTTATTTATACGTAAAGTACGGCACTGATTACTCCAAAATTTGTCTACCGATTAAATCACATCCGATAGTCCCGAAGTTGACTTTGTCACGTCACACAATAAGACTCCCACGAAAAGTAACGGACGTTCTTTTAATGCGAAGATAACAACAGGCCGTAATTCTGATTGATAAGAAACATGGATTAAATAAAATTTGCAGTTTCAGGTAAAAAACCTAAAGATTGTCGCGTTCAATGTGAAATATTTGCCTCGCTGAATTTCTCTTTGGCTGTCTGCGAGTATAACGTGCAATTTAAATGAGAACTCTATAGGAAGACCCAAGGCTATTTATGTAAATAAGGGTAGTAACGTATACGTATATATATAAATATATAAATTCAGAAACAGGTGTATGCAGATATTATGGTGATAGCATTTGTGATAGAAATAGAAAGGGAGGTGTTTACAGGTTAAAGTTCACCTAAGGCTTCCTCCCTGCTGTATTGTCTGTAGATACGTAATACGTAGAATCCATGCGAGTGGGTGATATACATATATTTATTCCGTTGAAAAATCCAAGCGAGTCAGTGAAAAGTGCTAGAAGAAATGGGATATAAAAGTAAAAGTGGCATAAAGGAGTCGTATGGCGCAGTATCTCTGTGTATACCGAGTGGACAAAGTGTTACAGGCGAACAGAAGAGGTTACTGAAGGGTTTCGAGGTTTCGAGGTTTCGTGAGAGGGCGCGGGAGATAGATTCAAAGAAAGTCGTAAAAAGCCACAGAGACACGGAGTAACTACGAGTTTTATATTACTCGACTGGAGTGGAGCCACCGCTAATGATTCCACGCTCATTTTTCGAGCATTTCTCCTTTCACGTTAATTAGACACGTCTCGAGATTCTCTTTCTCTCTCTCTTTCTCTTTCTTCCTTTCTTTATCCCTTCTTTCTTTTTCTTTTTTTTTTTTATGATATTCCATACCCCGGTAAAACCATATCTGCTAGTTGTGCACCTGGAGGAGTAATTTTTTTTCTTCAGATTTTGTAATTTTGAGTTTATGCACATAATTTGAGGTTACACTGCGTGAGGTTACATTGTATGGATAAATGAAAAAAAAGTCTTGAGATACTTTTGTTTTTTTTATGGTAAGGTTAATTATTTTCTCGTAATTAACGAAATCATTGACGTATAAGTATTGATCGTTTGAAATAATTTGTATAATTTGTTATTTATTGGTCTCGTGTACACTGTGTACTATTTGTAAGAATGTTACATATGTGCTATAAAGGATATTCGAGATTGGGTATATGGTAAATAATAAGGTGGTTTTGGGGTCTTTCGAATAAAGCAACAGGCGTTGACACGGTCTGGTAATTCTGTTTAACGGCTAGAATTTCACTAGGACAGACATCTAGGAGTTTCGCGTTGAATAATACACGGACCAAACGTGTTTACGCAATTTACATAGTTTTACATGTAATTCGCGACTTTACATGCGCTCGTTTCAAAAGTCTCGTAGAAATAGTGGAGAAATTTTCAAGCGTCACCTGGATTCGCTTATTTACCTCGTGTAATCGCGGTGACGCTGTATACGTAGGAAATGATTCTAGTAATTTTTGAAAAATTTATTTACTGATAATACACACGACCGGGAACGAATCACTGTCGATTTTCGATGATTTCAGTTTTTATAATTTTGACAAGTGAAACTATTGTCCAACGTATGTAATCTAGACGATTGTAAATACTAGTATAAAAAATTGAAAAAAAAAAAAACAACTTCAAAATAATGGAATAACTTTTTTTTCTTTTCTTTTTAATTTCGTTCAGATCCCACGTATCATATTTCATGGTTGATCGGCGTGGCGAAAGAAATGTGATTCCGACGGCTCGAGGGTTTGGTACAATTTAAAAATAAGAAAAAGAAAAAAAAAACAAATGCAAAGGACTTCGTAAGGGAAGGGAGGGGTATCCGGGAGAAAGCGGAAAAAAAAGAAAGAAAATTGGATAACAGTAAAAGGAATGACATAGCGCAGGGCATGTCTATGGGGAATGAATGGGGGTTTGAACGGTGAACCATTAATCAAAATCCAGTACCGTGTCATTCGGGTATCGTTGAAATCAGAACAAACGGGACCCACGTGCACGGTTTCCCATATTAAAAGTAGATATATCATGTCGCGGCCAGAAACCCGTCACGGTATTATAGATTCCATGCGTAACTACGTGATAATCTACGTAAAATCGACTGTACCGTAGGGTGAAAATAATTACTACCCAAGGACTGCGAAGGACACTTAATTTTTACTTTATTTATATTCCCTAAAGATACTAAAAATATTAAAAAAAAAAAAAAAATGCAATACTCAACTCGATACTTTTAGTATCTCGTGTAATTAGGCAGTACCATAGAAAAGATACATAAAATTCCCTGTATCTCTGATCCGCCAAAAGTACCAACGCAAACGAAAGTCGTAACGTCGCTGTACAAAAGAGAAATACGAAAGAACGAAAGCATCGAAACATTTTTCTCAGCAATGCCTTTTTCCTCCTACAAGTCCAGAAAGACTTGGAAAAATACGATGATGCCCAGTTCGCAGAAAATACTCTCAAGAAGCAGTTGGTGCTAGTCTCTTCTAACGTGCTGCAAGTATGGTTACGGTGAATCCTACTTTACCGACTGAGCGAGCACCGTAGACCCATTGGGTGAAAAGGGGGTGACAGAGGTAGTGGCACAGGGGTCGCTCGTGTCCTGAAGTAATAGGAAAAATGGCCGCGTAGATACTGCTTTAGGTTGGTACGTGTCCGCGCGCTGCTCGGCAACCCGCCATAAACGTTATGGCGAATACCGATAGTTCTTTCATTTCTACGTAGCCACATGAGTACTTATTTATCTTTTTACATATATGCGTATACCATACGATACCATAGAGGAATTGTCGGTGAGGGATACTAGCTCTGAAAGAACTATATATATACATATACATATATACATATATGTGTATGTATATATATATATATATATATTGGGCGTGCATACGTATGATATGTAAAAGCTTCTGGATGGTTATATGGTGATATAATCCTATGGAGTTATATCTATTCCAGTCTTATAGAAATATATACAGTATAGGGAATATATATTGTATGCATAAAATACATAGACCATATGAAAATATGCTTTGTAGTATCTCTACATGTGAAATAGTGTCTACACGGTATATAATAGTGGAGTACACGAATATTATATAATACATGTCCGAGATATATTTTAACTGTTTATAGAAGATTATATATTGTATGCGAGAGATCGATACGCGATGTATTCAAATACTATGTATTTGAAATCTTTAATAAAATTTATACGGGGTGATCAAGTTGCTCAGTTAACGTCAATATATCCTGTACGTAACTCGTAATTTTACGATCAATCTTTTTCGTTTCATTGTATCGTTTTGAAAGCGTTGCGCACATACAAAGAGACGAAGAGAGAGAGAGAAAGAAACCCTAAAAATTTCTCGAGACCCCTATTCAAATCCTACAACTACATATAATCCCCGTAAAATGGCATTCTGTAGATAGTATCGGCATAAAGGCACGTTCACACGTGCTCTTTTATCCATCGTGCGATTACCGATAACGAAACCTTGGCTGGGTGCGATAGAGTTCTGACTTTATACTCGTTGGATAACCAATAGCGATTCGTGAAACGAGTAAATTCGCGAGCCCGTCAATTTACGCCATTTCAATTCATCTTTTGAAATTCCCCTAGGGATTTTTGCCGTTTCCCAGGCAGCCTTTGGTCCCCCTTAAGAAAAAGTCACATATACGAGAACTTTTACGTATAGCACCAATCATGACGACAGTATCCTACTGATTCATTTTTTTGCTCTTTTATTGTCCATAAGATAAAATTTTTTAATTTTCTCGTTACAATGTCCGGTGGAAATTCGGATGCTAAAAGTTAAAAACAAAAAATAGGAGCCCTTGTAATTTCGTGCGAAAACATGGGAGAAAGTAATATTATATTACATCATTCACGAGAAAACCGTCCGATCGTTATGGGAATTCCTTCTGGACTGACCCTCGTCGTCTAGGGAATTTTTTTTTTTTTACATCTCTTTTCGACCTTTCCTAAAAGCCGGGTAGATATTATCCATATTCACCGTACGTTATGAGTATTAAATCACAAGAGAGCGCATTTCGGCAGAGACTCGAAGATGGATAGACTTTAATATTTATCCAAAATTTTCGGCAAGCCATTGTTTCCCATTTTTCAGCATGAAAACGTCAACACCGTGACGCATCGAATGGCACTGGACATTAAAGTTTTTCTCTATGAATTTCACTCCAAAAATTTATGTCTTTCGCAACGATTAAAAAATCATATTTGATTTCTATAAAATTTTTTATAACACCGGGCATACACTGTGTGTATCTATGTATATCGTGCGAGCCATGTTTGTACAGTATTCTCCGTGCTCCATCTAGAGTTGACTAAATACACTGTGACCAACCGTATTGCCTATTTGTCTAAGCAGGAATGAAGGAACGAACCGAACGTACTAAGCCCTAAACATTCGAGAGGATAGAAGTCAACCGTACAAATATACAAAGTAATGCGAGTAGCGTATTTACGAAAAAGGGTGAAATTCTCCGGATTCTCTCTCGGGCTCATTGACCCGGGTTCAACCCAGGTTCAATTTAAAAGTGCATCACAGATGTATGAATCACAAAAAAAAAAGGATAGAGAAATAAACTAGTTATAACTCAGAGTTTCTACGCGATTTCAGTTTAAAAATAAAATAATAAAAACTTAGGATAGACGTCAGAATCGAATTTTATGATAATCTAAGTAATTGTAAAAAGGCAAAGTAAAAAAAAAAGTTCAAGAGTCAGGATG
>JARPRG010000274.1:102118-118711 GCA_031001745.1 Hartigia nigra
AAGAGTATACCTGTAAAAGTGGAAAGAAATGAAGGGGGTTGGTGAATGGATAGGTAGAAAGGAATGGAGAGGGCTGGTGAGGTTAGCGAACGGATGAGAGATCGTAAGAGAAAAAGAGAGAGAGAGAGAGTAGTAAAAAGATAAAAAGAGAGAATAAAGGGTAAAAAAAAAACAAAAAAAGTGCGTCTCTTCCAAACCATTTCACGTTCATCCGAACGCCTTGAAAAACTCTGCTCTCTCTCTCTCTCTGATCTCTGGATCTCTTTTTCTCTTTCTTGCTGTTAAAGTCCTCGTGGTGGTGAAAACCTTCGCAAAAGCAGGTTCGAAAGAGCTTCTCCCTATAGGTATTATTGCTTGAGATCCCCATGGCTTATATATATATATATATATATATATATTACCCTCGTTTCGCTGCATTTCATATTAATTTTTCTTTCTTGTTAGCAACCTCACTCGCGCTCTCTCTTCCATGATTTTTTATCCCAATATCTATTGCATAAGTTTTCTCGCCCAGTGAATATAGGTAATTGTCTACAGTGCCATTCGCACATGTGCTCGCAGCACCTTTAAAGACTGTGCATTTTCTTCGAAATCATCTTTCGTTTAGATGAGTAAATAAACGCGCCGTATTACGGGAGACATTGAGTCAATCGAATCAATATGGATTCCTTTGGAAACGTACGAAGAAATGAAAGAAACAAGCAGGACTGCAACAAGAGGAAATCCGCTCCGAGTCATTTTCATGGCTGGTTCGTGTCAACGTGCGCCAGCCGATGAAATCACTCGGTGACTTCATACGTTAAATATACAGTAAAAGAGATAGGGGCAACCACATACGTGTATACGATAATGCGTGAGGTGTACCGATCTATATAGATATAGTGAAAGGCATACATAGCGTATACACGCGCGTGGTATGTTTCGACCTAAAAATAGGTCGACCGTTGGATAGAGAACCGGTGACACGGGGCCTGGACACGTCTGACTTGACGACTGATAAGAGGCAGACGTCAGTACCACTATTTTCAACCGTGCTAACAAATTACGGATATTTCGTGTATTTTAGTTGAAGAAAAAAAATAATCGTAGTACGACTGAGATAGAAAGAAATATTAAATATTAAATCACCGCTTTTTCCTGGATTAATTATCTAGGGATATTGCCATTGAAGCAACCTACCTAACATTATATATATATATATTTTTTTTTTTCATAGAAAATCAAAGGCTATCCCTATCATGCACTTTTCTCCGCCAGCTCTTCGTATCTAGGAACTTTTTTTAATTCGTTCAACCTCTCCGTCATTTTTCCCCTAGTAACCATTCTCCGACCCCCCCCCCCCCCCGCCACCCCTTAGACCTTTTCTTAGCAGCTCCTAACCTAGATTTACGCGAAAGGCTTTTAAAGGCCCCGCCTGATATTCCGCGGGAGTGAGTCTCGCGCTACGGAAAATTTTAAAAGGACTCGTACATCAGCAAAGATGTCATTTATCATTTTTTTTTAGAGGTTATGTCAAAAAGATCTCGATAGGGTCATAAGGGGCGAGGGGGGGAGGGAACTTTATTTTCAACGTAACGACGATCGACGTTTTTTCTCGGTGGTTATCAAAGCGAATGCACTTTTTAAGTGCAATATATATATATATATATATATATATTGATATATATATATTCTCGAGCAAAGCACTTGTGCGTACACATTAAAACGACTGGGAAATAATTTACGTGAAGCCCAGTAACTTCATTATAGAACAAGGACAAATCTTTGAGGTTACGTTGAAAAAAAATTGTTTAATGCAACAGAGGGTTCTGGATATAGACTGGATCACGTACGATATAACCATACGTCATCCAGGAGCAGATGAAAAAAAAAGCATCCCGCCGTTAGACATCCAATCGAAATTCTTGTTATTTCTTGCGTCGCCCTTAGTCGTTCTTTCACTTTATCTCCAGACAGCTCTCTGCGAACGTTGCTTATACGTGTACCTGACGCGCAAGATACTTTCCAGCTGATTTCGCGTCTTAGATGTTTTTTTTTTTTTCGTTGGACCCCAATACGACTCCTCTACACGCGATGCCGTCTGGCGTGCAAAAACAAATATTTGTAGAGGGTAAGTAGAATACGAGCATTTCATCGACTGAAGTTAGTGCCTGTCCATTTGATCTCCATGAGAGAACCACCTTCGGGTGGTACGATATCGCTGCGCAAGTCAATACGTAGACAAAATAGTCTTTATCTAGTGGCATAATACGATATACGGGACAATGACGTCGCTCGACGTCGTCTGACGAAATAAATGTTACGAGAAACTCGACTGGTTCCTTTGTCTAAAACTTCGACCTTACCGCGACTTAGGACGATCGCTCTACGTACGGTACTATACATATACGGATCACGAAATTAATACAAACTTAGTCCTGAGGCGGAGGATCAGTCCCAATCCAATAGGATTGTGCACGGGGAGTCTATGCAAAGACATATTGAGTAGGGATGGTGCAATTAGTTTCTGAGATAGATGTCGCTAGTAATGCCAGGAGGTACAAAGGATTTTCACGTAGCGAGGAGACGAGCGCGGTGTGCGGGATAAGAGATACGTATACGGGAATAGATAGGGAAGTGCTCCCCCATTGAATTGCAGTGTAACGACGACTGCCGGTCCAGATACAATTATCGCGAGCACCGAAGAACGAGTAATTAACGGCGCAGCAATAGCTATTTTAATTGACGTTAAAATCGTACGTCGCGTATTTATAGCGGAATAGCATCCGACAAAATCGTCACTGCTAGAGCGATCCCAAATGCCTCCAATAAAATCGCAGTAAATAACATCTGCCACTGGCAAACGGTGCATCGGGTGGAAACTGCAATGGCAATATACGCGGTTGGCAATGCGCATTAGTTACGAGCGAGGGACCAAGATAAAGTGCATATAGTGGAAAGGAGAGAGAGAGAGAGAGAGAGAGGGGGTAAGAGAATGGGTACTTGACGTGCATTTCAGATAAATGCAATGCGCAAAGCGTAGTATGAAGTATAAAGTAAAAAAAGGAGGGGCGGGTGGGAGGATATTTTAAGTACATTCCCATCTATATATATATTTTTTTTTTGTTTATACATATACATATGTATGTTTACAGATATATACATATGTATACTTTCATACAGCACATATTTACTCGTGCCTTCACATGTAAATCGGTATCTCACATTTTCCTTCCCTATATAATCCAGCACGAGTAATCTGAATAATACGTTATACAGACAGTATACGTAGTATCAGCACTGTAGGGCGAAATTCACAAAAATAGAAGGACCAGCTCGGAATGCGTTACGATCGTCCGGTAAAAGTCTCGGTGGATGCACTTGAATTGCATTGAGTTATGATATCAATAACTTGTGAATTGTGCACTGGATTTTACCAAGGACATTTTGCAGTGTGAGAAAGAGACAAGAATACGAAGTGCAATGCTACCAATGCACCTGTATACACGTGAGCAGTCGGATGCACGCAAATGTGCATCGGTGTATCTACATTAAGCCAGAGAGATAGATTACCCTCGCGAGCTATATGTCCACATAAAAAGTACAGAAAGATATATCATCTGAATATATATATATATATATATATATATATATATATATATATATATAGAGAGAGAGAGAGAGAGAGATTTTTTGGTGACTAAGGGTCACCAAGAATGCCCTAGCATATACATACAGGGGGTATATACGTACGAGAGCTATTTTCCGGTCACCCTATATACATATATATATAACGCACTATTCACGGGCAGTGCGACTAACCCCGTAGTGGAGCATAGTGCATGGTGCATTACGCTACGTTGCACTTTTCTCCACAATTCCCTTCTTATACTCCGTACTAAATATTCTGAAATATATATACGACTCTAACTATATATATATACATAATATTACAGCTCTTATAGTACGTATAGAAATTGGAATGTAGAAGTGGTATACGAATTTTCGAGGTTTCCAGAGACACGGTGCGACGGCGGCGTTATTTATTTCTCGCTTTATTTCTCCAGTGCTTCTCTAGTAAACCTTTTTCCGCCATTTTATACTTTTTTTTTGTTTCGTCCTCCCTTTCGTCCCGTCCCTCACTTTTATGGCTCTTCCTTCAACCGCGCTACAGACGCACAGAACGCACCTACAGTCCTCCCCCCGCCCGCCCGCCGACACGGTGCACTTGAAATATATACTGGCGTTCCTGTGCAGTTATATATATGCTCGTAAATATTCTCTGGATGCACCGGCGTCCTGCCGGAACTTTAAGAGTATTCACCGTTGGCTACTTTGTGCCAGATGCATATGTAACTGTCGCGCGTGTGTTGAAGCAGTCAGTGCATATGGGGATGATGATATGCACGTACCACTGTAGAAAGCAAGAGAGAGAGAGAGAGAAAGCAATTTATTTACTTTGGAGAAGGTGGGGAGGAGTATGGATCGTGTTTAACATTATTTTGGAAATTTTATAGCAGCGGGTATATAATGATTTATAATTACGAAATTGGGCTCCTTCTCGTTGTTACTGTTTATCGGTTAACTGCGATACGTTAAT
Source organism: Hartigia nigra (assembly GCA_031001745.1). Classification (NCBI taxonomy): domain Eukaryota; kingdom Metazoa; phylum Arthropoda; class Insecta; order Hymenoptera; family Cephidae; genus Hartigia; species Hartigia nigra. The sequence continues at coordinate 106,698 of JARPRG010000274.1, forward strand.
TATACGCATCGAATTATTCTGTTTGACGGCGGGCGCGCGCTAGTTATAAATCCTAATGATAAAATGGAATAATCCCTTGAGAAAATGAGCTCGTTAACGTTTACGAAGGGATACGCTTTTCATCTTTTTTTTTTCTTTTTTTTTTTGTCTTTTGCCAGAGCCACGCGTGCTCTCTGCTGCTTGTGCGCTCGGATTAAATTGAAGAGAAAATGGAATTTTCGTTGGAAAATAAAAAGAAATGTGTACCTACGATTTATCCTCTACTATTACGTAATCGTCCACGACAAAAATTAGGGTTATTCGAGCGTAAACGAATTCCAATTAGGAATCATTATTTCCAATCGTCGTTGCTATTATTACGTATACTATGGTAGGACATGCGCCAATTTGACTGTTAGATATCTATTTCATTACTTTTTTTTTCTTTTCTTGTAAGGAAGATAAGAACCATATGTTACGGAATAGAAGATTCACCACACGTGTATATACCTAGTGAGAATAATACATGTCGTCATTACATATATATATTATATATATTCATATAATTTGTCAAACAAGATCCCACCCAATTACCATTATACATAGCAGCAATTTTCACAAATAACACATTCACGAATTGGTGGAACGAGTTTTTTTTTTCTGGTTAAGTCGAGGTCATTAAGGTCATTACTACGCACCAAGAATCATGCCGATACGAAGATGCGAAAAGAAATATAGAAAGAAACAAGTTGACCCACTTTCAAGTTCAACTCGAGAAAATAAATAATTTTTGCCAACCGAGTCGCAAGAGCTTGTTTTCGTATATCCACGTCGACCATTATTTCCAGTGTCCTTTTGGATAAAAATTTATTGAGAATTCAAAAAAAAACAAAAAACAACTCTTTGGGTATAGGTACTCCCGAGCCCAGGCTATGATAATATGGCAGGTAATTTCCGGATGGTTGATACACGAGGGTATAGCTATAGGGAATATGCACGCGTGCGTGAGAACCTGGCTACGTATAAAGTAACTACATATTAGGTTGGATATCCATAAAATAAGGGTGTAGCATAGAGAAGGTGGCTCACGTCCTTTTGGTGTAATGTGATGAAAACAAAAAAAAAGTTTAACCCTTTCGTTTACAATATCCGTATATGGGAGGCTCGTGTCATTCGATAAGGCGAACTTCTGCTCGCCGTTCAATCATTTGCCCATTTTTCTTTTCAGCACAACGAGTATCCAAAGTTATAGTCAATCTGACGCGAACCCATAACACTTTTCGTACTGACTTTCGGATTGCTGATAACAACGTATAATTGATTAATTGATCCAATGAAATTCTTGGACTGTAATTCGATATCGTATATTTATCCGCGTAACTTTATTCTCATTCGTGGATATTGTAATTTATTGGTGGATATCAGTGTTACCAGATACGTAATCGCGAACCACCTTAAACCAGTAGCTCCGCTATGACTTACGTAGTCTGAGATAAGTGGATATTCAGAATTACCCTTTTCCACCACGAAAGATGGTTATCTAACAACACGTTAATTACCCTTAGACGGGCGGGACTGTATATTTACGCGATGGAAGATTTCGATCGGATTAATTGGCTCCGAAGGGAAACTTACAATTATTTTGATCTACGAGTACAAAGGTGGAGGTAGGTAGGTAGCTGTGACGCCATTCTACGAAGTTTATGACCTGTATATATATATCTTACACCTTGTAACCTTTATGCTTACCTTTATACCAGATATTTCGTACTTGATAAAGCTAACGGCGTCGTCCGGGGAATAAAATGTCAGCATGTAAAAATAGTTGGTGTACCAAACAAACAAAAAAACTAAAAATCTGCAAATATTGCAAAAATAATTTGTAGTATGAAACGTGTACGGTATCATTTGTACGAAGAAAACAAAAAAGAAATAATGACAGGCATTTATTAAATTATGACTCAACTGTGCCGATACTGCCGCCGGATAGAATTGGCTTTGTCGAAGGAAAAGTACGAGACACGTAATTGAAAAAAATAATAATAAAAATAATAACAATCTCCGATGTCACAGGGTTTGTAAATTCACAAAATATTGTTGCCATCGGGTGAGATTAATTCAATGGACCGTAAACATCGTACATGTGTCGTGTACACTGTATACTGTCAAAGGCGCTTTTCAAACTCAGCCGTTCGTATATTCGGATGCAATTGATTTTATAGGTTATTTAATTAAGTCATATTACAGGTAGGTTAATGCACGTGTTTATTAATATTATTAATAAATCAATATTGCTATAGTAAAATAAATGATACGGGGATTAATTAAAATCATTACTCATTACGCTAATGGAGGTCTCGATAATAAGACACGATATAGGTTCTCGCTTGAACTTGCAATTGGACATAGTCAATGGCAAAAATGTGCAAATTTGCACGGTGTTCGATCGCCTTATAATTATTTTTGTGATTCTGCGAATTTCGCGAAATTTTTTCTATCAAAGCTTGTATCGATTAAAGATTAGAATATAAATACCAAGGAGCTGGGTCAATATGGTTATCAGAATTTAACACCGTGTATAGCACGACCTTTGACTTCCTGTTACGAATGGCAATCGATCTTTATTAAAAATATCTAATAATAACAATTGTCACATAAAGAGTTACTTTCGCTTGACCAAGAAAACAAAAATTCGCGAAATTAAATGATCCCTTTCCGAAGCATGTATTATACTATATAGGTATAATAATCAAAAGTGTACATCGATACGTGCGAAGTCGATCAAAACGAAAGACTACGCGTCGGCACCGGCATCGACTGAGAAATACAATCGAAATATTTATTTTTCAAAAGTAAAAGCACTCATGAATTCTCAGCCCGGAACGAAAGCATTAGAGAGTACGAGATCGAAAAGGAAAAACAGAAAAGAAAAGGGGAAAAAAAAAACAAAATTTTGTGGGATGTACGCAGTGCGTGCGCGTCCGTACAGAAGCCTTAAGCCCTGCCGACAAATCTACGACAGATGCGTAAAGAGTGCGAAATGTTTGTACAGCGAGAAGAGTGAAGCGATAAGAGAATAATATTTATTCGCGGATGCTTGAACCTCAAAATATGGGGGGAAAAAAAAAGGTGGATTTTCATCGTGGAAGGCACGAAAGACGGAAGTCAAGGTCTTTCGTCAAATTGAAACGTGGCTGGGTATATTTACAATTTTTTTTCTTTTTCTTTTAATAATCATCGACGCCTCTTTTTATCGCATAATTTTTATCTCGAACGAAACACGCCGTTGAGAATAACGGCGCAATTAGCCGCTGCGAAATTCCTGACGATATCGCCACGTCGAACCTTGTTACATGTAAAGTTCTAGTTGCACGTTAAAGTAGCACTTGCAATGCAAATAAATCGCGTAGATATGCATATGTTTATGTACATATTTAGGTACGTAATGCATGCATGCACGACGGGAACACGTAACGTATTTGGCGGCACGATAACTCGTACGTTACCTGTCCTAGGAAATGCAGTATAAACTGCACGAAAGTGCACTCGCAGACGTGCAAGTAACGTAATAATAATTATTGGTACAGCAATAAACAGTATGCACAATTATATCGTCATTAACGTAGTATCAATCCATTACACAAGTATCGCAAACAAATATCATTGAACGTATAGGACCAGTCTGATCTATAATAACCCAATTGCGTATTAATACCATATAAGGATTTAGAGTCACGTGACACAAAAAAAATACACGCATAAATCTATGGTATTAATATCATTTAAGTGATACTCGCGATAATGATCAGCCATATTCGTTTTGTAACAGTATGTCGTGTCGAGTATCTCAACGTGCGTGTAAAATCGCTAATCATGCACGGTATTCGTTATCGATCGTGAGTTTCATGGGTTTTTCATACAAAAAAAAATTATAACATTTGTACGTAAAAAATTCATACCTGAGTTTCTGCCACATTTTTTCAATACCTCATGAGGTTAAGAAAAATTTGCATATTCGAAGGATTTTCGAAAATACGAAATTTTTCGTAGAGACAAATTAATATCGTGCTCGGACGTCAAGTTGTAGAACTAATCTCTACGTGATCTATCTAGAGATACGTGCGTATACGCTCGAGGGATGTTTCTAGCGTTAAGGGATGTTACTTTGTCGAAGAATAAAACTGCCCTGGGTAACGCCGTAGGGTCTTTGGGGATTTTAGTTGAAACGGTTAGTGACGGACGGACGATTGTATTGTCGCGAATCGCCCGCGACAAATCGTATTAGCTACGATTCTGCAATCGCTTTTATCATCCCGACGACCGGGATGAAGGTTGGCTGCACTTACGCTTCGTGATCGTATGTCAATAACTTGAGCCACCCCTTATAACCGGATGTCGTCGCGAAGGTCCTCTAGGGCCACTTGCCATACATATAGAGGAAGGGAAACTTCCGGAAAATGGATAGTAGTTCGGCTGCGTTCTAGGGTTTTCTAGGCACCAACCGAGAAGTTTGATAAATGAATGGACATTCTAGTGACTAATAGCAGTCCTAGAATCACTTTTTTTCCCTTTGCAACTACTTCGTGAAAGTCGTCGTCAAGGCAGAACCATTGGCATTAATGATCGTAAATACTTTTAAAGTGCAGTGAGCAAAAGGGGTAAGATTGAAAAACAAAAAAAAAACAAACATTCTAGTTTCAAAGCTCTCCCACGTCTTCTCCCGGTAGCATAGATTTCAAAATCTTATATTTCCTCAAAGGATCATACTGAATTCCGTTTATTTCTACGACTTTCAGAATCCATCTTATATCATTCGATTTCTGAATTTCTATGAAGTTCCTAGTGTATTTTCCCGTTTTTCCCTAGACGTTTCAAACTTCGAATTCTCGAAAGGAAAACAAAAAAAAAAATTCCTACAGAAGTATTACTCACTCTTTGCAGAGTTCTTGCGACCTGAAGTCGGAGGTCGCTTCTCTCGTCGTTCGGAGGTGTCTGTGTAGTAGGTGGTTGTAGGTGCACGTAGAAGGTCGTACGTAAGAAAGCATAAATCTGGAAGTCGAAAAGCTCGGACTGAGAGTGAGAAAGCGCCAGGGACAGGTAACTCGAGACTCCGGAGACGATCCTGAGGGAAACGTTATCGGCTTTCGAGAAGAGCCCAGCCAGCCAGCTAGTCAGCCCAGGCAGCCAGCCAAAGAAGCTAACCAACCAACCAGCCAACCATCCAAGAAGATATTAAGGAGGAAACTCACAGGGTTCTTAATACCGGAGGACCTTAATACTTCCAGGAACGGCACGCGTCTTTTCCCGATCCTTAACGGGAGGGTTTTACACCCTCTGAAGATTCTCATCATCGTCCTCGACCTCTTCTACCTCCAGCTTCCATCTCCAAGTCTCGTTTCCCGACTTCGACGTCTTCCACGAGAGGAAAAACCCTAGCACGAGCTCTTCTCCTAACCTCCGGGCTTAGAATGAGTAAAACGGAAATTGAACGAGCCAGCCTGACCTCACTGCTTTCGACCTAACTTGCGAATTAATCTTCACGTGAAACGTATCCTCTTTAAGTATTTGTCATAAAGTATCCTTTCTGGTTGAAGCTCATTACAAATGATATTACTACAAAATTCCTGTAAAACCTCCATGTACGTTTTTACCTACCGAGCCTTACGGAAAAATCCCTAGAATGGAATGCCACGAGTCAAATATTTATCCACTTGTTTCGTTGTGGCTTTATCTTTCAATCCAGGACAAATATTGGATACTCAAATATCCTATTAAAAAATGTCAGATATCCAGTATGCATTTTACCCATAGTGTATGCCTGGTACATATAAGTACACTGCGCTGACAAAATTACGTCTTACGTCTGTTGTTCGACCGTAAAAAATAAATATTTTATCAATCAATACTTAATTGACACTTGAATCATTTCCTTCGAAATGTGTCCAACTACTTCATAGTCACATTTGGACATTTTGACTAAGCTGTGGTGTTTATATTATGCGACTATTATCGACACTAGGCGACGCCGCTGTTGTTGCCATCGAAGTGAGTTGATACACGAAGTGGGTCAAGAGTGAGGCGCCATTTGTATCAATTTCCTTGAATGGCCGACGAACCGTGAATTTCCATTGCTGAATAGAAACACTGTTGGATACTCTTGATTTCCCCAATCAAGTACGACACACATTACAATCACAGACATTAATGCATTTACATAAATATGGATATACGCATGCAAATGCATATATCCTTAAGCACTGTGAAATAAATGAGCACGGACGAACGGCAAAATAATTGATCACGCTTCAGGTACGTTTACTAGAGCAAGTAAAAATACAACCTTTTTTTTTAATTATTTTTAAAATATTTATAAAATTCCCTAATAAAAGTTTGACATTGATCATGAGAAATTTTTAAATCTAACCTCACGCGTTTCTATACATCCTCCTGTTTATCCCTGACCGCGGCTGTCAAGCTACAAATGGATTAACCAAAAAAAAAAAAAACAAGAAAAAAAAACAAAGAACGGTTAATTAATTAAAATTCCTTTGATGATGAACAGAAAAAAAGTAACGGAGCATTTTTTTAACTAAGGGAGGAGAAAAAAAATAAAAACAAAAGAAGAAATTTCTGGCAACCCCAACAATCCTGAAGGGTCACACAACAGCAAGAGAGTTAACGAGCCGTTAATTAGTCGAGAGCTAATAATCGTGAAGATCTGCGGCATCCTGTTAGTAGAGGGTGGATGGGTGGTTTGGTGGATGGTTATTCCCGAAAATTCAGGAACCAGGGGGCCACCCCGGCCTACCATGCGAACGACATTGGGGGATGAGAAGTTTAGGGTCTGCGCGAGGGATGATGGCAATGCTGATGGCGGTACCGGTGGTTGCTGTACTCTGGGGTGGCAGGATAGGACAGATGCCAAACTGATTGGCTCGTGTCTCGGGGATGCTCCGGAGGGTCAGAAATGGCTGAGAGCACCCCTGGACAAAGGGCTGGCTATTGTTACGGGTATTATTTGCCACTAATCAGAATGCCAGGGACGTATTGGGGTGGCTCAGTACCCTACTACCACTAGAAGCTGATTGCGCACGAGAGTCGTAGATACGGCGAGATTTTCGGATTGGCGGCGCTTTTAGGGGATGTGTGTATACGTGCATCGCACATGTATCGATACCCGGACCTCGTATAGGTAGATCCTAGATGCTTTTCATTTCGGATTTCTCTAATGGATTAGCTGGAGCGATCCGATTGGCCAAGGTATAGGGGAGGAAAAATCCCTAGATATCAGATACTGACTCGATTCCTATTAGATACTACTCAAGCGCGAATATAGAAAGGGTACTTTTTTCTTTGCTCTTTTTTTTTTGTTCGCGATCGCGAGAGAATTTTTAAATTGGCATTTAAAATAGTTTCTGCTCATGTACATAGCGATTACCATATTCATACATTGATTTATGCTTTTTAAACATTTTATTCGATGATTCTAATTTTTTTTTATAGCTTTTCTGGCTCTCTCTGGTATTCGCAAATATACGTTTATATGCCAAAAGCATAGATATGGGTTATATGAGTAAAGACTTTCCTGCCATCTGTCAATTTTCTGTAAAATTCCCTAGAAAAAAGTTTAACCGACAAAAAATGACATCTGCTATTCGTGGGAAAGTCTTTAGTGACTTTTTTTATATTGCTATTTCTTCGCGATATCTCGTTGGCAGTACGAGGAGCGAAAACGAAAGAGCGATTATATTATAATTTTCATGAAAATTTATGGGTACAGATAATTTTACGCGAAAGATTTATACTAACGTTAAGGATTTAAATATAGGGGAGAATTCTTTTTCTCCGTCGCAAAAATTTTCTGACACGTAATTGTCCTGCCAACGCATTATACGCGAATACGCGGAATGAGGGTGTAAAGAAGAGTGAAGAAAATTTATGGAAAAAGGGTAAACTCGAGGATCTCTCTTTTTTTTTTACACTTTCTCTATCTCACCTAACTAAACCTGGCATCCGGCTTGAAAATATTATAATTATTAAAAATATCATAATTGCTTCTCAAGGCAACAAAATGACTTAGGGACTTAGGGCAAAGAGGAAAAAAAAGGGATGAAAATTGGAAAGAGAAACAGGAATATATAAATATATAGAGAGAACAGAGACAGACAGATAGAGAGGGAGAGTAAGAAGACCCTACGAGAAAATTTGAGGTAATCGAATTATCGTCAGGTGTGAAAAATATTACGCGCGATAAAAGAGGACGGTGAGGTTTAACGAAGCACAAGGAATCGTATAAATATAAAAATAGCGTTACGTTGCCATTTTTTTTTTTGAACTAGGCCTTTTTCACTGTCTCTTTCTCTCTCTCATTTTTTGAGCTCCCTTTACTCTTGATTATTCGCAAATTCATGCATTCCATGACAGGTCCTGGATCACACCCGTCGAAAATTCGACATGTGAACTCCCCTTACCGCAATCAATGAATACTATAATAATATTAATAATAATACTTTCGAAAATTCAGTCCTTCCCGGTTCTAGTTAAATCTGCGACGAGTAAATACGAGCATAGTATATAAATGATACTGAAATATCCGAATACACGGATGCGCGCATGGAGAAGGTACGTAAATATAGAAGTGGCAGCTATATGTATACCAGCCTACCAAAGGAGAATAAAAGGAGAGATATTTTACACGATGAAACTGGTTTTGCCGGATGAGTCAGAAACTTCGCCACGACCTGTCCTCGACTCCGGTGTACGTATATATTTAGCGTCTCTGGCTTTGGCGTTGCAGCATACTCAGGTAGGTAGAGTCGCATGTAATTTTGGTCCCTTGCGAAATTCTAGCATCATAAAAAAACAGGTACCAAGGCATCCATCTTATTCATCCATTTAGATCGCACCGAATGATGGTAATCGCACGCAAAATTACGAATGTTCCTTGCGAACACGTATTTGCAAGTCAAGAGAGACGTTTTGCCGCCATGACACATGCGCAGTGAGATTGCGCGTGAGCAAACGATCGAAAACGAAATAGAGCGGAGCAAAAGATCTAAAATCGAAAGTATTATTATCCATGCACCACGCAACGTAACCCATTCGCTTTGATTTGGAATAAGTGACGTGAATCCTGTTTAAGATAAAAAAAAAAGAGAGAAAAAGTTATAAGAGAAAAGAAAAGATGAGAGTTCCAGAGACCAGAGTAATTCTCATTTGAGAATTTCGTAAGCGAACAGGATCTGGCGGAACAACCGAAAAAGAAGCAGAAAAGAAAGGAATAAAAAAAAAAAAGGATCGAGACCATCCTCTCGACGTTCCAGGTCCGCGATTCCTTGGAATCCGGCACCTGCGCAGGTAAGGTTCAGGTGTTCCTTTGTCGAGGGGAAGAGACAGGACCTGTCGAATAAAGGGCGGACAGTGGGAACGAAATCAAAAATGAGAAACGCAGATTCGTCTATAGCATATTTATCCATGCACAGAACAGTACAGGTCCGACAGGAAGGAACGCCTTAAAAGGGATAATAAAGGCTTTTGAAAAAAAAAAACCGGTAGTGCCGAGAATACAAAAAAAAAAAAAGTGAAAAAATTTCCACTCTATAAACGATCGGGCATTCTCACGGGAAAACGTGGTTTTCCGGTCCTTCGTTTTCCAATTCTCCAGCGAATAGCTAACACCAGGTAGTCGAGTGGCGAGAGCCCGGGGGGAGATTGACCATCCCTCCTCCCTCTCCCACCCAACCTCATACTCGGCCGAACTGACATTCGGTATACAGCGGAAACGGACGTTCCTCACTCGGCTTGACGGTAACACGTCTGTCAATAAAGTAACGTGGAACATTCGACGGGCGCGTGGCCATTAAGCCCGATTTCCAAAACCCATTCCCAAAGACTTTAACGAACCATTAATGAATCGCGCTAACCCTAATAAGCCGTAATAGGACTTTTAGTCGATCCAGCTTCTTTCGTTTCGTTTGGGGGCTTGATTTATCGTTTGCGGCAAGTCTATTTCTTTTCCCTTGAAAAATTACAATGATTCCGTTATCCCTTGCCGAGTACCGATAATGCGGAAAATTATATAATCGATATTCGTTCACAATGCCTTGTCGAATACATCGTGGACTGAATAATTAGAGAATTTTTTCTTTTTCAAATCTTTAATCTTACATCTCGTTCTGTGCTTACGGTGAAAAGTCACTAGGACTCGAGCAACGTAGCCAATAGTTGCGACAGTAATTCAAGAAAGAGGATCTCTTTACAAATAACGAGAATTACGAGCGAGAGTGCGAGAGAGAAGGAGATAGAGATTGTTTAAACTCCATCCGCTGACATCCGATAGTATCGTATGTACGTAGAACACGTGTGTACTCACAGCCATGCACACTGTATCTATTATACCCAGCATACGCGTTACACATATAGACAGTAGGTTACAGCAAATTTTTTTTTAACCTAAAAAACAGAAATTAAAAGAACGCCAATTATTCCGAATGTTTCAAAGCAATACCGATTTAAATTTACATATTTCCCAAGAATTTGCGTGCGCATGGCCATATAAGTATTCCTTTCCGCCTGTAAATTGAGTATATCGTCGGCAGCGCGAGAGCGATATTACAGAATGTCACTAGACGCAGTGTACATGCAGAGGCACGTAAAGTCACTAGACTAGGCAGCCAAGGCGCTCGCCTTACGGCTAAACGAAGTAGAAATCACGTACCAGAAAGTAACTAGTGTCACGTGTTTCTTCTCTAAGAGATATACGACCTTGGTATATATATATATATATATGCATATATATATATACATATAGCTGTATACCAATCTATCTACCTACCTACCTGACACCTAGGTAGGCAGGTAGGTGTAGTGATATTGACTCGAATGGCCATTTTGGTGAAACAGCAGAACGGTGCTGCATACCCACGCATCTACGACTACGCACTTAACCCAAGTAGCCAAGCTACGCGTGACAATGAAGGAATTTATGAAAAATTTCGCGATGCACTGTATCATCGTTACGCGCAAAAATTCGCGTGCACGGCGGCCCCAGAGAATTATCGAAAAGTCAATCGCAGCCAGGTAGCACGAACATCGAATAACTTTACTGTGCGTTCCAGATGTACGATACAATTTTACGTGACGTAGTCATTGGCAATAATTTTCGCATCATCCAACTGTCGTACGAGTTCACTCGAATTTCAGTAAACCGGCAAACAAGCGATAAAAAACGTCACTCGTATCTCCATATGGCCATTGATATTGTATGTAGTTGTAAAATTTTTTTTTTTTTTAATTAACAATTGATTACGTAACACGATCGATTACCATGCTCCTTCATTGACGTAATGTATAACTCGATAAACCCTTTAAAAAATAAACCCCGAAAAAGTTCCTCTGCGTGTTTAACATTTTTCTTTACGCTCCGTCCCATCCTCCTCGTTGTCCCGCTACAACCTCTTTTCTCTTATTATTTCGTTCTTGTTTATTTCACGCCCCTATCTATCTCCCACGCCTTTTCGTTTTCGCGCTAAGCATCTCCGGGGGGGGGGGGGGGGGATACGTTAAAGCCATGAGTAATCCGCGAGATGCAACCAGCCGTATGTAGTAGTCAGGGCCGTGGCGTGACGCGGCTCAGTGCAATACAGGCAGAGTGGGTGGGGTGGTCCTAGGGGTGGAGAGTCGAAGGACTTTGCTGGATAGCTAGAGGACGGTAACGAAGCTTAAGCCACCCCTAACAAACCATTCGTTTTGCTCGACGGATTCAGAGGGTAGGGTTTATATATATATATATATATATATACACATGTACACGTATATCCTATGAAGGAGAGACATTAATACGTGCTCTGTCACCTAGGGATTTTACTGGGGACAATCCTGGGTGGTCTAGTGACTTTTACTTCACCGAGAGTATTTATTACATTTAACTATTTCCGATGATAAATTACATCATAACTTTAATGCCAGCTGTAAAAAGTTATGGATTTTGCAATTTCACCGTGATACTAACGAAATTCGCACATCTATTGGCGCCG
>JARPRG010000274.1:118811-158336 GCA_031001745.1 Hartigia nigra
CGCCGCGATTGTTTGCACGATTTAAATACAAATTATTACACGCTCTCAAAAAGGCCGTCGGCAGGACGGTGAGTTCAATTGTAATGTGGGGTCTATTGTATAACTGGGCACTTCGACGATACAGGTTTTAACGAGCGGATTCGCATTTTAATTGAAATCGAATCATCCCTTATTTGTATAAGGTCTATCGATGGAAGTAAATACGTAATTTTTATCAATCCGCCCTTTCATCCGTCACCTTGTACCCCGACGTTTATTTCTCACGTTTAAAATCCGATACCAGGCAAATATAGGATTTCGCTGATGGCAAATGCATTGTCGCAATCGCGACGTTAATTCGGCGCGCGGAAATGACGTCACACGACGACGAGTCGATATTCAGTGCGTATAGGTACACGTGACGCGTTTATTGGTATTCCGTGCACTGGTGTTGATACGTCCTCTATGTGCGCTCGTGTTTACGGGACAACGTCCCGGGGCTTTTAATCGCTATGGGGTTTCTCCGAGTAAATAAGGGTAGGTTAAAGCTATAGCTGTGCCCGGATTTTAACCCCATTTCCTTTGGGCATCCCTCTGGGATGCGTAGATAGAGTTTCGGGAACAGTGGATACAGCGGAATTCGATCAGACGTTCGAGTATTCGTTAATGTTAAAGACTTCGTTTCCAGGCGTTGAATCGTTAACCAAAAAAAAAATCCCTAGGGGTCAGACCGGTTAGGTTGGGTCACGTGAAACTCGTCAGAACGAACTTCAAAACGTGAATAAAGGGGTAGACCCCTTTTTATACCGTCACGTATACGACTGTTGATAATATACAATTTCTATTCGTTGCTCTTACAGGGTGTTTCCATTATTTTAAGAAAACAACAGAAGCGACGTGTGTTTAAGATTTTTCGAAATCTCCTTAAAGGATTTCACGTGTCTCGTAAGGGCGTTAGATTTTAATTAAACGAAAACAGACAAAACCCCACGTCGAAAATCGTCAAGCTGACTTACAACCATGTTTATTCTTGCGAGTGTAATTCCCTGGTCGGATTAAAATGGGTTGAAAGCTGTTCAAAAAAAAAAGGGGGGGGGGGGGACGAAGGGGCCATAATAACCACGTGAAATCAGCCATTAAAAGTGACAGGAAGTGGTACGATTGCTCGAAAGCAGAGTGACGGCCCACTTGGAAAAAGTTAATCCGAGAAATGTGCCCGATTGCACGATTCAATTGGGGGCAGTGTGACGTGTGCGCAAATGGAGGGAACCCCATGGAACATAACGCATATATCCATTCAGCAGGGATTTTCAGGTGAGAGACGACGGGAAGTCAAATTCTTCCCCTATGAAAAGTTAAATCGCCATGACAATGCCATACTTTTCCCGATACTCAATGGACAGTGTCGAATTGTGTGCGAGAGGATGAAAGGGCATTGGTGCCCATAGTGGGTATCCACGTATATGCATTTGTATAGAGACGGCGGAGCGGGGGATCGTGTGATCGGTAAAGTGGCGTTTTGCGCGTTAATTCGAAACAGAGAAGGGTTCGACAACGGCGCGGAGGGAGTAGAGGGTAGAGAATTTGGGACCGGAGAGGTAGGGATCGAAGGGATGAAATGGTAAGCGAAGGTAACGCGAAATCCCTAGGTAATCCGCTTATATGGGGCAGTCATGGGGTGATTTTTGGTGCGGGCAGAGATTGCACGGAGGTGGATAACGGGCAAGAATTGTTATGGGATGCAGATGTACCCACGTGCGTGTACAACCTACGAGTATTACGCGTATATAAATAGAAGCACTTCACAGTTGAGGCGGGGGCGGAGGGGGGACGAAGGGGGTGGATTGATATACAGTTATATTTTGAATTGCCAAAATTCATGCGGATGACGAAGAACCAAATAGTCGATTGTTTCTACGTCGTCTCGGAATATTTTAAATTAAATCCCTATGCTCGGATCCTATAACTGCCCCTTAATACCACCACGCGCTTGGCACGGCACACCCATCTAGGGAGTTTTCCGAACCACCCGCGGTGGCACGCGGCTTTACCAGATTTCCCCATGAAAGCCTTTATCTTTTTAGATGGGATATTCTCGACCGCCGCGTCGCGTTTTAATACTTACCGACTGTATATACATACTTATTACGTATATACTATGTAGATATCCAGAAGTATAGGTAGCTGGATTATTCTATGGAGTCTCGTGACTAATCCCACAGGCTTTGGCGAGATTCTATATTAAATTTTAGGAATACTTTTGATTCCTACGACTCGCGTACATGCAGACTTCGCTTTTCCTATAGTCTAGTCGGAAGGCCGTTTCTAGGAAATTAACCAGCTAGCAAATATAACGCGCAATTGTAAGCACAATGGAATTCTTTTGGTATCGTAATTTTTTTTTCTTCTCTTCCAGAAAACCAGATATCTATATGCAAATAACTACGTATCGTTCATTAATCTCTCGGCGTATCGTAAACTCCAATCATTAATTCCACATTCCCACAACTCATTCCCCCTGCGCTACCGGAAGACTAAGCAAACCCCTCCCCAATGAAAATCATTAATCATACTTTACATACATCCGGAATCCGAAACGTCATTTTGAAATGTGCACCCCCCTAAAAGCCACCACGCATTCGCATATAAGTATACACGCATATACAGCATCTATAGATAATCTTGATACTAAAGTGAAAAAGAAAAAGTTACTGGAGCTCGGAAAAAAGTCACTATGGCATTCATATGTTACAGTCATTCCTGAATACTATGCGGATGCTATGCATCGCGGTTCGAATATCATCATCAGCTATTTCGCATTTTGTACAGCCTGATGATTGCGCGAGAATAGATTCCGACCTTGGATAATGAGCATCACGTTTCCGTCATACGGGAGACTCATGTGAAATCACTAGAAATCATTGCGACACTGAATATCGATTCTCGTACTATACGCGTATAATCTTTTCAAAATTTGTTATTCGCTATAATAATGATATTTTATATAGCACTAATTTACCAACGAGAGTGATAATGAAACATTAATTTTTGGTTAGCGTAATTTCATACGAGTCATGAAAAACAGTGTTGAAATTTTTTTTTGTTGTAATTTGATAAATACATAGTAAACTTTCATTATATAGAGTTACTTCATATTATATACGTTGCGGCCTGATATGGCCAAAATGTGGATGCACATACGAACACGTAAATTGAACTGCTGTCGCTGATTGGAAATAGTAATGTTCGAGCAGTGAATTCGATGTCTCTGTCGAGCTCAGAAATCGTATTCTGTACACCTGATAATGTTCAATTGGAAATAATATTGAGAATTCATCGAGTATCGTTTCACGGGATCCTAGGTAAAACAGCCGAAATACCACAGTAGCTTCTCCAATCATCACTTGAAGCACGTTGGTTAACCATCGAAGTGGAAATTCCCTAGCAGGTTATGCAATTGTGTGTACGAAACTCGAGTCGACTCGACTCACGTACCAACATTACGGGATCAATTGTTCGTAATCACTATGGGCTACGAGTATGCCCGATTATTGTTGGCCAGCCTGAGCTAATTAATTCCAATGTGTTAGCTTGCCAGAGATAATAAGGCCGATTGCCGTGCTGATTTGCCCGTTCGCAGGAAAGCGTATTGTTATAATTTTCAGAGTAAAGGTAAATTTTGGAAAAAAAAAAGAAAGAAAAGAAAGAAATGTTTTGTCAACCTCGTCAATTATAAGAAAAAATTCAAAGGTATAATTCGTCGGACTTTTAAACGTGAAAGATCGTCAAAGATTTCTCTTGCCGTCTCCGGCTTACGTTCTTCGTGTGTTTGTTTTTCTCGAGAAAATGGGTGCAATTTTTCTTGAAGGAAAATTAAATGAAACGTCGATGCTCCCCGCCCGAGAGAACGGAGTAATTAAGAATTTTTTTTATTTCACTTTCTTCTTAAGGTGCTCCCCTCGTCTGGCCACCCAAGAGAAATGATTAATTGTCGCCGGAGGGGGGTGAGCGTCGCGCGAAATTCTGCGAAAAATCGCGATATAACGTCGTAAAAAGCGTCTTTCCGCGTTCCACGTATACATTTCATGGAAACCGACCTTGCTCGGCCGATTATGTGATGCAACGGCTAACGCGCCTTTCTAAGGTCGATTGCGAAAACACGTTGCGCACTGAAAGCTTCGCTCGTGCGAATGAATAGCAATCGCGTACTTTTCGCGCTGTACACAAATCAGGCATAACGCGCCCTCCGTACGTATATGATTTTTTTAATGTCTTGATTCTCATTACAAAAAAAAAAATTACAAAAAATCTGTCGCCAAACTCTAATAAAGTCATTCGAAAAAATTTTATTGAAACTTATTAAAAATTATCGAAATTATTTTTTTGCCTTTTTAAAATAGCTTTTTCTTACAGTACATTTTTTCAAAAAGTTTCAGAACGTGGTATTATGGCTTATCCTTAGCGGGATAACCAAGCCTAGGAGATTTTCTATCGGATAGTCGTGTGGAGTATCTACGTACATACACAGCATATATGCACATATATATAGTTCCGAGTCTAAGGGTTGGCGAAAATTAGCAGGTCGAGCACGCATCGCGCGATATTGCGCCGTAAAGTCGCACGTAAAGTCTACGGGAGTCACGATATGGGAGCGACGTCCGCGTCGTCAACGATCGGGAGATCTCGTGGCGAACTACGACGATGTATTTGCTGAGAGCCCGCCTTTAAAGGCGCTACACTTCATCCCGAAAAGGCGAAAATCGCGTACAATCTTACGATTCCCGGCAGCGTATTTTCTCTCGAGAAATGAACACCCAACCCTTTTGGATCGGAGTAGGTTGGTGCTTGCGCGCGATGGTTTTGATACGACGCTGGGCGTAGGGAATGCGGTTGTGCTGGGCGTCGCGACGTCCCCGAAGTCACGATAGACACGAGACTAGACCTTCAGCCCGAGGATTCCGGAGGGATTTTCCGGATATTTCGCGCAACGCGATCTTTCCGGATTTTCCTTGGCATCTAGTGAGAAAAAGGACGGCGTCGTTTATATACTGATGCCACGTATAATATATTTATATATATATATATATATATTATATGTTTAATATGTACTACGTGTATGCTTCTATGTGTACAGTATATATACACATATACAGAAAAATAGAAGGAGCAGTAAATGCTTGGGAAAAATTGAAGAAAGAAAACTCCCTAGTGAAAAGGATATCCTACACAGTAATCCTTAGCGATTCAGAAAGGTCCCAGATAGGTCCCGTGTATTAACTTAGCCGAGGATCCTTGGTCCTTTATCGTACGGCAGGATATCGCCTGATTTTTCTAGAAGGCGCGATTCACCCGAGAGGCCAGGATTAGGTCAAATGACAAACGGACTTGGGGATAATAAGAAATAGAAAGAAGAAAAGAAAGTAGACAGCGTTAGGAAAAGACCAAAAATAAAAGAATTGAAGAATAAACGAGAGTCGCGAGAAAATTTCCTAGGATACTTACAGCGAATGAGGACTAGAAGATACGACAGAGGAGACAAAAGTGGTAAAATGGAATATAAGGTCCCTTATCCGAACAAGTAATACCAACCTCGATCGTGCAGGTACCAAATAGATCTCATATTAACTTAACCGGGTATTTCGCGTCCTTTATCGTCCCACAGGATATCCCTGGTAATATCCAGAATATCCAGTTCAAACTGGTTAACGGCAAGATCGGGTAAATGCCGTTGTGGGTCTCTTTCCAGTAAAGAGATTCAACTGGGTAATAATAAGAGAATTTACTAGGGAAAATCGTTTGTGTAAAAGCCGCGAAATGGTTAGATTTTAACATCTAGTTATTTCCTTCGTGATAATTATAGGGGAAAGTACAATGTGACCTGCCAGCTAATGAATACGAGAATCCTTTACCCTATTAAGAGCATACTGTTCTAACTAGTGAACCATCGGAAGTGGTGTGTTAGATATATATGGACTGTGTGTAATACCCGAAGATATAAAGTGGCGCCATTGCGTCGTTCGGATGGCCTCAAAATGCTCGCCGAACAAATTAATTGGATGATGTTACTATTTCGTTAATAGTTTCTTTGTTCCAAGGTACTTCATGTACTTTTAGTCGTCTGGTTTCACAGAGTCAATCGACTCTAGCATTTCATTGATCCTAATCGTAAGTGAGACTGGTTGTTTTTTGTTTATTTTTTTACAATAAAAATAAAGTACCGTCTCGCTGCAGCTATTTCATTTTTTTTATTTTTTTTTATACTTCTACACATTCCACCACACTTTTCTCTTTCCAATTTTACTCTATCCTGTTCCTCCCTTTTATTCCCTGGTGCTGCCTTATCGCCACTCGCTAGATGTCGCCCGATGAGAACGTCAACCGTGTCGCGCGACTATTCGTCTTCGGGCCGGTTTTCGCGACGACGATTTATCAAAAAGATTAAACTGTCAAGGCCGTTTCCCTGATAATTACCAGCTAAGAGAATTCTCTTAAGACACTCGGACACGTCGGAGACAGCGCGTCTTTCTTCATTGTTGCGTTTTATCGACTTTCCTTCAGAATATGGAATTTATAGGATTGTTCTCAGTGATCTATTGAAGGTTATGGAATAGGGATTTTTTTTTTTGAACAAATATAAAAATGATAAGGCGATCAAAAATTTTGTGAACGCGTGACAGACGTCGGTTGGTCTTTTATTTTTTTCTAATCCAAAAGTTTTTTCCCTCGTCTAGCTTTGAAATTGCACTCGGTTGAATCTCCCTAGACGAAAACAAGACGGAACGTTAGAGGAAAGAGGAGCTCTGGGGAAAATCTAAGAGATAAAGGTCGTAGCGACGTTTACACTGGGCTACTGGGAAGGCAAACTCGAAAGAAAGGCAGATAGCTGGAACAAGAACGCTAAGAGATTCCCCAGGAACGACGGGCGTCGTGACGCCTCGCAAAATACCCACGAGAATAGGGAAACTCTGAGACAATGCATAGTCTCCACTCTCTGATAGTATACGCGAAGATGAACGAGCTGTAAATGGGGCAAAATAGGTAAAGCGGAAAATGGGTTAAAACGCATGCACACACCAGCACAAAATTGCCAATAATGGCCCTTTAAATAATGAGTGGTGTCATTAACGTTAATGACAATCCGTTCCAGTATGTTTACCAGTCGCGCGAACGATGGTACTAGGGGGGTAAGTGGGATAGCCAGTAGTGCTGGGTGCGAAATGGGCAGACCCTAAAAGGGTTGTATCGTGAGAGACGACAAAGATCGGATAATAAGCGGGAGGCAGGGACGAGAATAAAGGAGACATAGAGCGTCGAATAAGGGATAAAGGAGTGTGCAAGTGGATAGAGCATGTAAATGATTCGACTATTGCAATCAGGCTATAAAGAGAGAAATAGCCAGATACTTAAGATTTGCCAGGGCTAACGGGGCATTTCGCTTGAGCGACTGGGGCCACGTCCGTGCCATTAAATATTAACGCCTTTTCCACGACATGTTGTATTCCAGTGCTATACTATACACACTATATATATATATATATATATATATATATATATATATTCTGTGCCATATTACATACATCCTATATGTCTTACACGCATGTATATCACATACAAGGCGTTCATAGAAAGACTGCTTTAATGTCGGCGTCGTCGCCGTCGTTGTCGTCAACCTCGTAATACGAGACGTTATGCAGTTTCATGAGGATGCATTGGCTTACTAATTCTTGCAGTTGCGCACTGTGGATTCGCGCATCTTACGTTAAGGTATAAAAATCGCGAGAAATATGGTACCATTTGTAATGCTAATGAATGAGAACACGTAAAATGTTAAGAAAAATGTAAAATTTTTTTTATTTTTCAAGTATCTAGTTACCCCGTGACAATCATCCTAGGGATCTTTTTTTTTCATTGTCCTCTTTTCCTTCGATCGCGTTATGATGATACTTAATAAATGATTTTTTTTTAACAAATTATTCCCGAGCTACCATTCTCCTCTTTATTTACTTTTTTTTTTTTATTAGAATCTAATGGTTGCTGCGTTCGTTCTCATGACCGCAATAAGACGTCAGATCTTTGCGGGGTCATTATACGACGTATTCCTGACGTGCTTGTGGACATTGATTCGTGCGTCGACGGTAATGCGTGTCAGACCTTGACATTTTCTACGTCGTGTTCTTCCATTTTATTCTTTTTGTTTTTATTTTTGTGTCTTTTTTTTCTACTATCTGAACGCCATCTTCGAATTCAATAAGGACAAAGATACAGAGTATAAGGTTATCTCGCTTGTTTCTTATATTATTTTCGCTTTCGTATCATCGTCCGCAAGACGGAATTATTTCGTTTATCGTGAACACGTTGTTTACCGAACGAATCTTCTTGAAAAAATCGCCAAAGTAACTAAACAAAGCGTCAGAATTATTCGAGCACGTATTAATAAACATCAGGATAAATCTTGAAATAAAGAAATACATTGCAATTCCGCACAATGGGACAATTAAGGGTCTTTATCGGAATTCTTTTATCTCGTTTTTTTTTTTTTTTTCAATAAATAATTCTTATTACGTCACGTGAAAAATCATCGGGCGTCACGAAAGACATTCCACAAACGCCACGCGGAGCCTGTGGTAAATGTCCTAGAGCGTGAACCGTGTTGCCAACGTCAGTAGAGTAAAACAAAAAGTCAAAACTAAATAAAATAACGTAAAACAGGTCGAAATAGAAAGAAAATAAAAGCAGTTATACCGGTTTTGCCGCAGCTCCCATGTCTCTGTGTGAATACGTGAGGGTGCGTGAAAAGGTAGTCTCTATACATGTCGGCAGCAATGCTCTCGGACACTTTTGTATCCGTCAACCTGCCCATATGGAAACGTGCTTTAATCTTTAATCGGAAAACACGACGGTCCCAGGAGCGCGTCTAGGGAATATTATAATTTTTTTTCAGAGAATCCGAAGGGAAGAAATGTCAGGAATGACAGAAATTCACGGCGTATTTATCATTCATCGTCGTAAACCCATGTGCGACTCAACTAATTCAGGGACGGGAACGTTATTTCAACGATTAATAAGTCCTCTATTTTTGTGGCAAAAAAAAATGTTATCCAATTAAGGGACTTTTACGGGAAAATCATAAAAAATAAAATTTCTAAATATAAAATCCATTGAGTCCGTTTCATGCAGTTTTTTCTTTAACAAAGCAATTATCCACGAGCACTACATTAAACGTACTAATTTTCATATATAAAGCTATACATACACGTATGCTTGCGAGTGTGCCGGTTACGAATGCATTTCAATCGGCAAAATGAAACGAAAATTCTCGGAGAAGCCATCCAGACGTGTTCGACATTTCGTAAAGTCGAAAACAAATATTAAGCGTACGAGCAGTGCAATTTCCCGAGTCCTGGAAATCGCATTTAGGTATAAGGATGACGTTTGGCAGCGTTGGAGTTTCAGTTGCAGTTATCGCGAGCGAAACTGGCAATTTCACGGAAAACATCGTATCGTCGGAGTAAAATGCATTTTCCCAAGGCGCAAGTAATAAGGATAAAATTTCGTAGTACAAAAGAAAAGTGGAAGATTCGAGATTTTTATCTTCGCCGCAACTACCTTCTTTTTCCAGCAACGAAAAAGGACCATGGAAATACTCAAAGTAAAGCGACACGCTTATATAATCGTGTACCACAACGATATACGAAACGAAAAAATGTACTTTTTTGTTTGCAAAATTTGTCATATCCAAATCCCAGTTTAATTATAAATGAGTCATATGTAAACGAATAATGCAGCTACCAACAGCAGTGAATCCATGTTATGTGATCAGCCGGATATATATTACCGTACATCATACATGCATAACCGCGCGAAATAACGGTAAAATTGGCAAAACACAAAAGTCACTAGTAAACTGTATCGCCGTACACGCGTTTAAACACATGGAAGC
Source organism: Hartigia nigra (assembly GCA_031001745.1). NCBI lineage: Eukaryota > Metazoa > Arthropoda > Insecta > Hymenoptera > Cephidae > Hartigia > Hartigia nigra. The sequence continues at coordinate 128,731 of JARPRG010000274.1, forward strand.
AATGACGTGGATACGTATAAGTAACGAGCCACTTATAACGTAACTTTATCCACGTAAGCGTCTTAAGTTATATCCACGTAAGAGTTGTTCAGTCTTGATTGTTTTTTTTTTTCTTTCCCTTTGTACTCATAAGACTGTAAAGATTTAGTTGTGGCAAGATGGCGGCAACGGTTGTTTAGCGACTCGGTTTGCTGATAGCGTTTGTTTTCCCATTGGAATTCCGGGCAGCTCACTTTATTATAAGGATATATACATAGTGATATGCATAAGGCAGGTATTATGGTAGGTTATAGTCCGCTCAGCGTATGTCCCTAGCGGTCGTTCCGACCGAACGTTGAGAATATATGGCTATCTGCATTCTCGGTAGAATTTTCTTATCTCATTGAGATTATGTCACATAATTTTCGATTAAGGCTTTCGAAGACACTTGCTCGTTTGTGTGACACTCGGGCACATATGGTCTCTGTCATATTAGTATTAACTCACTAGATACATATAGGAAAGGTTCACTCACCCTCGTGATCCTAGTGATTTTTCTTCTATTGAAATCATTATTATTATCCATTTGCTCGCAATACACCATCCCGCCTTTATTCTCCATAGTATCGCTCGTCGCTGCGGGATGATGCAGGTGTTGTTAGTATACAAGTAACTGTAACGTTGACTGTATATATATATATTAAATATATATATATTAAAAAAAACAGCACAGATCACGACAAAAAATCACTAGAAAGTAACACTAGGCTCGTGAAGAGGCCCGATATATTGTCAGGGCGGATGCACAATGTTCCTTGAGGATCATCGCATCATCGCATACGGCGACGATCTTGATTTCCCCAGGCACGATGTAGCTGGCATAATAATGACAACAATATCCGTAACCTTATAGAGGTTAAGATCGGAGCACATGTGATTCGTCGAATAATTAATTAACTTTATCGATAATTAAAAATCACAAACACACACATGGCACGCGCGCATCATTTAATCTCATTAAATATATACGCATATATGTATATAACATATACGCTTCACAATGAGTGTCGTATACTGTGTCTCACGTATTAATGGATAATAAAACGTGAATATATGAATCCACGTCACGCACGTTCTTGTTACAACTGTCTAAACGGCGCGACGGCTCGATGGCAACTGACTGTGCTGTCTGTCCAAGGTCTCTCTGTGTGACGCCACAGTGGCGCCTCTGTCGCAGGTTGATTGTACTAGTGTATATTCCGTCCCTCTTGCTCGTTCAGTGCTATATGCGGTATACGGGGATAAATGCTTTCCAGCAGTCCGTAAGATTTCCCCCACTATTCCCATCCTATTGCATCTGATACTACCTCACCCTCGGCCATTTATCCCCACCAATAACACGAGGACCTATCGGTATCGAACATCGGCTCCCACCATTTTACAGTCGCGGTACTCGAAGTACCAAGTGCACCCTACGATTCCCTAGAAAGGTTCGACGGAGTCAGTTGCCGTTATGCCGTAGGGCGAAGTATATCGTGGGTCATTTCTTATTCTTCTTTCCTCTCTGTCTCTCTCTTTTTCTCTAACTCTCTCTCTCTCCTTCTTAGGGACACAGCAAAATATATCTTTTCTATCTGCACGACAATCTCTCATTCAAGTCCTGCGAGATCTACTTGTGTAGAATTGACATACTTTTTTCTTTTTATCGCGACGCTTTGCAAGTAGTGTAAAATCGTTTTATTGACTTTTGTTTTTCTTGTTTGTAAGGTGGATGTGCATTTTTCTTGTTTACTTCACGCGAATTCCATCGTGATACTTTTATTGGAACATATTGACGATCCGAAAGTATGCGTTTCTTACTCGACAAGCGTTATACAGGGTGGCATTCGAGATAACTTATGTAAGAAAATTGCATCGAAATTGGCACCCATCAGTGTACATACTGAGGATCACAGTGTATAATGGCACGTGGAGGTCGTAAATTACTACAGAAATTGATATACGACTTTATTCTTTATTTTTAGTATATACTCGACGATCAGACATATGGATACATTTACTATTCATTCGTGATGTAAAGGATAGTGGGGGATGCGAAATAAACAAAGGACATTAAAAAAAAAAGTATATGCATTTAGTAGTGCAGTGTACTCGATGTGAAGAATACATCTATATAAATATATGCATTTACTTGCAGTCAACAACCAGGCATCTTTTCATCATCTAGCCATTTATTATTATTTTCTCGCTCTTTTTTTTTACCAAGCTACTGTTAGTTTTTTTTTAAGGCTCGTTAAATTTCAAAGCTAGTATCCAATTTTAGTACACTTCTTCAAGTTTTATATATATGTACACTGCCAATATTTTGACTACCCCCAACACTCCTACGCCTCTCCCCTATCATACCATTTACCTTTTGACAGGAGTTTATGAAATTACTTTTAACCACACCTAAACTAACTTTTAGCCACCCTTTCTTGTAATACACGTGGAAAACTGTTGCGAAAGGAAACCTTCCCGCTTGCAGTCCTCTCCTCCCTTCTCACCTACACCCATCAACTCAGTCGAATCTCACGGGACGAATGTTTCGGCTAATTTATGAAAGACCCATTTAGCAGCGGCGAAAAAGGGACCCCAACAGTCTCGAATGGCGCAGCATAACAGAAATACTTGTTGGTCTGGTAATACTGCGTGAATACTTTGGCATGTCATTAGTATTCCTGTCGAGGAGAGAGAAAGGAATTGCTGTAAAGGGGCGAGGGAATATGGGATGAACTGGAAGGCCGAAGGAGGATTTTTTAACAGGGAAAATCTGCTTTCTGATTTTCTCGTTATTTCAAGGACCAATTCAAATTCTCCTTTACTTTTACGTGGATCAAATCAAAAGAAAGATTTATGTCCCGAGTGACTTTTTCCGTCTTGCAACGGTACACCGCATCGTCACTGGCCTCTGAAAATGTCCTTGGTACTTCATTTGCGGTTCAAGTCTCGTCTTGTGTTTATACGTAGTAACGTTCCGTGTATATAGACGGTCGGTAGCAGTTGCTGTATCAGGGCTAGACTCGCTAGGGAAATTAGAGGATGGAAAAAGTTACTAATAAGGCAATGTAATGAAAAATAAAACTTTTTTTTTTTTTATAACATTACCTACTTTCTCTTTTAATTATTTTAAAGTTCAAACGAACTTCTCGTTCGACAATTATTATCCAAAAGGTACTTAAACCTAGGTGACTCCACCGGTAAAGTTTCACAAAGCTTCGGGCTTGATTTACTCTGGATTTACGTGCGACCCAGTGTCGCTGGCTAATTCCGAGAGATCCTCAGAGAGAAAGAGACTAGATGGAGAGAGATAGAGGGAGGGAGAGAGAGAAAAGATAGGACCGTCCGGCTGATTCAACGTCCACCTATCCAAGGACATGGCTTAATCTCGTCTCCTAGAGTGATCTCCAGTTTTTATGCGCTCTCCGATCCCCGCTTAATTAAACCACGTGCTCATTATGGAATTAAATTCGGTAAGGGTTGGATTATTAACTCCCTGCAAGATCCCCTCCTGTTCAAGAATAGAATCAAAAAAGTTAACAAAATTTCATCTCTCTCCACAGAAATCTATCAATCGTAATTTATTTTGAGAAAAAAAAATTAAATTAAAATCGAATCTCGGGGAAATAATTTTAGTTTTTTTTTTCTTCAAAATTCACTTCCATATTTTGTATCCACATTTGAGAGGTTGATTCGTGTAATATTTTCGAGATAATCATTTTCTAGGAAAAATCATAAATCCTTATTTTTTGGTCTAGTCAGGCTTTTTTTTTTTCATACACTGTCTTTCTGTATCCTATCTGTCACTACTTATTTGTATAAATACATAATATATCTGGAATATCTGTACTAATACTTGGAGACAAATGGATATTTTCGTATCAGGCGGAAAAAATAAAACCAGCTACAAATTCCTTTATAAAGACTATTTCATGTGCGCTCTTGTTTCGTATATATATATATGTATTTATGCTGGGGGTTAAAACAGGTATACCGTACTATGCTATGCTATGCTATACTATTGATATGTATAGACAGTGGTAGTGGTTGGGACTAGGTCCACCAGAGTCTAGAACACCGATAGAGGATCAAAGGCTTTGGTTATCGGCTCTTTTTCTTTATGGGAACCGGCGGACATTATCGCTGATTGCTTCGGTATCGCGACGAGACGGGACGAGCGACGTCGGATTTCTCAATGGCCGACGCGCTCTGTATACATCTCTTTTATATATCCAAAGCGCAGATGAAGCTTTTCTTCTTTCTCCTTTTTCATCCTACCCACTTCGCCCCTTTTCATTCCCATTGTAAATCCTCTTGCTACTGGCAAGCCCCGAATTTTAACAGTGAAATTCTTTACGGACGTTTGGATGTCATTCGTACGAAAACTCGCTGTACGATGTACAATGCGTGTTTCGGCACACGCGAGGCACGTTTGACGCGTTAATCAAACCGAAGGCATCGATTAACGCGTTAATTAATTTAACGTTTGTATATTGCGTAGATGAGAATTTGACGAGGGATTTCGTTTTTGATAATTTTATTGTAAATGTTGAAAAAAAAATTTTTTTTTCGTTCATTTTTTTTAGTGTGAACTAATATATCTTTATTGTATTTTAAGTATTTTTTTTTGTTTTATCATTGCCCTTGACTGATAACGAAATTGTTGGAAATAGACCTGCGTACGTGTTAAACTATTTTTGGAAATTAATGGCTTGAATTTCATAACTCTGAACGGGATTCGCGATGCATAGCAAATACCTTCCACTTAAATCCTTCTAAAAAAATCAACTGCAAAACAAAAAAATCTCTACCCGCAAAAGGAACGGAGGATGAACCAATGTATTTGGAAAAAAAAATATATTAAGCCAATTTGCAGTTTGTGAAAATCCCAATAAAAAAAATGAAGAAAACGATAGAAAAAAATTCCTATTCCGGGCTACTACGTGTGCTTCCGGCACGCACCACTGGAATTTCGCATTTTTGAGCAGTTTTTTTTTTCGACTAACGAGGTCGAGTTTCGAGGACTTTCTATACGTGCCTGTTACTAGAAAATATAGGAATCAGTGAAAATAAAAAAAAAATCACCATACTTTCTGCTACTACTTTACGAATCAACGATCGGTTTTGAATTGTCTGATGGTGCCAGTGAAAAATTAGGATTGCCTAAACAAACGAAAAAAAGGCAAAAGTTGACCAACTGCCGATAAAAGAAAGTCACTAGATCCTAAATAATAAATAGAACTTGAATGTTTTTCACAAAAATATCAAATTACATGTAAATACAACTAAAATGAAATTTGCTGTACGTTACTTTATTCTCTCTAGCACCCCTCTAGCCCCGTTCCTTTCCCGCCCCTGTCCCCATATAACTATTCACTCTTCATCCAAGATAGATCTCTACTACGGTCAGTTTACCGAACATTTTTCCCCGATGCACCAGGATGCATTTTATTTGCGGCTGTTTCGTGTTTGTATTTATTGGTCGAGGGGCGGTTACAATCTTGCGAGCCAGACGAGAGCAACGCGACCAAGTATATTCGAAGGGAAGTAAATGAAACGAAGGCGAGTAGAGAGAATTTTTCGAAAAGAGCAGAACGAAAAAAAGAAAAGAAAAGGAATAAAGAGAAAACTGCGGCGCCGATGAAAAAAGGAAAGTGCAAGAGGATGAAAAGGAGAAATCATGACAATGAAGCACGTGACGTTCGTTCCCGTGAACAAACGTAATGAATGAAGTGAACAGAAAATGGTGCATGACGAAATAACCTCCAGGGCCCTTGTACCTGAAAACTTATTCCATGAACGAACGAGATTTTAGTGAGGATGCGCCTTGAAATAAAAAATCACCAAATAACTATCTGTATTAAATATACAGAGCCAGGCTAACCGCCACCCGTGGATACTCACGTCTCTTTATTTCAAATAAGCTATTTACTTCTCATACGTGACGAATCATCCTTGTTTATCTCGTTACTTCGTTTTATTTTTCTCTGCTTATCCTTCGCTCTCTCACTCACTCCTTCTCCCTTAGTCACTGTCCGACATTTAAGCTGATTTACGTACCTAAAAACATTTTTCTGTTTAACGTGAGTTTTTGCACATTTGCTTTTTTTCTCAAAGAAACCTCACGATTAAATAAACCAACGCAGTCCAGTATTCCGCCGTTTTCATTGAATAATGATTACGATCGGAATATGTGTAGACCTACTCAAGTTCTAGATGTGTGTCAGACCCTTTGCAAATCAACTTCTATATTTATTGACGAATTAACGAATTTCTGTTTCACGCGAATAAGTTACAAGACAGATAGGAGAAATAAATCGATTAGGAATTACACGCGATGAAAAGTCTGAATGTCATTCGACGGTCGGCAAATTGACTCGCGGAATAATTACTCAAGTACGGAAGAACGAATCGCCAAATATTATTTCTTTGAATAAAACAAAATCACGACCGTTTGCTTTCTTATTTTTGTATCTTTTCACGAAAGAGCGAATGTCAAAAAATCTTATGGTACATACACGACGAGTCAACATTTTTACTTTTCCTTCGGATAGCTCCTACAGCGCGGCTATCGGCGATTGAAAGAAGTTAGACTTTAGTAAATAGGAACTAAGCTTTAAGAATGTGTGTGTGTGTGTATATATATATATATATATATATATATATATATATACTGGCTACATGGTTATAATTGACAAAGTGGAGTGGGCGTGCGGTGGTGGGGGGGCTTCGCTAAGGGATGCGGAGGGTAAAAAAAGAAATTGCCCTCCGGAAAAATGGGCAGGTGCTGCCGAGAAAATGGATAATGGCTTGGACGCGTGGTTAGGTTAAAAGACCATGGAGCAGTCCTGTACCACCCTATGACACCCCATGGAACCCTGTGGCACTTTATGGAACGCTATAACATCCCGTGTCAACCCTTAGCGTTAGTGGTATACCCTGGCTATACGTATATAGGGACCTCGTGGTTGCCGTCTACTCGCACGACCGTGCGCCTTGTGCACTCTGAATTCTTGACAACCGTTAATTTTCGAAAATTCATCCGTGGGCCACAATGTCGGGCTTTTTGATGATTGGCGGCACTTCTGGTTTCTTTTTTTTCTCTGATGGTCTAGACTGCAGCTTTATTACGAAATGCGGTAGTCATTAAATAACAATTTGCCTCTAACACGCGGTACGTGTATTAACGTTGATTATAAAAATATTTTGAAAATTACGCAATTCGAGTCTTTTATTAAGGCGAAGAAAGTTTAGTATGATTTTCTTCGAGTTTTTTCATTTTTGTTTTTTTCTTTAATTTCAATTATTACAAGGTGATTCAACAATCGTTGTGTCTCGAGTATATATAAGAAAAATTGTACTATTCTTCGATGAGACACAATACGAATATTTTTTACTTCAGCCATTGAATAAAAGTGTCGTTCGAGGTCGTCAAGAAAGTTCGGATTTACCCAAAAGTCAAAGTTTCGTTAGACGCCCGAGGAGTAAGAAAATCTAAAAAAATATTTTTCTAACGCACCCTCCCGCCACTCCTAAATTTTAAAAACCATTGGACACTCCGACTTTTGACTTTCGTCACCTGTGTTTTCCTTACTTTTCTTCAGAGAATCAGTCCCGAGATTTTACCTGTTTATTCCCTTTTCTTTCGCCCCTCGCACTGTTGTAACAAGCAGCAATGTTTCTTGTTAAAATTTGATTTTTGCCCGAGGGACAAAGGCGGGTTACCCAGATCCGCAAATATTTTTCTTAGATTTCCCTAGTTGAGTTTCAAGCCTTACCCAGCTTCCTATACCTACGATCCTTTCTACATACGTACCAACCTAGCGGGTACCTAAGTAACTACCTGATCCCATAGGAATACCTGGGAAGTTTTTCAATGGCGTTACACTATCCCGTGATCACACGTGGATTCAGGTATATAAATATATACACACCAGACTGTACCCGTAGAAACCCTGCGGTAAACCGACAAGAGAGATAAACGCTTTTCACTTTGTGAGATAATTTATATCCGACTGTACCACTAGCATTTATATACGCACACACACGGGTGACGTCACCGGTACGTGTTAGGAACGAAATTGGATCTACTTCTCTTGAGATCGATGATTGGAACGCTGGATTGGAAATTCGTAAAATAGTTAGCGATGGGACGTATAGAACGAGGAAAAGAAAATGAAGGGAATAAATTATTTGCTTTTCGAAAACAAGAACGTCTATTAGATACGTATGGGGTATATGATATTGATACTGTATATAGATACCTATATAGTTCATTTGTATTATCGTTCATTAATCTACAGGGTGCCTTACGAATTCAATAACAATCAAGATTTCTCTTTTCAATGGAACAAATGGTATTGAGGATAAGAGAATTAGGGAATAAGGGGGATGAAATTTGTTTTTTTTTTTTAGGCTACGAAACATCATTGGTCGCTTTAAGAGTATGGAATGAATCGTGTTTGATGTATGATACGTTTTGAGGAAGAAAAGATGAAAGAGGAACGAGAGGGATGTAGGAGGAGTAAGGGAAGAAAACAGGAGGAGACGATCAGTCAAAATTCTTTTAGACAGGAACGCTAACGCGACACCTGGCGTTTACGAAAAGGAGTATCAAAGTCGAATAATATGGAAGAAAAAGAAAGAAGCCCTGTGCGATGGATGAGGGCGATAGCAGTTGGCGGTGGGACTCGTGAAAATCTTGGAAAACTTGGAAAATACAATAATGTCTCTCGCGGGGGTTGTAACTTGTAAGGGAGAATGAATACTCGGACGTGTAGCACGGTAGAGTGACCCTGCGACAATGGCGGACCATTTTTTTCCCCTTTGGTTCTGGAGAATTTTCCACGGGATGATGCCTGTAGGCTATTCCTTCATAATTTTGGTTATTTTGGGCTTGAATCCTACAAGGCCCCACAAACTTCACAATGGCCAGTCTTCTCGTCTTCCTTTTCTTTCTTGTCTTTCTTCGCCTCGACCCTTGGTCCAGACTGCAGGAAACTCACCCTCTGGGTCTGTACATTCTTCACGCGGTATTCCGCCTCATTGGGGCTGCAGTTTGGGGCGCATTTATGGGCGTGAGGGTTCGACGCCAGGTGCAGAATTTTCGGGACTTACCTGACCCATGGTCTGGGCCTGTTACTATATACCCCCTACTGTCAGCCCTGAACACGCCGAGAAACGTATATGTCTTATATGATGTTTTTACTAAGGATTCTAGTGCTTTTTTTCACACTTCTTTTCTGCATCACGAACTAAGAATCAGAAGTCGGCTAGTTCCCTTTTGTGTACTGTGTCTAGGGACATAATCGAATATCTTTGAAGAAATATAAAAGGCTTCGTTTCATCTTGCAGTAAAAGTCGTCCACGAAGAAAACTTAAAAAAAAACAACCAAATACATCGTAAGCTTTATAGCGTAAGGTAAAACAGCACCGAACGTAATTACACATTTAATTAATCGTGCTAACGAAGTAAGTTTTGTCAATGGTGAAAGGCTAAAAGTATGTATTGTTCATGCGAAATCCGCAGAAGATAAAACTTTCCATAAACTGATAATACGGGTTCGATAATAATGGCGTCTGTCGATTAAACAGAATAATACCTTGGGATCCGCCATAGGGTTTCGAGGGTGTAAAACTACCAAGGGTTTGCGTAGCCACTGCCAAAAGCTATACCCAAGGTTAATAGTATGCGTATATACCAGTAAGCCAAATTATTACGTAAGGATGCAGACCCGCAAATTGCGTATAAAGTCAAAACGGTGGAATGACGGCCAAATGGAGTCTGCAGGCACGGTAGCAGTAAGGAAATTTTCATGGAATAACTTTCGTCAAAGACTGTACACGTGCGCGAACTTCGGAGCCGGCTGTTTCTTTTGAATGGGCCGCTAGTAAAATGTACAAGGGATTGAGTACAGTCTCATGGCCGTAATACTCAAATTTAAAAATGGAATTGAGCGCAATACGTAATAGGATTCTTGTATACACATATCTGGATAATACATATAGAGCGACCTTAAAACTTTGGCCATTTTTCAATTGACCTTTCGTATTATTCTAGACACCCTTGCTCGTCATTCAAGCCGAAATAACTCAAAGTCTTAGCTGCTACTTAAACCCCTACGCCTGAATTGCTAATTTCTCTACCCCGCGTCTAATTGGTAGAACATGCTTGTATGCACGTGTACAGGTCACCTTGAATTATACAGTAGATAATAATGGTGCTCTTGACTTATTGTAGTTTGCTTTGAGAAAAGACGGCTTAGACTAACGCTATGATACAGCATATAGAGAACAGTTCTAAAAGCTTCTGTATGTTACTTAAGGGTAGTAAGCTGGTAACATTAAAACGTATCAACAAGTATTAGGTACACTGGTGTACACCTAATAGTTGATCAACAGTAACGCGTGGACAAATCGTAGCTAAATCGTGATTGGTTTTTTTTTGGCGGAGCGGGAATTCGAAGAAATCGGTACTGTGAAATTTTTAATGCTATACGATCTCGTGTAATTTGGCGAGGACAAAAAATACATAGAAATTTAAGCGCAGGTGATAAAGTCACGGGTAAGGCGTCCGTCCCTAATTCAAAGTCTGCTGAGTAATAGAGTGATTGTCGGCGTGAAAAGAAAGGGAAGAGAGAGAGAGAGAGAGAGGGAGGGAGAAAGGTGGGAGAGAGGGATGAAAGAAGAATGTGAAACTAAGAGCCAATGAGAACATACGAGCCGCAGAGGGAAGGGTGCACCTGGAGTCAGGCTAACGATGTTATTCAAATTTGGCCGAGTATAGGGCTGCTAATTTACTAGGAACCCGTTTGACCAGGGGGTAGACACGAACGCGTTATAAAACTGGCAGGTCCCGTCGGCTCCATTTTAATTTCACACCAATAACTATACGTCAGTCTGATCTTTCATCTCGTAATAATTCTCTTTTTTTTTTTTATTTGTATCAGATCACGAATTTTATGCACGTGTGTTTATTCATTGGATAATGCGTTTGAGTAACCAGCACCGAAACAGTTTTGAAATCCCAACGCAGACTTATCTGAAGAATAAAAACAAACCTGTCAGATTCAGGAATTTCCAAGAAAAACAATGTAAAACGACAATAAAACGTTATCTCTAATTTGGGCGCAGTTGCCTAGGGACATTTTCGCTGGCTGAATACAATAACGATAAGAGCAAGAAGAAACCGGAGAGAGAGCTTACGCTCTGAAAGCATGGACCAGTCACGTGGGTATTTCCATTTCGGTGAACAGGGATGAAGAGTTCGCGAAATTATCTTCGAGCCTGGAAGGAAGAATATTTGTGCGCAGCGAACCGAATCGAACGCGAGTTTTCCGCCATTCGTGTAATTCGAAATGCACGCGGGTATAGCGACGTCGACGACTATCACGAGGCTGTCGACGACCCTAACCTCTACTGACAATCTCACCCTCGAGTAGTATCACCCCCGGCACTCAACTTTGACTTGCAGGTATACATATACATATATATATATATATATATATATATATATATATATATATAATATAATATAATATAATATGTATACGTGTACTGCTCACCAGCCCCCGCTACCCTTCTTGTCGTACCTTTTACTACTCTGAACCCTCGGACTATCGTTAGCTCGTTTCAACAGGCGAGATAGCGGACCTCGATAGGTCCACGTCGGATCGTTATCAGATGCCTGCACGCACCGAGCCCAGTCGCTCAGCGACATGAGAACGGGACTTTACCTTGGAAACGTTCGAACCATGTCCGGAATAAAATTTTCACCATGACTTCATGTCGAATTCTTGATGAGCTTAGCCGACTGGTTTTGTAGGGGAATTTCAGGTAACTGTCGTACGTGTTGGTATTTATTGTACTACATTGTTTTTTTTTTTTAATTCTTTATAATTGGTACTTTCGACGATGGAGAAAAATGGTAGACTCGTATGTGGAATATTATGTATTATATTTATTTTATATTATGAGCAGAGCTTGCGAACTTTACGTAATTTACTTGAAGCCGTACTTTTCGTTATGGGATATGGATCTTTTCTAAGGAAATACTCGGATTTTGCAGGTGTCGCGAGCATCTGCGAGATTTATTTTCCGCCTGAACGGAGTCACGTGAAATTTCTGTGAGAAATTCACGGAGAGACTTTTTGGACTCGCTGCCTGATGCCCATTTTGAAAAACCGATATACGCCACACCCTAAGAAACTCCTGACAATGGACGCACAATTTGCGATGCATTCATGGAGACGCTCCTTAATTTCTAGTTTACCAAGCAGGGACTCTCGCTCCTTTTATACACGACAAATGAAAACGACGGTTGTCCACCTTTGCGAAGAAAAAAAAAAAAGAAAGAAAGGGAAGTAGAATAGAATGAGGCAAACTCCGTCTTTTGAAAATAGCCTTAAGTTTGTCGCGTGGCCACTACTGCCGCTATACCTAGCCAATAGCTACATAGCCACTACCCGATTCGATGTTGCGATAACTTAAATTTTTTTTTTTCATTTTCACAAAGCTTCAGCGGTTTCTAGAATAACACCAGTGTTAAGAAAATTAAAAAAAAAAAACTGAATAATCCAAGAAAAAATTATCCTTCTTCCAAAAAACACCCCAGTGTTTTCATTCGATTTATTCAATACGTCACCTGACAACGGAGAATAATCGTATCGGATCCATATCGTACATACAGTGTGTAATATATTTCCGATCATAATCCCCCATAGAAAGGAATCTTTACCGTCCGATCGAGAGCAATAGGGGAAAGTCTATGGTTAGTAGAAAAGTATTTATACTCTTCCCCCCTTACCTCTGACCCCCTAACCACTGACCTCCTTTATACCAACAGAAAAAGTGCCCCCGTCCTATCCAACCTCCTGAACCCACCCCATAAAAATAATGCTTGGCAACAGATGTCTCGGTAAAGGTTTTGAAGTAGCGTCGGCATTTTCCTTTTACGAACGTATCCCGCGTTTCCCTTATACGGGCGTCGTCTCTTCGACTCCTCGAGAATCCTTGAGGGCAGCCAATTGTCTTTCATTTTTTTTTTTTCATCTATCTCAATGGTCCAGGGAGTCTTCGTGATGTCATAAGAGAAAGGCGCGTGGCACTTTGACACAGTGAATAAAATCGTAACATATGTATATACGTACCTGCCTCTTGGTTTATGGTGTTTAAGCTAATGTTACGAAAATGTAATTTAACCTAGGGGCGACACATACGGATATATTTCATGTGTATGGATGTACATTACAGTTAATCTAATTGTAACGTAATTTATATGGAATTTCGTAATGTCACGCAAGTCAGGACCGTATCGCGGTGGGTGTCTAACAGTAATAATGTGCCAAGAACCTCCGGCAAGCTGTCTGGAGATAAGTCACACGAGAGTTAGGGAGAAATTCGTGGGCATTTCAAACGCCTGGGGCGCTCCAAGACGAAGACGACGAACGATAAGGACTATTCTGTGGAAGAGCAGAGACATGAATCATAATTTATCTAGACGACGTAGGACTTAAATATTAATTTTTCGAAATTCCAAAATTTCTTGATTTTCACATTTTTATTAAGTTTCCAATCGTCATACGGTGCTGGTGTACCTCTGTATTATTTACAATTGCATGGAGATACTCAGGTATATTATGATTGGGATACAAGGACGAGTACACGTCGACAAGTACCTGAGTTAACCTTCGTACGACAAGTGGAGGATCCTTGGTAAATTTTAAGAGACTTTCTCCAGCGTAGTTAAGTAAAAAAGTTTTTAGCCCACTCTTGCAATTATTTTTCGTCTTCTTCCTCTTTCCCGCCTATCACCAATCTTCTCGTTGACGTCATCAGCAGGCGATGGAAAAGCATGAGGGGCATCTCGACCCTCTCCCTCTCCTCGCCCCCCGCCCCCTTCTCCCACCGCCCTCCCAAAAAGCTCACCGATACCGTTCAATGTGAGTGAGACTTTGCGCTCGTTTGGAACGAGATTAGGGATTGCGAGTCTCGCGGAATTTCCAGCCAACGAAGTATCCTTAATTAATATTGTAATTAACGTGACGCGAACGGCTCGACTATGCGGGTGTATGTGTGTTTTTGCACGCGAGCGTGACGTAACGGGAGACGGTGTCACTTTGCTCGCAATCACGAGGGGTAGTTTTAGGTTCGCCGTATATAGGGGGTTAAGTGGCAGTATGGATGGAATGAAATGACTCCCTCACGTGTAAACACGAGATTATACATTGAACCAATCAGATTTCAACGTTAGCTCGGCTTTTCATCCGTTAAAGAAGTTTCTTTGCTAAGGGTATAAAAAAAAAATTTTATTCTTCTACCATACGTAAGGCCAGATATTTATTTTTGCCTGATGCGATCGAACTGATATGTACATTTGACTGCGGTACGTAACTCTGCCTAGGGACTTTTTTTGTTATTCATGACATTCATGCAGCTACCCCTATTGGCGCAATGCGATTGTATTCGTTGGGTTTGTCGCTTTATTATTTCATCGTAATTAGAGGGTTTCATTGTAAGCAAGATGGCGACGATACGGAGCTTCGAAATTATTTGTTTTCACTTTCTTTTGTTGGTACTCCATGTAAGCGAGTACGCGAAGAGGAGGGTTGCCTTCTTGTTTCCTTTCGGAAATGGGCTCCGGGATGTATGTATAAGGTCGCACTTATAAGGGCGAACGGGGATGGATGAGGGATGCTAAAGAGGAAAAACAAAATAAGGGTTATTTTATTCCCTTAACCTTACAGTTCTTACGGCACCATTTGGAAAGGGCACGATATCATTGCCCGACGTTAACGTCTGTCTAGAGTGTTTATTAGCGTTTTGTAATATTATGAAACATTCAACACTTTCGCTGGAGGGTGGCAATGTTGTTTAAGGATGCTTCTTCGTAAAGGGGGTGACTTTTAAAGTCACGGCGTAGTAGGTATTATTATCGACTCGCACCAGACGCCCTCTGTAGGCTGTTTTCACCCTCTATTCCCTACATTATGCATTACGGTTTTACGATTTTTTACCTTTTTTTTTTTGTTAATTCCCCATAAAATATTCTTGCCGAACTTCAGCGAATCCGTGTAATATCTAGGGACTTCATTGTTTGACTGTCTTATACGGCAGGAATCAGCGTAGTGTCAGTTACTCGTTTCGTCCTTGGAACTTAGGAATAAGTAATTTTACTTTAGAAGAAAAAAAAACACAAAAGTAGAATCGGTATAGTTAAACATTGAGTTTTCTGTAATGCTAGTTAGTAAAATAATAATCCTTCGACGGTAATCCTACTAAGTAATCCATAACAGGACTCAACGATTCCCTAGATATGCGATTAATCCCCTAGGGCGTGATTACCCTACTCTCTATATTGTGTATCGGAAATCCGGCCAGTCAATGCAATTTGAAGACATAACAATTGTTCTACTTATGATTAGAGTTAGTCGCTTTTAATAGCAGCACACCCTATATGTAATATCCATATTAGTCAGATTCTGTCGGATGCAAGTATTAAGGACAGACTCGCATTATGAATACAAATGACTGCAAAGCGTCGTCGTGTCTAGAACGACAACGTAGAGAAAAGGGTCCGAGAGTCATTAATTTTCGTTGACGGACCAATGAGACCCCGAGTTCACCGATTACGTAATCCAACTTCATCTTTCTTTTTTCTTCCCATACTTTTTAATACCGATACCCAAGACACGCCTTACGGGCTAATCGAATTATAGTCCGTGCGATTTTCCTGCGCACCCGTTATAAGCAGGCTTCTTTTCAGTATCAGCCCGTACTATAAATCCGCACACATTCTTTTTATATCGTATAAAAATACATCAATTTCTCTTTCAGCCAAAAGTAAGAGTGACGTTTGTATTTCTCCATAAAAAAATTTAACCCTCCCACGAGCTCCTTTGGCTCTTTATTAATTTACAAATCAATACGCAGACATCCGTAACGTATATCAGATATTAATTTTCATTAAACTGTTGATAAGCTTTCTTTGACAATAATTGATCGCTATGTATAATGCAAAGCCCGTACCCTTTTCCGCGTAAAACATACTTTCAGTCCACATTTTCAAGATAGAAATTTAATTATGAACACCTAAAAAATGCATTATCATATTATCAACGGCGTTCGTGAAATTCTCGGCCCTTTAATTCACGTATATATCCATCGTCGAAGCATCTTGTATTTATCGATCAAAAGAAGTGGATGAAATATTAAAAAAAAAAAAAGAAAACCAAAAATTCGCAACCACCCAACTGCCTCCAACAAGAATTCTACTTATACGTCGACTCACCGTGTTCTCATTCACGTCAATGACGACGCCAGCGATACAAGGTGGCACAACTAAACCTAGACAAGGAGAAGAGTTACATAATGTATCATGGTGACGAAGCGTGAATAACGCGCACGTGGCGCTCTCTAGCCTTTAGAAAATAAGCTAGGAGAACCCCGGTATCCCTAAAGTCGTCACCAGCGTCCTTGTAACCAGCCCAATAAGAGATTTTCACCGTAAACGTACATACACGCACACAATTCTCAGTACATGACATCTCTATATATGTATACATCTTGTATTTCACTAGGTACACGTGCAGGGACAACCTGACGCACACACTGTGCCAAGTAGTTTCACACGTGAACACCCTATAGATGTGCGAATGAAGAGAGGCAAAATTACGCGGCGTGCTCGTCTAATTTAATAAATGAAGACTGCCGGCCCAGTGGAGTGGCTTTGCTGATAAAAGTAAGTGAAAATCACCGAGTAAAGCCAACCCCTCCGCCCTCCCTCACCACCAACCTTACCCCCCCGAAATATCGAGTGGTACAGTGAGGTTAGTAAGAGCGACATGATAATAACGATAAGGGTATATTTTCAAACCCCCTCTCCTTCCACTAACGTACCCATGGGAATTTTTCATAGGGCAGGTTTCACCCTACATGTATATAGATACATAGGTGTTATGTGCCGTAGTAACTAGCTATATATATATATATATATAAGCTGGAATAAAAGTCCCTATCTCCTAATGTGACCGCAGCGACCGGCACGATATCAAGCGGCGACATTAAAGTCGCATCAGGGCTGTAGGCGTCGGCGTCCTCCATGAGCGTCGCCCCTTAAACTTGCTTGGGTTTTCGTGCTGCGTTTAAGTATATTTATTTACTTGGTTCGCCCCCCTCTCCCCTCCCCACGCCCCTCTTCGGTAGAATCGAAAAACCACCCCTGTATGTATCACGCATGCTGATACACCCCTAGGGATTTTAACTGTTTAAAGGATAATTATCGTACCGCGTCTCTTTACTCTCGCCGGGGCGAATGCGTGTCCTAAATTAATTACGTATACCTAGTAACTTTTTTGGGTATTAAAAAAACCACTGTTAAGTATGAAAAGAAAGTTACTATAAGTACAAAGTATATCAATTACAAAAACTCGTGCCTACAAGGGAGAAAGCTTTTATTTGTTTCTTAGACCGTCTGGGATACCTTGAATGCATATCAGTGTAGCCAACCGTATACGCGTCTACCTGGATGACTAGGTGGTAGGGCGCGAAAGGTTATCTAGGATACAGAAGTTCCATGACTTTAGATCCCAACAGTGTAACGGGCGTCCAGTTACCTGGTGAGCAAGTAGCGCGAGAAAGCTTTTGTATTCCATGGGGCATTGTGTACTTTGTATTAGAGCCAGGGAGCTGCCTCGAGCTTTCACAGTGTAGCCACTACTACCCACTGACGCTCTTCGTATAATCTATTACTATATACACAACGATCTCCCGTATATGGTAAGTACAAACGTCGCACGCATCTGTGTTTCGCGTATAAATAGCGCATACCGTACTTACAAAGACACTGTGTATAGTATTCGTTACGCGAGTGTACGCCTATACGCGTACGTGACCATATACACAAAGTAAGATTTTATATAGCAGTTTTGTTGCAGGGGGTCGGAAGAGGGGTTGAGGAGGGAGAACGACTCCTTGGAGTTTGCGTGCACAGTGCCACCCTTGAGTTTTCGAACTAACTTGCTAGCAGCGTGTGTTAAGAGCGGAGGGTTGCATCTATAGTTGCACTTGGGGATGCAAAGTGCAGTAGAGTACAGTTGGGTATCATCAAGTTCTACCGGCGGCTCACTGCTAACCCTGCTGGAATACCCGGGGACTTCAGTTTCGCGAGGCATTACGTGCTGGCGTTCATTCACTTTTGTTTCCTTTTCAATGCTTGCTCGAGAGTTAATGAGAGCTTTAGAAATTATTCATAAATTGCAGCGTTTACCGTGACTCGCGCGGATGTCGTTTAATATTATCGGGCAAGGTAGAGTCTGTGTTTGAGATTAGGATTAGATACGATAGAGAAAATATGGTGGTTGATACGAACGTGATGCTTTTGGTAAACGGATGGAGTGAAGTGGGGTGGAGACTGGAGCCATTGAGTAATATGAGGCTGAGGAGAGGGGGAATCAACTCGGCCTTGATTTTTTATGGTTAAACAATTGACAAGAATATGTGGAAAATCTCGAACGTTTCTTAAAAGACGAGAATTTCTTTCTTCGTATCTTAAATGTATTTTTGACAACTTCAAACGGAATTTATCTACTTTATCATGGGAATTATCTATACTTACTTTGGCGTATCGCGTCGAGTTACCATTTGGCTTCGCACGAAATATGAAGTACGTTGAATAAATAAGAAAAATGGAAGGGAGAACAAGGTGGCGATGAGGGGATGAAGTCGAGTTTTTTTTTAAATAAAATTTTAACGGTGGAACCACATTTTGAGGGTCTAACCCACATGTTTTGAGTTTTTTTTTTGCTTAAGATCTTCTCGTTCGACCTTTGCACGTGACTATATGCCGTTATTCTTTCTGTATTTCGTTATTTCTCACTCTCTTATTTGGTTTTTTCGTAAAAACTAAAATTATCACGTACCGCGCTTATCGCGTGACCGGAATTCTCAAAGCTCTGAGCGCAATCGAACTCGTGTACAAATTTTCTCTGCCTTCCTCCCTTCTGCCCCTGGCTTATATCTACGACGTTTTCGCGAGAGCGCGAAGGCGAACGAGAAAGCAAAAGGAAAAAAGTGATGGAAAAAAATTACTGTTTACGGTTTTACGGCAGTCCGCTTTAACAGTCGGTATTATCAGCCTCGCGGAAATTGCGTCGTATCTGGCTACGTGACTGGAATTTCACGGCGAGTCGGTAAATTTTTCTTCCGGTCTGAGAACACAAGAGGGTGGTTGTAGACAAGGAGTGGTAAAGACGGGATGAGCGAAACCAAAGAGAAGAGTAAAAAGAAAGTATGAAAAATTATAGTGGGACGCAACGTTTATCGGTAGCAAGAAGCTGGGGTGTTTAGATTTTCTTTATTAGTGTCTTGTACCCTTCTACTTTCTAAATTTCTTCGTGAGATCTAAGAGAGTTCGCTAAGTATTTTTCTTAGTGAATTATTCAAAACTATCCAGAATGTCCTAGAGGAGTGAACGGGGAGAGAGATAAAACTTTGTAGAATTTCTTGAAATTCCGAACTTAACGCGCCTTTCTCTTCGCTTCATGACTTAAAATTCAAAAGTTTACATTCATCGACTTTACTTCTTTTTTTTTTACCATTTCGCTGTGTTTTGTAATATTTTCATTTACACGGGAAACAGGAGCAGTCTGTGCCTTCTTTCTTTCTTTCTTTTACGATACGAATAACCCATTTTTACCTATTTTTAGTTATACAGCTTGGCATCTATACGGTGTAACACCACGTGCACACAAATTTAGAATACAGTGGCCGTGAGAAGATTTATTGAGTGGAAAAAGTATTGAAATTCAAATAGAACTTAAATGGAAATTGGGTTAGAAATTTAGCATAGATAGGGAAACGCGATATTTTCTGTCTACTCGACTAATAGAAGTCAGCAAACATCAATCTTTTGTCAAGTGGTAGACGGCTGCGGTGGGGGTAACAACAAATCTTTGATCTGTTGCATATATTCAGTTTTTTTTATATAATATGTTTCTTCTATATCTCACGTCAATGCCTTTCGTTTTACCTGATTTCCCTCAATTTTGTATCTCCTCGTGACGTGCATTTATCACTAAAAAGATTTGTCCCTAGACATTCTCCAGATCGATTCTTTAAGTTGCTGACTGTATACGAATCATATGAGGGTAAATGTAACGGTATCCCATTATTCACGGAAAATAAAACTAGTACAATTTTTCCGTGGGGATCATAAAATTCCACTAGGATCGTAAACGTTATTGTTACCGTCATTGTGACTATTACGGTCATTGTTACTACAGTTGGCAAGCCTTTTTTATCGCTGCATGATTTATCGTTGCTTTCGTTTTTTTTGCTCTTCTCCTCGTATCCAAATATCAGGAATCGTAAAGTTCAATAAATTGGACACACAGTATTCACGTGGTTTGTCCTAGGGAATGTTTAGCAGGATCCTTCATTGTCCAAACACGGTACAACGTTGTTTCTAGTAATAATCTTTAATCCTAGTGATTTTTCCAATAAGACTAAAATTTCATGAATGTCACGCTTTTATGCGGAAATCGGAAACGTTCAAAAAAAAAAAAAGAAAAAATACGTTTGTAAAGAGAATTGTGTTCAGTTCTACGATTGTGTTCGATCTCGTAATTGGTTCAAATAATTGTAAAGCGGTCTCATTAAGTTCCATTAATGGGAATAGACAAAAGGGTGGTTAATTAGTACAGACTAATGTCCCTATTGGACGGGAAAATCATTGAATTGTCGGCACTCGATATAGGCATCGGACAGGCACTGAGAAATTAAATGGCCGACCAAAGCCAGTCGCCGCATAATTGTTTCGCTTGATGCCGGTAACTCAATATTCCCGGCGTCGACAACTTCCGCCATATTGTGGCATTGTCTCGTGATTGGCTTATGAATGTCACCGTGGGGTTCTCGCATTCAAGATCTCTTTTATATCCCTAGAATATCTTCCATACTTTTTTTCCTGTCTCTTTGTTCCCTTCTCCAGTTTGTTTTCTTTTTTTCTAAGTGCGTAGTTAACCTGAACAGTTTTAACAGTATATATTGTAGCTATAATAATCGGGGTTTCTAGATATTTTTTTATTTTTTTTTTTCGGCAGGCAGTATTAAATTTGAAAGGTTTCGTTGCCCTTTGATCATATTCGAAATTCATTTCCGCCTAGTTCAATAGTCTGATTAATGTACAGATACTGGATATTAATTCACGAATTAAATAGTTTTTCATTTTAAAGGCCGTATCGTTTTACTGAAAATTTGATTATCAATTTAATTTCCTGGTTTTATCTTTATAATTAAATTGGCTCTGTACGATCATTTTTGGTTGTTGACATTCTAATGGATATTGAATCTCAGTTTTCATTTCACAAGTTTTACTTATTTTTTTCTTTTGCATGATATACACATAAAGAAAAATGAAGAATTCCTAACGGCGTTAAATATTAATATATGATATCAAGTTTTACCTTCGAATTTCCGAAAATTCTTTGAGCGACTGTTACGATAATTTCATCCCTTTTGTTTCTCGTTCATTACCAAATTAAAATTTAAGAGAAAACGAGTAAAATATTGACGTAGGTGTCGCCGGCCATTAGAGTTATTGCCATTGGATTTATTGGAAATAGATACGTGTGTGATTATACCCAATTTACAGGGGGTGTCAGAAATATCTGCCGGTTAACGAATTCTCGTTATCCGTAAAATATTGATTATTCATTTATAGGATTTTTTTACGCTCGATTATCCCTACGGGGCGGTTGGTCGGTATAACGGGCACCATAGGTTGAAAGCATATAGGGACATTAATATCGGGCCATTTGGTGGCTGGTGAGTTCCTTCTCTTAATCAAGGATACATCAATTCAAATTAAAGGCAGACGGGAAGCGCCATATTTTCTAGGGGAACCAAGCGCGATATAGCGAGCGATGATGATTTTTACAGAGCATGGGGTACCCCCCATAGGGACTCCTGGGGTGCACAAAATGTCTGAAGGCTAAGGAGGGAGAGAGGAAAAAAGAAGAACAAGCCGACAAAAGTTCCCCATCTCTCTTTGCTGCCACCCTGCCTGGACGTCCCTGGCGAGGATTGGGTAACGTTTAAAATCTATGAATAATAAGTGAAAAGGTATCTACAAAGGAACCGCAAATAGCATATTCAATTTATGTGTAAATTTTTTTCCCACTGGTTTACCGCCCTTGCATTTCATCGCTCAGGCAGTCTTTCTAGGGACTTTATTCTCTCAGTTCTCTTTATTCAGCTTGTTGATGTTTTATTGCCTAGTTTTTTTTTCTTTTTACCATAAGCCATTTTTACCGCAATTGCGTGTTCCGCTTCTAGGTACATTCTGACGCATGTTCTATAAACGATTCGTGACTTTTGGTTTTTTTAACATGGTAACATTGATCCTGTCAAGTTTTTTGTGAACATTCTTAATACTCTTGGTCTAACGAATGAAAGAGTTGGTAAGAATGAAAGGGTTTTGGGGATACGGTATAGTGAAGGATAGAGGGATGATAAAGTTTTGGCTTTGTCTTTGCCGACAATTCAAAAAGTGGCCAATGGCTTCTTAAGGTGGGTACGCCTGGTTGGCAATCGACTTGCCGAAAGTAACGGCGTGAGTACTAAGTTTTACCCTCTTGAAAACAAAAGGGGTAGCTCGACCAAACTGCACCCCGAATTGCCCCTTTTCATCCCTCTGGTAAGCAGAAAACCCTTGTTGCGTAATAGCGAGCGATGATGAACTTTTCAGAGAGTACGAAAAAGCACGTGAAGAAAGAACAAAAAAAAAGTGGTGAAAAAAAAAAGAAATCTGAGAAAGAACAAGAACGAGGAGGAGTGGCAATAATGTAAAAATACAGAGTCCATGCGACTAAAGTAACTATTCCTGGGTGCCTAGAAGAAAATACAAATGAAAAAAATAACTAGGCATTTTCTAAGAGAATCTGGGGATATTTCAAGAACGGCTAAACGCCGAAATAATTTCAGCAGAAAACAACACGCCAGCCTGTCCTAAGTATGACAAGTCGACGATAAGGGTGCCTCCGAGCGATTCAAGTACTTAAAATAGAAAATACCGGTAAACTCGGGGATGAAATTTGTTTGGTATTTATCGAAGTAGTTAGGGTGAGTAAGTTGAAGCAAATTTTCAGCTTAGGGGTTGACTTGATCCGGTCGAAAATGAGAGTTCTTAGGAGCAATCTTGGCCTAAGTGGACTTATGATAATAGGGGCAGTTTCTCCCTAGATATCCCCAGCCCATTTATCGTTTTCATCTCTTATGTACCTCCAATGGTTTATTCAACCCTCCATCAGACAGGGAGCCAGTTCACCCACTCAGGATTTAGCAACCCTCTTCGTGTACATACATTGAGCTTGGGCTCGGCTTACTCGTCACTGCACATGTACACGATACCTACGTACCAACACATTCGCCCTATTCCGAAATCTTTTGCTAACATCCCTCCAGTAGGAGTATACAGACAGGCACAAAGCAACCCTTAAACTCCGTATGTATAGAGAGGAAGCTTGAGCTTGTCTGTGTAAGAGCAGAGCGATCATGAGGTAACCGCCCCTAGTCTACTTCTGGATAAGGGATTCTTACCGTATTTCACACCCAGTCTAGGACACTGCTCTACTACCTAACCCCCATTGAAACTGTATACCAACTAGTGTGATAAAAATCCCTAGGGAAGATCGTAAGTAACCTGTAAATGACAATGACGAATGTCACTAGCGTCTGGGTATTCGGTCTCCATCCTTTAGAACTAAAGATGTTTTCATTGATTTCTCGAGAAGTTGTTTCGAGCATTATTCGCGTTACGTTTCATGAAATTTATCCAAGACGTCGTACGAACGACCTACGGGGATGCTGCGTGGACAGTTTTTCGAGATATGAATGGCAACGATAAGAAGGGGTTAAAAAAGTAAGAGGGGAACGACAGTAAAGGAAGACGCGTCACGATATTGGCTTTCACGAGAACGATAAAATAGAACTAGGGCCTCAATATACATAGACGGGGTATCGCCGCCGTTGCCTCCCCGTATAAAAGGGATTGTAATGAATATTCGAGAAAACATCCCCTATCTCCGGTTATCCTGACAAATCTTCACGCGAGCTCGTTTTTATTTTTTTTTATTTTTCCTCGTCTCCCCGTAACTCCTATACGTCCCAGCGACACATCCAGAGACTTTCGAGGCTCAACCGTGCACAGGGGGGGGGGGGGGTTGTGAACGGGGGTGGTAAAATTTATTCGTGAAAAAGTGGATATTCACAAGATCGATTCGCGAAATTCAGGGAATGCATGCCAAGTGACACGGCGAGGGTTGTGAGTACCGAGACACGCTTTAGGGGTAGCGTATACGTCGGTGGGTAGTATAAAGGATACTTCTCAACTCGGCGCATTCAGCAGAGCTACCACTCCTCCTTCGCCCCTATCGCGCAGAGGTCACAATCTTGCGTATAATCTTACAAAAACATATACGTATAGTCATAACCAATATTATACCTTCATACATGGAAGACACGTAAGGCCGAACTCGTGCGAATATTTTGCCTATTCGAAACGCACACCTTGAGCCGATTGCGGCATCGACGTCTATTCGTGCACAGGCAACTTTCTACACACTTACTCCGTATACGACCCTCCTGGGTACAAGAAGAAATCGATCTCGTGACACGTGATCTGAGAGGAAAATAAAGGTCCTACGTACCACTAAGAATACGAAGTGCATTCACGATAATGGACAGAGATTTCGCAGAGGTACTATTCGTTTGATACCAACCTTGAGGTATTACATTGCTCTGCATTTACATTTAGTTGGTATTCAAAAATGCAGTATCTTCACTCTTTTTTTTTCTTATTATTGATTCAACAGTATAACGAGCTCGCGTTGCATTATTAGTGGCACTATAAGGATCAACGTGAGTGCCGGACTTGGTAAAGGTCAGAGGGCCAGGGGTTAGGAACTTCTTTGACCCAGCCGCTAGATTCAAACTGGGTCTGTAGCCAGAGCAAAACAGATTGATCACAGACCGTACTGAAGCAATCGGACTTTGACCTACGCTGGGTCATGGTATTCCATATAGATCGTATGATTACGAAAGGACCTCGAAACATTCCCTTGACCTTTAAGCTGGTTGCCTATTTCCGAAGATCCTTCGTTCGGGACGGATAGAGTTGTGTTGTAGATCACATTCCTGGTTCTGGGAGATCATCCCCTGGGTACCGGTTGCAAAGGCATCCGGAGGCGAATGACTACGAAGAACGCCGGGAACATATAATCTACACGGCATTGTGGCTGGCAGTGGGTACATACGTACCAGGCCGCTTGGGAATTTGCCAAACCGAGACTATATTCCATGTTTATTATGTTGCTTGTTATTATATTGGGCGAGCTCAACTTCATTCGAGAACCGCGACTGCATTTTCGGTGTGTAGGCTAGGTGCAACGAGTATATGTAATTTTTCTTTAATACTCTCTTTTCTTTTAAATTGAATTCATCTAAAGATGAAGATAAACGAGGGTCCATCTTGTTTTTGCGGTCATTTTGTAAATTCCTTGCTAGATCCAAAACTTTCGTAAGAGGTAAGACATTGTTGCGTAGAAGCGAAGTGTATTTTATGTTGACAGAACAAAAAAGAAAACATCATATTACCAAGGGTTCGGAGTCGGCCTCGGGACGATTTCGCGTTACCTTTTTCTTTTTTGTAATGTTTTTTTTCCTTTCTTTAAGTTAGTCGAAAAAAGCACAGCTTTCGCACTCTCGGTGCCTTCTGGGCATATTTCAAGGCCACGCTTCTTTTTTTTTTTTTCTGGAGGGGAAGTTATAAATAGATAAATACTCATTTGCGGGCTGATAGATTTTGATAAAAAAGAAAATGGAAAGATTCTCTTATTGTTGGCTATAAAAACTTTTTTTTTAACACATAAGTCAATTTTGAATTTCTGTTCTATGCTATGACTTACCGCGCACGAGCATTTCCTGAACCTTTATAGTCTCCTGAGTTTTCAGAACTCATCCAGTCTGCCTTCGATGAATTTTGGAGCCCTCTTGAGCATCCTTCATTCCCCGATATTGTAGCAGGCCATTTAATTAATGAAATTGATGTGCGTTACGTTAACGACTCTGCAAGTTGCGTCACGGCTCTATAAACAATTTTCGGAATAGTCAAACATTTCGGAATTGGAGTGTGGAGGTGCCTGGTGTAAAATCGAGAAAGGGGTGGATCGCTTAATGACTTTGAAATACTTTTGTTAATTGGGATTTTCAGATAGGCACAGGTATACAAATGTATACGTAGAGCAACGTATAATCAGTCAATTTCAAATATTTCATTCGATAGTGATCAATTAACGTCGTGCGAAAAATATTTTTCAAGTTAGACAATAATAAAAAGAAATTTTTCTTACCCCAATGATAAATCGCGATATCCATTTCGCCCGAGCGAAACTGTGAACAGCCCCCTTGGGATATATTACAAGGAATGGCATAAACGTAGCAGGATTCCTCGACTATTCTGCAATGACAAAATAACCACACCTCGTAAATGTCACTAGAAATCATGAACGTAATACATAGTATCGTACTACAGTATCGGAACGGTACATTGGCTGTTACAAGTATATCATTCGATTGACAACAGCATTGCCATAGCCACACTGCCTGCGTGGAAAAAAAAAGAACGGGAAAAACGTGACGTTGTTAAAAGTGTAGCTAAGAATTAAATCCCATACTTTTACACCTTGCGAGGCATTCTTTGTTTTTTTGTTTTTTTTTCTCAAGTATGAGATTTAATCTTTAGCCACACTTTTGAAAACACCGTACATGTTCCATTCTTTTTGATTTTTACGAGAGTTCCTATTAAACTTTTATGTGTTATTTGATTTGAATCACGCGTCACGAGTAACCTTTGACAAGATATATTTCACTAGAAATCTTAATGAAAACGTTATGGAGCGAATGTGCAGGTATTGGATCTAGGGATATTTTGTATATGTCATATACGTACCAGAAGTATGGGCGACTGCAAAGAAAGGTAAAAATTGTTCAGATATGATCTGGAATGACTATAGCGTGGTAACGTAACCTAACCTAACCCAACCACATCGTCAAATACAATCACATCCGAAGTATGGCTACAAACCCAGAGTAAGGGTCGTGCCCTCAGCCACAGAGTAATCTCGAAAGTCAATTAAACGTCAAGTATTAGCACTTCTGTGTATCATATCCCTAGATAGGGAAACCATTGCTGCCGTTCCCATTTCATAGAATACAGTTATATACACGACTGTGCCGCGTGTGGTTATGCCATATACGTTATGATACGGTTTTGGGGGATTGGTGTTTATTTTACTGCAAGTGACGTTTATTCTGTCCGCAGAGTTGGTACCACTGGGTGAATTTTGAATTATCCAGTATGAGTATTATACCTGTATAACTAAATATTAATTAATCTCAGATAATTGTAATGATAAAAAAATGAAACGAAAAAAAAAAAAATTCCTAGGAAAAGTGTCTAGTTAAATATTGCGATTCAAATACCCCTAGACGGGGAATAAGAAAATTCTAAATCCTCCAGAAATAAAGTAGCCAGCCTGATTATAGCTAATCTCGGAAAAGGTCATGTCTTCTAGACGGGGAATCATGGATATCAGGCTTAAGGAGGTTCCACCCCGAGGGGTGAGATACCCGGAAAGGCCAACAAGGCCGGAATAAATGCATTGGATATCACACAGTCGGGGGTTATCAACTGACTTCACCCTCGAACTCCTTCGAAGTGTCCTCCGCAACCCTTATGCTGGTGGAGCGAGGTACGTATACTGCTGATATGGTACTATCGCAGGACCTGTGCGTGTTCGCGTGTCTGTTCTAAGGGTTGAAAAATACAGTTCTCTATCCCGCTTTGCGTTACGGACAAAAATCCACCCTTAACGTAGCGAGCAGGTATCGGCATTTTTCGGCTATCTAGATTTCCCAGGCTATTTTTCATCCCCACGTTACGCGCCATTGACCACCGACGACGTGTGGACACACGTGTTTTTATGCCACGTGAGAAAACTGTCAATGGCCGTCAAACTTTCGAGCTCAATCCGCCTAGTATCCATTTGCACCCCTTATAGGCTTTTGATTTTTTTTTTCTACACTAGAACTCAATGTTTTATTTGTCTAAACCCCATTATTTACTTCGTCACTAGTTACTAGTGATACGTCTAGTCTGAAAAAAATGAATGCATTTTTATCCTATCGTATTATGGACTCTATTTCTTACACTATGGTATTGTTAGTTAAAAAAATTCAGAGGTAACTGAGAAAATGGATTGAAGGGTAGTAAAAAAAACAGGACTGTATATACTTTTAATATACTTTTAGCAAAAATGCGTGAGAAAAGCTCTCGATCAACATACCAGAAGTACTGAGATATTAAAAGTATGTTAGATTTCATACAAAAAGGAATCCCATTTCTGCAAGAAAATTTTCTCCAGAGACTCGATAACTCTGCTACGAGAATACTCCAGGGTAAAGATAACGCTGAAGATAAGAATCAACTTTCTTGTTTCTCCTTCTCTTTGCTTCAGTCGTAAAAGCAACACAAATTATAGGCCGAATATAATCTCAAAGAGGAATACTTTGACGCTTGATTGAATTTATCGATACAGATCGGACGATAGGCGATTTTGTTATAACGTGATTAAATTTCAATTTGATTTTCACCTCAGTTACGCACAGGCACATAGGCATATGTAAATGCTCACATAACACCTGTAATTTTCTAATTACCTTACGGAAAAAGCATTAGTGTGAATGGCGTCTAATCGTTCAATTCCACAGAGGCATCAACACCCTTCTAGTCCCTTAACGCTAGGGTAATTTTCATCCGAGGGATAATTGCCATCCTGTCAAGTATCGGATTACCCCAGACAATTGAGTCAAGCCAGTTCAGTAGTACCTATTACAGCCATCGTTTTACTACTGTCGTAATGTAAAAAGGGGGTGAAACATGGTAATACTGTACGTACGAAATATTGAATATTTTGAAATACCACATAGGTGAAATTTCATCATATGCACTTTCACTTTATGTGCTCCTATCCCCAAAGATTTTTGAAATAAATTTTGGACGACCTTGAAATTCAAAAAATTATTATATTTGTACGTCGGTAAATTCTTGCTTCAGACTTTAACTTTGACACGGCCGTACAGGATCAAGCAACCTTAGACACTAGGCGGATAAAATTTCAATCTACGTGCTATACTATATTTTAGAATTCATCTTCTCCGCTGTATTGGTATACCTGACAGACTCACCTGCGTGTCATCGTCGTCTCGATCGTATTCGCAAAGGGGTGATATTTCTTCTTTCGGCTTTTCTAGAACCGTGCCTTCAATCCTCAAATTGAAAATTCCCTAGCCCCTGGCACTCTTATGTGCACGCATCGTTCGTGCGTACATTCCCATTGAGAAGTCAAATGACGTATTTCCGCTGGTGAATTTTTGGTTGAATCGTTGGAATTGTCGATTCTTCCTATTCATCGTGACGTTTTTGGAATTGACTGACGGCAATGCTATTCGAGATATTCTAGGAAAAATCGTTC
>JARPRG010000274.1:158436-181950 GCA_031001745.1 Hartigia nigra
TCCTATTTTGTGACGTATAATACGGAAAGGTATTTGCCATTTCGTGAGGATATGATGTATTATTAAATACGTACTTGGCGCGAGGCTCTACAGAGTCTCCAGATCTAGGGATATTTCCTTCGTCCTTTTTATATTAGATTTGATAATATAATCCCGATCGCGTGGAGAAACGTCATTAAGAAAGAAGTGGTACGATTGCAAATATACAGCTGTCTGAGAAATAGGGGTTGAAGTGACGGCAGGTTAATCAAAGAAGAAGGGTGCACGTCCGCTGAATAGGCCAGAAATAATGCGAAAACATGGAAGGAACGGGTGAAAGTGCAATAAACAAAACTTTAGTAAAACTTCTTAATTCCGTGCAACCCTTTCTTCATTTAGGATATACTTACCTATACATAAAATGTGTGATTGTGTTCGGGGTTGGTTAAAAGGGGTCACGCTAGGGGTGGGTACTGGCCGCAGAGGTCGGAAAGTTCAAGCATTAGCGAACCGGACCCCAAACCATAACCGTTGTAGCTGTGAAACACCCCCAGAACAGTCCTTTATCTGAAGAGGGGTAGGTAGTGAGTACCACTGCAGTTACTGACATTGCCGACGCAGCAAAATTACCGCCTTATAATCTACAGGGAGGTAAAAGCTACCCTTAAAGCTGGCGGTAATTAAACCAATAAATCCCTCAACTGCTCTGTGATTATGCTACAATCCTTGCGGTTACTCACTCAACAACTTGAAGTCAGGATCGTCCCTTAATATCGACACATCCACTTTTTTTTACACTTATCAACCAAGATTCGTCCGGTATCGAAAAAGAACACAAAATCCGACCCCTACGTCCATGTTCTTTTGTGCGTAGAATTGTAGTTCTCTCCGAAAGTACACCCTCTGAAAAAATGATCAGCCCCAATAAATATGTGTGGCGCGAAGTCGTAGCATTGGTAACGAAAAATAAGGGAAGAGGTGGGTTGCCTCGTAGTAAGCCCTCAGGTTACAGGGGAGTAGAAAGGCACGGCCCCTAGATTCCCTAGGGTCTACAAGTAGGTAGTCGATCGCCCCCGGGAACCTAAAATGGGGGTTGGTACACCTTACATGGTCTCGTACGTTCTAGCAGTAGCAGTAGCAGCAGCAGCAGCGGCAGGAGTCGCTGTGTTCCTCGAGAGGGGTGGTTTTCATGGGGATGAGGAGTCCACCCTCTCAAGAACCTCCAGAGAGAGCTGATACCGCATTCGCAAAGGGTACGATTGCATGTAGCAGACATGGCCCCACGTACGCAACGATCCAGCCGCCCCTGAGTAAAGAAAAGAACTCGGGAGTGGGGGAGCTCTCACTAACATTCCCAAAGGAGCCTTGCCTATGCGCGTGACTCTTCATACGCGTATACGTATTAAGATCGTACGTGTGCGCGAATTCACCCCCGCTTTATTCCCCCAGTTGGGGAAAATGGCGAAAGTGCTCGCGACGAATACTTTGCGAAGGGAATACTTCTACTGGTTCAGAACGTGTCTTGCTGAATTCTCCACTCCCCTTCCTCCACCCCCCACCTCACTCTTATTCAGAAACTCACCCTCAACCTTCTCGACTACCATAGTGCACCCTTGGCGAACTCAGCTGCACCCTCCAACAGTCTCATATCGGGGGATAGATGTGCGTGGAACTCACGCAGAGATAGGGCAACAAAAAGAATGATACGAAGAGATAGTAGGTAGGGAGAAAAGGAAATACGGTGAAATCGAGGAAAACAGAGGCAGGACTAGGACAGGAAAATCATTTAAGTGTACCGGAAGCTTTTTCTTATCCTGCTGAAAAAAAAAACTTTATTGCCATAGTGCTTTTGTCACTCGCTCAAAACTTTTTTCCCTTTCTTTTTTGTCCATAATATTCATAATCGCGACAATCGTCTCTCGTACGTTAACTCGAATGTGAACGAGACTTAACGGCATGCTAGCGAACTAGTATGGAAATGATATACATCAAAGTAAACGGGGAACATGAAAGTAAAAAAAAATGTTTTTTCTTAGAGAAAAAAAATCTTTTTTATATCTGGCGCGAGGCTCTACCGAATCACTTGATATCCCCCAAAATCTTAGTCCCAATGTCGACAGTAATGGTAATAATAACGAACGATTTATTTCGCTGGGACGTGCAAATGGAATTGTAAGAGGAGTGACAATCAGCGAAGACACCCTATAGAATCGAAATTTAATGCCTAGGCTTCCAAGGTTTTGGTCGTATTCTCAGAAGCATGAGGGTCTTTCATGCGAGTGCCAGAGTGTTGGAGGATGGAAGAGGGATCGGGACGGGCGATGGGATAGGGTGTTTGGAGGAGGAGGGGAAGATATGGGGTGTCCTTAGAGACGTAAGGTTAGGTTAGAGGGTAAAAACATGGCCGAGTCGAATCGGGAACAAATTTCATGGGGTTCCCTCCTCCTTCTAAAGCACCCTTATAAAGGCCCTGGTTGCTACCATCCCTCTGGTCCCCTATACCGATCTTCACCCGCCCACTATTCTCCACAATCTCCACGGGAACTTCCTGTTCCTTCTCCATTTCCTGCCAGTGTCGATATCTGACCCTCGTTAGCCCCCGGGTGTTCATAACCTCGAAAAATGCGATATGCCCCCAAGAAGGCGCGGTCTCATGGTCATCCATCTTGGCCGATCAATCGCCACCCTTACGGATCTTCACTTGTACATTAATTCGACTCATACTTACGCATGTTCGCGTAACATAGACTTGTATGCTAATAGACTACCGCCATACCCATCACGTACCCTGATCGATAGTATAATTGATCAAGATTGCCTCGACCCCTATTGAAACGGATTTTCCTGGAATTTAGGAATTATCAAACTACTCAGTGCTACCACTACCGATGATGGTATTGTTGCTAACGGTGAATTCGAGGAAGCTTTTAGTAGCGCACGTTCGATAGAGAAACTTTTCCATTTGCAGGGGTAGTTAAATTGATTTAGATCCTAATTCCGTACGGAGTCGGGTGGTTGGATTTTCTAAAATTTGATTTTTCCTTTTTTTTTTCCTGAAGTACCACCCTTTAATATCTTCTCTGTCAAGAGATGTAACGCAAGTTAGATGGTTTTAGCTAGAAACCGGAAACCGGAAGGAGCCCCTCCTTTGATATCCGATTAAAGCAAAGATCAAGTAGACCGATTCTAGACAGTAGCACGAGCCCTTGTTTTAGGAGTAAAGCCCAGGGCTGGTGAGCCGCTCACTTTTCTTCCTGGCACGGCATCGATCCCGCATTTAACCATCCGAATTCTCCGATGCAGCTTCTCCTAATCTGTAACCAGGTACCCTTTTAATTCCACCCGTTTCCCTCGGGATCTAGGGGATTTTCGTAGGTCGAAGCAATCCGGGTCGTAGCTTAGGAGTTTTTCGAAAAAGGGGACAAAGGAAACACGTAAATATCCCTAGTGACCGAAAACGATTTAATAATCAGAAAGTTTGTGGATGCATACGTTAACAACCCTTAGGTATACATCCTAGTAACTTTTTATTGTCCGCTTCTACAATCTCTGGAACGTATGATGAATCGTGCTACAAAATTTTCTATATAAACAATAATGATACCAAGAATGGCACCACTGTCCAGGAAGGTGTTTACGAGGGATTTTCGAACAATGGGGCTGTGTCAGGTGGTGCTAGGATTCTGCGACACTAAACGCTATTGTCTCTGATGCTAAGGCACTTACGTTTCTGTACGCTTGGCGAGTATCCTTTATTATTTGGTTGCTGCAGATAATCGCTCTGGAGAATCTAGGGGGATGCTTGATTTAGGAATATTCCTAGAGATTTAATAATGGCGATGATCGTTAACGGGTTTTAACGACGGCAGAGACATTTCCATAATCCGGAATGATCACTTTCCTATTCATGCTGGTATATAATGTTTCTTCGAGGCCTAGGGAATTTACGATAGTAAACCCGTACGCTAGAGAGACGATGGGAAAATTAAAAAAAAAACCTCTTCCCTTCTTTTCGTAAAAACGCAGTAAAGCACGAGCGCACGCGAAGCCCGAGTTAAAAAAATGCCGAAGGCAGTTTTCATAGAACGACGTCGCAAATTTCAATTCCGTTTTTCCTAGCCGATTACTCGAACACGACAAGTTACTCTATGAGGATCGTGTCGTTCGCTTTGGTTTATGTTGGAAACTCTATTCGTCGCAAACATTTCAACTTGCACATTTGCACAAAAGAATTACATATATGGGTTACATATACGTGGATATATACATATATATATATATATATATATATATGAGCGTGAAATTTATCGCCGATTAAAACGTTGTTCGGCGCTCCTATGAAACGCGACCAAATTTAGGATCGTACGCTGTAATTTTCCAGGGTGATGGGGTGTTCGAGCATTTTTTTTCACGACCATTTTAGTACCACCTCCGACCCCTTCTACGACAACCATAACCTCCCTTTTCCAGCTCCAATTCATAACAGCCTTTTTTCGGCCATTTTCCATCCCCCTTGTCAAAACCCTCTGCCAAAATACTTTCCTGTCATCGCTTTCACGGTGGAGAACCTGTCGCCAATTGCGATTCTCTGGCGTCTGCCGACAGTAATTTTTTTAATGATATCCTTCAACGACTCAATTTGTTCAGTGTTATCTTTGCGAAGCAGATTTTTTCCCGTTAATTATCACCTACCCTACAGTAAAAAAAATTAGCTGTCGTTATATTTTCGTATTTCATCTTCGTGAGCCATCCGGTGTACAATCGGGATCCCTTATTGGACATGAAAATGAAACAAGTGAAAAGTTTTCGCGTTGGCTATTGGTACAAATAGAGTCGATAATAAATTGCCTTTAACATGCGGCTCACCGGATATTGCTATGGGTCGTGCGACTTCCGTTTTACACGAGTGGCGAACGGATTCGCGCTACCACCGGATATGGAACTCGCAAGGCTCTTTGAATACGGCCGTGGAAGCGACAATTTGATTGAAAGTATCTGTAGGCTGTTTCATCGAGTAACAAAGAATTATACGAGCTTTTCGATCTGGAGAATTTTATCGAGCAATACTTTTAAGTGATTTTAAAAATCGTATCTCCACAGTCGACGCCTTCTAATACTTACCTAATCACAAAGTAGCACAAAAGATTCGATTTTCTTCCTTCGACGTGTCCTAACTTATACGCAGTGTACAATCAAGTATTACCAGACGGTAGAAATAACTTTTAGAGATCAGACGAGACGTAGATAAAATCAAGCATCATAAAAAAATACCGATATAATTCGGGCGCAAAATTCCCTAGGATTTTCAATACACGCCCAGAAGCTCCAGGGAAGACTTTGTATTCATTGGATTTATGCCTTTCCTAAGGTGCCAAGGCTCCATACTCCAAGATGTACGGAAATCAACCCCTTGCACACTCAAGCGAAATACCCTGGGAGAGCGTCCCGTGTTAACCGTAACCATACCGTACGCCCGTCGCCGCCATATTGCAAATGTATTCTGAATCCACAGGCATCGGAATGGCCCTTAAATCTAAGCCATGGCAGCCTAATAGTCTCGCCAACACTTTCCCTACCTACAGTTTATCCAAGATGGCTCCCGACACTATATCATGTGTCCTGCGCGCCTTCTACTCGACATGTCTGATTTTACATAGGATCTCATTTACACGCATGTATATGGATACGCACATAAATACGAATATATATATATAGATCAGACTGGAGTATACATTAACTTTACATAGGTACATTTATGGTACCATTACATTAGACTCAGTTTGTTGCATCACTGTTGGATTGAGTTAGGGTTATGTTGACTTGGCAGCAGATGGGTATCCTTCTTAAAACCAACGTATGTGTAACGCATGCCTCGTATAACACGTACAGGAAAATACGCTTTTTCTTTTTTAGAATGCGAAAACACTAGGAATCTTCGAGAAAGTCGCAAGTGCAACTTTCCTAGAGAGTTTATGAATATCAGTTAAGTGCACCTGGTACGCGTTACGAGCGTTGCGGATCGTGCGTTCGAAACTGTTTCGTACTTCTACGTATGTACAATGTGCCATCCAAGTATGTTCAAGTAATGGGTATTTTCCGCTGTAACCGTGCACTTCAACTTACTAGGGAGAAACAACAATTCCCTAAAGATACTTTCATGACGCGACAGTAAGTGTTGCGCGTGTTGCTTGCAGCGAAAGTTTTACTCGTAAAACCGTGGGCACCGTGAATTAGCTGGTTTTCGGATATGAAACGCGAAGAACTCGTAAATTGTGTTCACTCCATTTTCTATGCTTGATATTTATTTCTTTTTGTATAAAATGCAGCGTTCGAACGGAGAACCTCTTTTTATTTATGTAAAAAAACAATGTCGTATTTTAGAATTTGTTTGTGACTTTAAAATTCATGAGTTTTGTCAGATATGGTGCAATATTTTTATTTTCTATTTTTATTATAAAATCTACGTTGATTTATAGGGTGGCGCACGAGGGTTTGCAGTAGAACACATTTTTTTTTCCTGTAGAAAGTGATGTTAATCGATTAGTCGTAAGTTTTGTTTCGTTTATATATATATATAACTCTTTTGTATAGTAGGGACGCTTACACGTACTTTGGTAATTTCTACGTAACCCAACGGGAATTGACTATTCCCCTTAAAAATACGAACTCGACGACGGGTATGAATTGAATATTCAATTTGGAGGATGCCGGCGTTTCCTCCGTTTAATTAATTCGAGGTAAAAGACCGAATTACCTGGTTGCGAGGCTTCTACATAGGAACCCATTCTCTTGCCGACCTTCTAAAATACCTCACACCCTCGTTTAAAAACTCCGAAAGCTTTTCAATGACGTCATTCGCTTTTATTACTGAAATATCGAAGCCAATTACATGAAAATCGCTATTCAGCTGTGCCGTCCTAAATAAATAAATAAATATATTACATTAAAGACGAGTTCCTGAAGTCTGACTAAGAAATCGTCTGTCACGAAGAAGCTCCTACCGTGTATAATAATTTTTTTTTTTTTATAATAATTTGATACATCGATGGTAACATTATTGTTATCACACTATCTCTTTATCATTATCATTCAAAGCTCAATGATTTTCATCCCCTGGACGGTTATTCTTCTCGCATGCATCTTCCACCCATGGTCGCATATTATTCTTATTTCCATATGCGAGACTGAAAGAACTTGGCAACCATCCAAAAACTTCATATTACCCTAGAGAATGATCTTTCTTGCTTTTTGATTACTAGCAGAAAAAGAAAAAAAAATGATTGCGAAATTTTGAAAACTGAACTTCCCACGATAGTAACCGTCACTGGCCGAAATATCCTTTTTCCGAGTCTTTCCCCTGAAATTTATCACCGTTCACGCAACGTTCCAAATTTGGTTTTACGAAGTAAAAAAAAAAAAAAAAGAAAAACTCCGATTACTTCACCGGGCCTCTAGCTGTCTTAAAACTGGGTTAGCTTTTTGCACCCCATTTTCTTACATCCGGCGGAAAACAACCCTTAAGGGTAATTCCTTTACATCTCCCTGAATACTTACAGTCACTTAAGCGTCGTATAATGCAACAAACAAAATCCACCCCCGCTGCTGCGTATTTCTGTCTAAGATAAAGTGCACCTCGTTGCACTGTCGCATTATAATGGAAGGGTCAAAGCATTTAGTGTTGTTCGTTTTTGGAATGTAAAGACCCATTTTAAAGTCCCCCTAGAATTTTTTTTATTGCCAGTCCGGAAATAACCTTCTAAACCTTGTCGTTGCGACGCTACCTTAAC
This sequence comes from Hartigia nigra, assembly GCA_031001745.1. NCBI lineage: Eukaryota > Metazoa > Arthropoda > Insecta > Hymenoptera > Cephidae > Hartigia > Hartigia nigra. Next base: position 166,203 of record JARPRG010000274.1, read on the forward strand.
CAGGGAACAAGGAAGCGTGCAATTTTATCCGAGTACAACCGTAAAGTTCATCGTTGTTGCACATGCTTAAAAAGTTTATCGTTCGCATACAGGTCAAAGTTTATTGCTGTCGGATAAGTTAGGTGAGCTTGAATCCCCGGAGTTTTCAGGAAAGTCAATAACAACCTGGGCGTATTGCAAGAGGTAACGATTTTATACCTTTAATTCTCTTCACTCTACTTCCTCTTGCTTCTAAATCATTCGAAATGACAAGGGTGCGATAACAACTCAATTGTTATCAATCTTATGCTTTTTCTTTTATTTAAAAATTAATATATGTATGTAATTTATAGAAACTATATGGTCATATGTTATAAGATAAACGAAGAATATGTTATTTCAATATAATGACTTTATACCTCGTGTCGTTAATCAAAAATTAACGCTCGGCACAATTATCCCAGGTAATAGGTATGGGTATATGTATATGTAGATATCGAACACGTGGTAAGCACGTGTTTACCTGACCTATCCCGAAAAGCACGTGGCCTTCGATAAATATTTTGAAAGAAAACATGTAAACAGAGCGTAGAAAAATATTTTTAATGAAAACACGTTCGCTGATCGTGACAGTGTATTCTTTTCGAAATGGTAACAAAAAACTACCCTCCGTTCAAAATCAGTAATAGAATATGTAATCGGTCTTGTAAAACAGTATCCATGGAAACATTATCGTATAAAAAGAATGTCACTGAGTTTCCAAATTTTTTCTTTGCATTTTATTATTATGAATTCCGTCACTGATAGTATCAGTAAGGATTACGTACGTCATGCGTATATAAAATCAGACGCAAAGAGACTTTATCGACAGTTTCAATCCAATATGTCACTAGGGGATTTCACGTTACACTTAAAACTAATCAGTTTCGAGCGTGATCGAGACGGCATTGGAAGAGACAGAAATAAACAACAATTTTTTAAATCGAAGAATGATGGAAAAACCTTCCATAGGCGACAGCATCAAGCTATTTCCACACTGTTAAATCCGTCTGGGAATTACAGCATTGGTGTGTGTTTTCTCCCCCACGATACTCGATGACATTTAGAGTGCAACCCCTGCGCTACGCAACGGGGGGTATATATACTTACTAAGACATAACAGGCAGCTGTAAACCTTAAATTCACGTGTAAACCAATATAATCTCATATTGCGTATATATGCGTAAGCGTGAGGATTCATACTGGATGAAAAATATTCGCGGGCTGATCGAGCATATTTTGCAAAAGGGGATGTTTATCTGTATACCTTTTTTCATCCTCTGTCCAACGAAAAATTGCTATAAGGGATGCAAAGGAAGACAGAATTTGGGACGGTGGCATTATCTTATATTCCGAGAATGAATCCCTGATGAAAAGTTTGGCTATGATCGCGGTCGGGAAGCTTAGGGTGAGACGGGGTGGCAAGAAAACAAGGGTGAAAAGGAATGGGGTGGGTTCCTACCTAGTCGGCTACGTTCACAACCTAACGATGCTGAATCATAGAGACTTGCCGGATGATTGCCGGAGCTTCTAGGACCGTTTATGATGGTTGGAGGGTGGCGGACAGGGGTTGAAATCTGTTGATGGGGTTCGGTGGTATTGAGTCAAAATGGTGTCTAGTGGGGTGTGTATGTAGGGAATGCCGGAAGCCATGTTTTAAAATTTAACCGCGTAATCAGCACGAGGCCGCGTTTTAATTTGCATCCGCCAATATTTACGTTGCTTCCACCACCCCCCACCCTCCCCCTAGACCACCTTTCTGATTTGATGTGCTATAAAGAGTATCAGGGATGTTTGAATCCTTCCACAAAAAAAAGTACAGACACATACCTATACACCCTACTACCACTATTTAAAGTCCGCATCGTATTTACCACCACCAACAGTCCTTCCGAATAAAAATTATTCTCTTTGCAAGTAATCACCCTTAGTTAATTACCTTATCATTGGGATTCCTGTTTTACCCTTAGGAAACAGGGGATAAATTTTATACAGTCACTCTCATTCGGTTCGCCGTTGATCCTGAATTATTTCGCGAAATTAAATTATTTCGTACGCGGGAAGGAAAAGGAGAGGGAGGGAGGGAGGGGGGGGGGTATCATTTCCTCGGAGTTCAAAGGTCATGCCAGTCTCTCTATAAAATACAAATATATAATATCGAGCTTAATTGATTCGTAACGAGGGCACGATACGAGAGCTAGCGATTTCCCCATTTAATATTAATACGACCTTTAATTAAAATATTACAAGGAACACTAATGAAAATCCATCACAGTCAGTTGTATATAAACATATCTGTGTTTATAGACAATAGAGACTTAGAGGAAATGGAGTTGTTACCCTGAGGAGTGTACATTGAATCCCATGGGTCTTCAACCCCTCTTCTTCCCAAATACCCCTACGGAAACAGTAGATTTCAGATTTTCCGCACGGTTAAATTTTCTAACGATTTTATCGAGGGAGGAAGGTAGTGAAAGAAACAAAAAAGAAAAATAACCTCCTCCCAGCAGAATTAGAAATGGTCGCGATGACTTATACAGAGGAGCGAGCAACAATGAATTTTTCAAATAATGATCGAGGGGGTTGGAAATTTTGTGAAATTTCAAAACAAACCTTGCTCTCCCCCCTTCTTGACGTACGTCCACAAATTATGACAAGGGTCCGTTACCTAAGACCCCATTTCTATTACTCGATGAGTGGATAATATTTTTCAATTGTCTGTCTACGCGCATGTGCGTTTCAGCACACGTGTCGTAAACGCTTCAGTGAATTTTTCCTCGTGTTTGTTATTCATTACAAGATGGCCACCGTTTGACGCTAATGCATAAGGACAGGTAAACGAACCATTTTTTTTCTTTCTATTCTGGATATAAGTGCCTAGTGGCTGCGGCAACCTCCTGTTAGTAGCTCACGTGTTCTTTTTGTACACCCCATACAGTTGTAAAACTTTTAATGAAAAATATAAGATTACCAAATTTTCGTCCACCGAGTATGGATGCTTATTGGAGTTTCGAATAAAGCGATTATCATTTTCGGATCTGAGCTGTAGATACGGGGTAGATCATTATCAGATCAGTTTTTGATCCACAATACAGAGTCGACTAATTCTTAACAAAATATTTTTCGAAATATTTTAAAAACGTTTTGAAAAAAAAATGAATTGACATTTGTATTTTTTATACTGTTACAAATATACGATAATACCATTTTTTGCGTATCGTTCAATGTGGCTTCATTAAGTCCCGGATTCATTAGGGCGACGGGTGCGGTAAAAGTCGCGCGAAATTAGTCGCTTACTTACCGATTAGTAGCGCGACAGCTTAAACCAGCGGCGCTCGACTTAATGGACCGTGGTATTTTCCGTAAATGTGGAAAATTCGAATTTGCCGTGTCGTCGGGCGCCGGACAAACTGCACCCGAGTGCTACCATTATTATCATTATATCGATCTGCGACAATTATTTGTCGTTACCATCCCTCCACTTGATTACGATAATTAATGATAGTTAATTTCCTTTGATAAATCACGCGAACGTGTATTATTAACTCACTAAAGTCCCGAGTAAACAATTTACTGGACACTGACGTCAGGATCATATTAATTTATAAGCATAACAATAATAAATTCTTAAGCTCGACTATCAAAGATAGGTAAATATTAAAAAAAATAATAATAAATAATCTCCTAACACAGTATATACTTAATTCGAGGAAGTGTAAAAAATCAAATGTACATAAATCCATATACGTATAGGGGAGGGCTATTGACTGGTGGGCTGTTCACACGAAAATTGGGTTAATAGGTAAATAAACGTTGGCAGCACTCTGCGACACTCTCGGCATTGCGCAAGAGGCAAAGATTACAGGGTAGGAAACCTGACATTTTCGTAGGTGGTTGTTTCTATAGGGGAAGTGAAATTGCGACTAAGGTTGGGCCGTTACTTAAGGGTGACCAGGTTTGTAGTTTTTGGTGGTTCGACAGTGGTACCACACTTCCTTGTAGCAACTAAACCTATCTATCCACCTACGTATCCCTATACTGTTCCGTGGGGGGAGTGGTAGGTTTCCACGGTGGCTGCAGAGAAATAGAAGCAGCTATGGCTTGGATATGTAAATAGGTTTGTGGGGTAAGTGCGGCCGTTTCCGTATTCATGGCTTAATGCCGAGTTCGCTCCATTAAGCCGAGTTCTCACGTAGCGAGTAGACTTCGAGATCTCACCTGAACCCCCCCCCCCAAGTAGAAACTTTCAGCCCACTTTTGGGATAATGCTGATGATTTTTCTTTTCGCTCGATTTTCCAAAGTGCTGCGAATTATCTGGAATTGCGGAGGCGCGAATCGAAATTCCAGTCATGAGAAATTCCCATTGGAAATACCCCGTGTACGAATATAAAGCTGATTCAGACTTTTATGTAGACTCTTATATATATATATCTATATCAGACTCTTATGTACGTACTTAAATTCAAGTTCAGTTCAAGTGGATTCAAGTTCGATTCAAGTAGATTGAAGCTCCCGCTGGTTGAATCAAAGTTGAACTTTGACACTCAGCTGAGCTTAGACTCATGCTCTATATACGAGAGACTCGAGTTTCACGTTTAGGATGAACTTAGTGTTTAGGTCCAGGAACTAGTTAGACGCGTCATAGTATTATACGTTGGAATTTATAGAGAGTCTATACTCGCGTCGAAGTTAGTCACTTACCAAAAACTAGATACTTCTTCGACCGAAGGGGACTTTTGAATAATTCCCTAGAACTTTTTTATACTCCCCTTCGCATTCCTTTACGGCGCTGCCAGGAGCTTGAGAACAAAGCTAAAAAAAAATACCCAGAATTATTTCCCTCACTCTAGTTCCCTTATAACCCATCGTTGAAGATGGCGCCATCTCGCGTTCTGAATACTCTTCCGGGTTTTTCCACGGCAGAAATGTCTCTCGGTAGCATTTCGCAAGCGAAACAAAAGTGTCGGTACCTCGAGTAGATGATAGAGGGTGAGTGGAAGGACCAGGAACACAGTCGGGAAGATTCGTTGGCTTGACTGGGTTATCCAGGAGGTTGCTGGGGTTTGCCGAGAGGAGAAGAAGGGAAAAGAGGGGCGATATGGACACTGTGTGGGAGTTTGAGAAACGGAGCCGAGTTTTCCCCTAGAAAAGTAAGAGCGAGGAGGTTCGCTGCCAGGCTACAATGTAAAGTACTCCAGGCTGTATTCTTTTATTCCGCGGAATATTTTACTAGGGAGGAGAACTTCCTGTGTCTACGTCTACCCAGAAATAATGACCACCCCCCCCCTATCTTCTCCACCCATTTTCACCCCTTTCATATTCCACTAGGCAACCTCGATGTCCACAGCAGAATGGCTCGATCTTCTTTTTCACTCTCGTCTAGTTATTTTTTCTTTTTTTCACTTCGATAAACCCTAGTTGGGATCATGTACCTACGGACAATATTAAAATAGCGAATGGACAGCAAATCCGCCGTATTTCTCATCTAGAGACTTTTTTTTTTCCTGCAGAGACACAGCGACTACATTCGGTGCTAAGGTTTAAAAGATTTAAAAGCTAGCCGCATGCAATCTAGTGAGTTTTTGTTTTAAATGTGTGTACCACCTTGTATACGCGATGTAGGGTCGATCCCATAATTTCTCGAAAGCACATCTAGTAATATTGTTCATGGAATCATTAGCCGTGGTTATACGTTTTCTTTGTCGCTTGGCAAGTTATCACTTCGTTTATGATTTTACAGCCGGTTGTTGGTAGCAAAGTTCGCATTGTGCTCAGGAAAATATAGGTTGAAGTGTGGAGAAATAGGCAACAAAAGTTCGTAATGCATAATACATGAAGTTCCCCATAGCCTAAAATTTGCTCTAGTAACGCCGCAGAAAGAAACCCTCATGAATATGTCACCATGCTATATACGGTCGTCGACTATGAAAAGTCCTTGACTGCATGCATGTTGCAAAATGCGCCCGTGCATTTCTGTATTCCCTATATACAACGTGCATAACCGTGCTTGGTAGTCCTGTATACGGTTAGACAGTAGGAAATTGTAAGAGCTAACTCTTACGATACGTAGCTACGTATCTTTACCATTGAGAAACACAACAATACCCCAGGGAAATAAAAAATGTGTTACGCATGAAAAAAAAAGCATTCATATCGAAATGGATTTTTTGGTCTGTTTTAGTATTTAAAATCGTAAGATTCAAGACTCAACGGTATAAAGATGTCTCTTTAAACTTTTTTGCATACACTATGAATGCGAATGAACGTGAACTATAAAATCTTTCTGCAAGTCTTCAAAGTGTATTTGGTACTTATCGGGAAAATTCCGTAGCTCGTTGCGTTTACACTTTGCATAACGAGCGTCTCGGTGCGAGTCACTAGTTACTTTGAAAACCAGCAGATTTGTACTTACTCGGCGTGCCGTTACTCCTGCTTACTTTGTACTTTGTACTAGAGCTAGTGGAAAAGGAACTAACCAGTCAGACAGGCAACCCAGCCACGCCCTAGACAACCAAGCAAGTTGAGAGCCAACCACGCCCCTAGTACTTTTACCTATTTTTTACTTTATTTTACTTTACTCTGCTTAATGTTATTCGATAGCTATAGCATGAGTTTTTCCTTTGGTATTGGTCCGAATGTTATTAAAAAACAAAATAAAAAGATTAAATGTTATTCTTTAGAATTTTGTTGATATTTCAAGAGTATTTCAATTAAACATCAACGTTATTATGGTGTAATGTAAACTTTTTATTTTTAAACAAACTTGTCTTAATATTCTCTATTTATTATTGATTACAAATACCACCCATTTTGTAATAATTAAATATCAGATGCATTTACCTTATAATAACATTACTTGTGTATATATATTATATTAATATATATGTCGATAATGTACTATAACCTTCTGCGAAGTAGAGCCGTATTCGAAAAATCAAAGGAAAATTTATTTTTTATCAGTGTACTAATATTTCGTTCATCCTGCAAGCACAAAATGACGAAAAAGAGCTTTATCAGAAACTCTAAGAGTATTGAAATAGTTATTTTTCATTATGGTTCATAAATTTTAATAAAAAAGCATTCCTACGAATCGCTGTAAAAACATATGATTTTTAACTGATTATTAAATAACGATAGCGAGAGTAAGAAAATTATCCCTAGGACGTAGTGCAGACTGAAAGGAAAACCTAGTACATTTTATGAAATCAAGATGCGCTTAACGGAATATAATTCTACTGTAATTGAATGTGACGGCACTCCCTATCGCTCAGTACCATATTAATTCTCTTTGTTTAAAGTATAAAATCACTAGAACAGCTTTGGAAGAGTCCAAATGCATTTGAAAAATAAGTTACTAGGCAGTCAGTCTGTTCAAAGCATAGTAAAAATAGGATAAAATAAAAACTGTTATTGTACAATTATTTTCTATATACGCCCTTTTATCGAGGCTGTTATCGGCTCATCTCTGAATACCGTGTGCACGCGTACCATGGGAATCTACTAAAAAAAAGTATCAACCTGTAAAAAAACTGCTGAGAAAATAAAACGAAAAAAAAATAGTGTAGCCCTTTTTAAACGAACACACGAAAATCCCATAGCCACGCTGAATTACCAATAAACGAGATTTACCTGAAGTACCGAAATTCATCGGCAATATCGTATTGGAAATAACTATAGGTTAGGTTTAAATGAAACTTGCGGTAACGAATCCATCAGATATTGTTACCACACGAGTATACTTAAAATCCCTATATTCATAACGAAACACACATATATATATATTTGCTTATGGAACAGTGGTATCTATAGGCATCCAAAATTCATTGGTTCAGCTTTACCAAGCTGAATATAGCAGGTCTACTCTGTGAAAAGTAATTATATGGTAATTTCTTTGAGGTCGGTATGCCGAGTTCATTCTTAATCGAGAGAAAATGAATATTTCCGAACTCACCGAGAAAATAGAATTAGCTTTTGTACTAGGGATTTATTTATTTGACGGAAATAATTTCACCGTTCATCCTGGAAAAATATGACTTTTGTAATATTAAAGAATAAAATGCGTAAGCATTGTCGCATATGGCTTATTAACAAATTCAAAAAATTCCCTAGTTGTTTATCCCGCGACAATACGTACACAGCCGACTTCTCACGGATACACGTAAAGCATATAAATGTAGATAAAACAGCGAGGTATGGGCGAATCCACCGAAATTAACGAAGTATAAAATTGCAGGAGTCCGCAACTGCGCTCGTTCCTTCGTTAGGGTCCTGCGAATCTTCGAGGCGTAAGGACGCGATAAAGGATGCGGAATAATTTGCACATTGTTGCCAGCTCTTCTCGAAAACTAAATAAGTTAACTTTACCCCCGTGAAAGTTTAAATCGCCATCGTTGAGCGACGCACCCACCCTCATTGCGTCACACTGTGCGGTATCGGAACGGCGGCAGAGTTTCGCGTTATTACTGATGAGCATTTTCATTCGCACGTTTCAATATTTGCAGCTGTCATCCGTGAGCAGAGTTGCTAACTACTTTGATACGTATTTAATCATATTATTCCCTATAAAGTTTCCATAGACACTAATTGAAATATATCCTCTTATTATAATATTAGAACGTCTGATCTCCGATGATAATTCTACATGTAATATGGTCGAGACGAAATTCCCCTAAAATATCCTATACGGTGTTCTTGAAATTGGTATTACTATTGTTTCACTGCGTAGTATGCTATACCCTATTAGGTTGCTAGACGTGTAAGATGTCCATTTGATACTTGATCAGTCGGGCCAATCGAGTATTATGGTAATAGGTGAGTATGTGGCTTAAGTTGGCCGGCTTGAGAAGGTATATCGATCCGTAAGACTAATTACTGCAATTGGCTGATTTCTCGTTTGTACGAACACGCGGAACAAACTAGGAAATTCAAAGGGAAGTGGTGCCTGTCTAAGCCGCTGTTGATTTAGGTTTAATTAACGTGTTAAATATATATATATATATATATATATATATATATATATATATATATATATATTCGGGTAATGGAAGAGTGGAGGGGTCGATTAATTAATTAATAATTCATTGGCCCGGGGCAATTTCCTTAACGGAAGCTTAGGGTTGCCAAAATTTGAAACCTTTAGAATTTTCCTGCGCTTCATAATTACCCTAGGATTTCATGTAAATTAGTTTACGTTCGAAATATGATTGAACAATCGTGGTAAAACGTCAGATCGTCGTCATAAAATCCCTAGAAAGTAGGTCTTAAGTATTAGAAAGTGGTTAAGGTCGTCTTAAAGTATATCCAGGTTTACGGTTAAGCGAGGTCACTGAAGGCGCTCGGAGGTGATTGGAGGTCGAGGAAGACGATCGAACTGATCGGAAGCGATTGGTAATCATGTGGCTCGGCAACCCTCGTATCATGCCTGTAATCTCTTCGAGCCTCGTATTTCATGCTGGCTTGACCAGCGGCACCAGCACCACTATCAGAACCAGTATCCAGCACCTTAGGGGCATACCTTCAACAGCCGTCAACATCATCGACAGCGACTCATCCTTTAGGATCAGCGGATGAAAATCCTTGGAAGAAAGTTGCAGCCAAAGGAACTTCCGTACATAAAATTATTCCCTAGGGAATGTTTTGAAATATATATTCACACTGTCGTGGTCAGAATTTAAGAGGTGAGTTTTATACCTACATTTTATGCTACTATAATAATAATAGCAATAAGGTTTTTATTGTCAAATTGTTACATAGAAAGGGTGAGAATCAGCTGGTAATTAAGCTATTTAACATTGTAACCCACATAGGTCACACTCAGACTTGTCTTAGACCTAAACGTAACAAGTGTTTCTTCGATAATTTCTTTACTATCTAGTTACATTTTCACGGATGACACAGGAGCATAATTATCGGTCCCTGAAGGTGCTAGGGATATTACGTACCTCATCAAAAATCTCTCATTCGGATTTTCCCCCAGAAAAGTCATGCGTTGGCCCTGACTTTATTGGAGTCTAGGGTATTTTCCGAATATTCATGAGTTACTCGATTTCCACAGGGGCATATTATGGCCTCAGGGCTACCAATATAACTGTACAGACTAGTTCGTAGTTCATTGACAGTACACACTCTGTCTGGTGGTAGACCGATGTTGAATCATGCGTACCAATGTTGTTGATTTATCGAATCCGGCATATTGCTTGGATATAGGTTTCACTGTACTCCGTACAACCTACAGGTCTGCGTCGCGATGTTCGCGATTACTCGAGGCTTATCGCGTCAGATTGAGACACACCACGCGAAATCGATTGTTTCGTGCGAATAACGCGGATTAACACTGTATCAATGAGAATCAGGTGAGTGGCATTGTCTAGGGGAATTAAATGAAATTAAATTATTACTAGATGATACAGAAGCCTCTTGTACCCTACACTGTGGTATTAAAAAAGAATTGAAAACGTGTATAAAATATCGTAACACTCCGGAAATCTTATTCGAATTTTTTAATTTTTTTGATACTCATTTATATATTGCGAAGTTAAAAAAAAAAGTTTCTTCGACAAAATATGACTGCAATCAATATTCTTACGTATGTGACTTTAAATTTATCCCAGGGGAAAAGCGCACGAGACGGAAGTCCAAAATGCATTCTCAGGATTTATATGGGTGTTCCCGCATAACGGGTGGGCGGAACAAATCGGTGCACTTTTCTTCGCGAAACATAAATTTTCCTTGACAACAAATTCCATCGGCTTGCCAACTCGAATGCACTCCGATAATTTCGTATCGCGAGAAGTATCTGGTTGCGTGTGCGCGTTATGTTCGATGTGAACGCGCCCTTAAATATCACTGAGAAATGCAAATGGGTAATGCACCGTTGTAATCCGAGGCGTGCCGGAACAGTTAATGGAGGATTTGCAAACAGTGCGAACGAACAGGATAATCGTATCCTGTAGACACGCGCGGACACTGTATACATGATATTGTACCTTTAACCTAACCTAACCTACCATAACCTAACCCAACGTAATACAGTCTACAATCGTCTTAGGAAATTCAGAGGCGTAGTAAGCTTATAATTAATTCAAAAATTAGCAATTTCGTATGACCTTAAATTCACGCAAAGTTACCAGAATTGGAAAATATTTGATTCTCGACTACTCTACTACAAGACTTGATACTTTTTTTCTACGAAGACACCCGTTAGAGGAGTGAACTCAAAGGTTACGAAAAATGTCCTGTACCTCCGAGAAGCCAAGAATCTAGGTTAGAAGCCTGGAACACCTAAACGTACGTTGCATGCACACTGAAAATCACGAGAAATGCAAGTAGCCCATGCACAAGCGCATAATCAGAGGTTATACGCTCGTGCTTATCGATGTGAACAACATTTTTGTATAGCGCTCGAGAACATTTTTATAAACGAATTTGTATCTTTGTATATTGCCGAAAATTAGGTTATCGCTGTTTTCAGTATCGTTTCGCCTTGACCGGAATCACCTTAAGGATTCCCTTTGAGCCCGCTTTCACGTGCTCGTAACGTCGATGTAAATTAGGCTTAAGGACTCGTCACGATCAATTTATTTTGAAAACCGCACTTCGGCATTCAGCTTTGTTCGTTGTTGTGAAGTAGCTAACGAGCCTTTACCACTGATAGTTCAATCAATTAGGGTAATTAGGGAGGGGACTCTTTGATGTAAATGTATACAGGTAGGGTCGAAAATATTGATGCTATAAAAAAAAAACTTATATGTACAGTGGTATATTTACATTTCTATAGAGCTTATCACGTGTATTATTAATGTTCACGTAGCGGTAATATTAATGCATTATCGTTTGTACGTACTTACGTAAATTCGACAGTCTAGGGAGTTTTCTCGTTTACGAACAAATTAAATCAGTGCTTAACGAAAACCTGATTAATTACGCACTCCATTAATCGAGCTGGATAATTTGAGTCTGTCGGCCAGCCGGGTGATGTATCGTGACGTCAAAAGAAGACGAAGCGAAAGAAAACAAGGTCGTGCCATACTTACCCCTAGACATAAAAAAAAGAGATCCAGAGAATTTCAATTAAAGAAAGAACAGCGAGAGAAAGAACTCTCAAAGAACGTTCTTGTCGTCGTCAATTCGTTCGTTCGGTTGAATGACGTAAACAAAAAATGCTCTAGCAGAAAAAAAAAACAGAGAAACCAAAGCGAATGAACAGAAGAAGAATATACCTAGGGAAAGGAATTGGCATGTTACTTCGTAGCAGTGATGGCGCATCCTAGTTTTTTTTTCTCTCTTTTTTTTTCTTCGCATTCATTCCCTCTTGGCGTAAAGTCCATTCTCATGGCAAATACGGAAGAGCGATTCGTTTGGCGACCACGACCGACGATATTTTCTATGATAAACTTCTTTTTTCCTCCTTCCCTCACGTCCTTTTTCACTACACATTTTTTTATTCTTCCTCCATCCTACCTATAGCCGCCCTCACCATACCTCTTTTTAAACTGACTTTTGGCAGAGGGCGCGAGCGCACTCTTGGCACGCGACTAACTTGCAGCTGCGGCCGTAAAGATCGCAACAGCCGTACCGAGCAAGAAATAACTATGAGGAAAATAAAGGGACGGGGTATGGGTCTAGGGGAAAAAAAAAGAATAAAAACAGGTGGCGCGGAAGAAAATTAAAAGAAAATTGACAAGATCTAAAGACAACGGAATGACTTCCAACCAACTCGACTTGCAATGTCCTAGTTACTTTTAATTCCAATTAACGAGCTGCTACTTAACCGTAAGTATACGAGCTTGCCGACATGCTCGTTAATTAATTGGGTCGTATCGATATTTACTTCATCAATCCTGTTTTCCCCTATCGAGTTCTCCTTTGCCCCGCCCCCCCCCCCCCGCCGCCACTCCTCCTTTACCACCCCAGCATTTTCTCCTTCATCACTCTTTATTCGATGACAACTCTCTCTACTTTTATCACTCGTTTCGTACCTGTACATCTTTCTACATTTTAATATCTTATTCAAAACTATAAATCCTAGGGGAAATTTACGCAAGATAGTAAATATCACGAAATTACTGTTGTACTTTTTTTGCCCCCAGTACTTTTGTGTCTTCCTTCCCGTTTGACTGCTGGAATTCTTGGCTAAGCATACCGCGGGTCCCGTAGCGGCAATTCTCATAATAAGAGGACGACGTAATTTTTATGACATCCGGCACGGCGGGGGAGCCATCTCTAAACGGGACCCATTATCGATACGTGCCGCCATTTGTTATGGAGGCCTCTCTTTTAGACGCTCGCGTGATTTATAGGAAGCTGGTTTATAGTCGATGGTTCGAGACCTCAGGGGAAAGAGATATACAAATAAGAAATAAGTAGATGGGTTTTTTTTTTCCTTTAACACTATGGTGGAAGTGTTTACGTATCTTGAAAATATGTGTGAGTATGATATGCTACCATTTTGAAAATACGAAATAATCGTCTCCCATCGATAGCTTACTCGGAAGTCTAGAAAGTTTTATAGAGTAAAATCAAGATTTTCATGAAATTTTCTCTAGCGCAAGTAGTATCGTTACCAATGCAATCGGATCAATCGATTTCATGAGAATCTTTCGATGTTCTCCTGATAGCAAGAGAGAGAAAAAAAAAGAAAAAAGTAAAATAACCAGCGATCTCATCGCGTGAAATCGTATTGGTTACTGTCTATTGCACCGTGGAAATTTCTAGGGAATTTTTCGAAAAGGTTACGTGAGACGGAAAGACATATACATATATGTATTATACGTAAGAGACGAGTATGCAAAAGTCTAAAATTCTGGAAATAGAATAATCCGCATTACGTTATGATCATGGGTATATAACAATGAAATTTCCAATTCTTGAATATCGACGAAATCCACGACTCAAAATCATTCCCAGAAATCGAATTACCTTTGATACTGCTATCCCTATTCTTTATTCGATGCCGTCTACGCAAAGGACGGAGAAAAGTCCCTAGAGTGATGCTTTCTTTCCAGCTTTTACATATTACTGTTTTCTTAATGCCTTCGTCCTTTACATATTCGCCAAAGGCTTCACCCTTCTTGGCTTCCATGCAAATCAAGGATTACTCAGGAAACGATACTGACTTACGAGCTTACCTTAACTTTCAAAGAATAAAAGAAAAGAAAAGAAAAGGTAAAAAAAAAGATATATGAACCTCTCATTTCGTTCACTAACTTAATGTTGAATTTGCTTTCACTTTTCCCTCTGACTTATAAGCTTCGCAAAGATATCAGCCTCCCGACCCTCAAGAACATCATACAGGTTCTGTCTTCCCGATGCTTCTTGAAATATTCACATCACAGTCCTTGACCCAAAACCCCAGTCCACACTGACCCCCAACTGTCAAATCTTTCCTCGAAATGTCGCATTTGAATTATCATTTTTTTTTATACTCTTTCATCCTCCTTACCAGCCCTCCGACGCCCCTTTTGACCTTTTTGTTTCTCTCTAATCCTGCTCGAGCATCGGGGTCACGTGCCTCCTGAGAAAAATGAGAAAAGTCTGGCCACTGTCATAACTCTGGCGTTGCGCCGGAAAAAGACCCGACAATGTTACGTGGAACAGGAAAAGGGATGGCAGTAGCAGCGGCAGGACGGTTGGGAACGTAAAGGGACGGCAAGCTACAATGGCACCCTGAAAAATTGACTTTGATCTCTACGCTCCTGATATCCATCCCAAAATGGTCCACAAGAGTATCCGAAAAACTAGCACCAGTGGAACACTGCCGTCATCCTTATTTAGGAACCCTTTCAGTACCAGAACCGGTCCCTAGGTAGGTAGTGTCCGTGACGAGGAAGAAGGATGGATGCCTAGGGTAGTGGCGATCAAGGGTGGGTAAGGGGCGTCGTCTCCTGTTTCTGAAATATTTCCCTCGTATTTCAATGACGTGATTCGAAAGCAAAATATCGAGGTTCTTGATGATCCAGGATAGCGAGGGTTCCTGGGGGTATAGCTACGGTTCAAGAAAAAAAAAAGTTCCCTGGGCCATCGCGCGTTAACCTCAACTTCGTCAGACTTGGTAAATACTCTAACCATTTTTTAATACGATAAATACGCAGTACGTGTACTATATCGAGAGGACGTTAACTCGATCTAGGGATTTTTCGTGTGTTTCCATATATCTATATACATGTCTATTACGTATTCACGAAGTGGAATAACACGTTAATATTTTTTAAAACAATTTTAACTCTCTATTTTCATCTGACTCGACTGCCGAGTCATACCTATTACGTCCCACCGAATTTTCTTTGCATCTCGCGTCAAGATAAGTCTATTTTTTCTTGTTTTTTTTTCATTCTTTCAATAGCGATCCTATCCTGACTTGTCCTTTCGACTGGAGGTCGAGCTGCGCCTGACGTTTGTCAGGAAACCAACGGAGTGAACGTGGCGTCACATGCTAGCGACACTCTCTGCCTATCCCTGCTACGTAGGAACCTATATTACACGCCATAGAGTTATATAACGTATACGTATACACATATACCAATTCACGTACATTTGAATTTATACAGTTACGTCATGACTAGCATACGCACACAATATTCGTCGTTTAGTTTATGGAAACTCTCGGTAGATTCTAGGGCTATTTTCTTTACAGAGTTTAGGTTCAATATAAACCCTCATTCAGTGTTATATGTATATATTAATAAAATACTCGTATTTAGACGTATATATGGTGTCTTAATTAAAAATGGT